>JAZKJV010011498.1:0-50476 GCA_037367405.1 Ottelia alismoides | reverse complement strand
TGAATGTAATTTACCCCTGGCGGGGGTATTTTTGTAATTTCTGAAAGTACTAGGGGTATGGTTGCAATTTACCCTCAAAACACGTGCGCCGCACGTGCATGCGCAGGCTTGGGGAGGAAGCTTAGGTTCGGCGACGACTGGAGGCTTGGAATGGCCGAGCTTGAGGTTCGGGCCCGGGCCTGAGGTTCGGGGCCCGGACCAGAGGCTCGGTGGGGGAGGCGGGAGGTTCGGACCGAGGCTGAGGCTCGGATGGTCCGAGCCTCCACGCGGCGATTGGCGGCGCTTCGGTGGACCCGAGCCTCGCGGCTGGGGCCGAGGCTCGGGGGGGCACGTGTCTGAAGCACGACCGTTGGATCAAGGGCAGGAGTGCCCGATCCAACGGCGCATGTGCGTCGTGGTGGGGCGGAGGCGCTCGGAGGTGGCGAGCGGGCCCTCACCGTGGCGGAGGGCGGCGAAGCCGATGGCGATGAAGGTCCTGCCGCGATGCGGGGGCGGTGGTGAGTGGTTGCTGGGGCTCGGCGAAGCTCGGCCGACACACGGCCGAGCGGCGAAGGGCGCAGTGGGGAAGGAGGCGCCGCTGAGGTCTGCGAGGTGGTGGCCTATGGCGGAGGAGGCTGAGGCGCGGCGGAGGCGGTGGCCGAGATCGGCCAAGGCGATGGCGGAGGTGTCGTGCTACTGCAGAGAGGCGCGACGGAGGTACGCGGCTGTGGGCGCTGCGCTCCTGTAGAGGAGCTTGGCTCAGTAGCAGCGCGGTTGGCGATGGAGAAAGAACGGCGTCGCACGACGGAGGTGCGGTGAACGTCTACCTGCAAACAGTTAGGTCGAAAAATCGGGGGGGGGGGGGGGGGGGGTTGCGCGGCGATGGGAGAGGTGTCTCGGCATGTGCAAGGCCGGCGATAGACGCGGAGGAGGTGAAGGTCTTGGTGGAGTACCTGGTGGTTGGTGGAGCTTCGAGCTCCAATGATAGCCTCGAAGTGGCTGTAAAGCCATGAAGCTCAGGCAACGAGCTGGGGCTTGCTGCAGCACAAAGATCCTTCGTGGATCACGCCAAAGGGCCATCGCCTACTGCTGTCACCAGTAGGGCTAGAAGCTTGGGAAGATGGTGGATGGTGGCTCCTTGGCGCGGGGGCTGAGCTTTATAGGAGGAGGAGAAGGTTGGCGTTACCTGGAGGGGACATTGGGTGGACTCGTAACGGCCGGCGGAGGTGGAAGGGGAAGGGAGGTAACGGCGGAGGGGGGGTGCGCTGGGCGTAAATGGCTGGGGAAGAAGAGGGTCACGTGTTGCGCACGTGACCTGGGGGAGGGTCTGGAGAGAGAAGGTGGGGTGCCACGTGGCACGCCCAGGGGTTGCCACGTGGCATCCCTAAAAAAATTTCAACTTTTAATGATGGAGAAGAAGTCGAAGGAGACCTCAGATCAAAATAATTCCTTCACGAAAGTTACTCGTCTCGACGAGATCTACAAATTTCATGAAGGACTCGGGAGCAAAAGAGGTCACCTGTGAGAAGTGGTATTTTTGGTGGCGTTCCATGTGTATAGAAAACCGATTTTTGGAGTTTTGTATTTTTTGTGGTTTTAGAGAGGATAAAAATTATTGAAAAATACGATAAAATACAAGAAAATTAATTACACACTAATCTAATTTTTTGGATTTTTAGTAAATAAGAAAATAGGAAAATAAAATAGAAGTCAGAATCACACAACTTTTGTACAGACCGACAACGGACACTTGGACTCGGTCAGTTTCTTTGATTTCAGTTTTGATCTGGATTTGGATTTTTACGTTGCTTAATAAAACTTTCATCAAAGAATACAAATGAAAAAGAAATAAAATTAAAAGGGTTAATTAAGTACATAAAAACTCAGGTCAAAAATAGCAAAAAGTCAAAATGCGCAAAAGATGCCCAAAACCCAACTTTCACAAATGAGCTCCGAATTTTACAAAATTGGTCTTGTTTTGAAGGTATTTGAAAATGGTGTACTTTAAAAGTGAGTAGACCAAAATTGGATACTGTATGTGGGAGAAATGCTCAATTTAGTCTGTCAGATGTGAAATTTGACTTTGGGGTTATTTGACACTTATTGGGGTTAGTAATTTTTTTGTATTTTTTATTTAATAAGGTTATTAATATCTACATAATGGAGGTGGTTTTGGGTCAATCGGAGTTAGGATGAATTAACGAAAAATGTGAGAAGTTAGCGGCTTTTTGGGCTAATTTACACTGGGGATTTTAAATGCAATTATGCATGATGAAATGCAGATATTATTCACACATGTATGAATGCTAATAATGCTCCATTAATGATTAATTACAAGTAGATGATGGGGTACAGAGCCTAAATGACCAATTTTAGCATGATGAATACGAGATTCATCAACCTCCCCATCCGAGGACCCCATTCGACGCGAAGCACCCTCACGAAGGTGCTAGAACTTGTAGCAAGCTGATCAACCCTGTGGATCGCCAGACATTCTCGATCAAAGTTCACTTGGCTTCATGTTCTTCCACCCTACTTCAACACCGTAAGATTAGGAGTATGCCTTCCAGACTTGATCAGGATCGTTGAGCCATGTCCTTCTCCCTGATGTCCGATCAGCTTTCCAGAAGATCTGCAGCGCTCAATCCCAACATTCCCTGCACTGTCAGGTTCTTTCCAGTCTCGATCAGAACCGTACGCTGACGCAGAGTCCAGATCCATGTGTCGCTCCATCCTGTGGAGGGTCTATTTCACTCTTACCCTCACCTTTTATTTTATTTTGCTTTAGTCTATTAACTATAATAATTAGTTAAAAATAGTTTGTAGTTTGGATCCTATGTTTTTCGTATTTGCACTTTAGTCCAGTTGAGTCTGGATCATGTGCGTCTCCTCACACGCTTTTCAGGTGTATTTTCATGATTTACCCTGAACTTTTCACTGGTTAATGAAGTAGTTGAAGTTTTTGTTATTTGCAATTACACCTCTATGAGTGATGATCACGTGTAACGCATGGTTCTGCTAGGATAATTTGCATTATGGCCCTTGAAATTTTCTTGTGTGTTTATCTTTAGGCCTTGGAACTTTAGATATTTATAGAAAGGTCCCAATATCGCTGTTTTTTAAATTATGACTTTTACTAATTACCATAAATAGCTTTTTGGCCATAAAAATTCCCCAAAATTTAGTATTGGCTCCTACTAGTATCTATTTTAGGTGGTAATTTTTGTGTGCCTAATTTTATTGATTTATATTATTAAAAATTCAAAAACCCGCTAAAAGCCCAGTTTATCATAGAAAAATCATAAAAATTCGAAAAAGGTTTTAAAAATTCCAAAATAATAGAGTATTGTCTTTTGATTTATTTGATTTTTTGACCCATTTTCATTGCATTATCACTTATAAAAACCTAAAAATTTACAAAACACTAAAAATCTTATAAAAATCAAAAAAATATCAACCAAAAACCCAAAAATTAAATTTGCAGTTTCTATTTATAGATATTTCATTGTAGTTTTTAATAAAATCAGTGTCCAGGCTTTTGAGCACTATAAGTATTTTTAGTTTACAAAATTCTCCTGATTGTGCACTGTTTGCTTGCTTTCTCACTTTTCAATTTTAGAGAATTACAAAAACTTTTAAAAATTTCCTAAAAATAATATAGAACATAAAAAACCTAAAATATTTTTACTTGATTTATCTATATTTTTATCCTACTTAAAAATCCAAAAAGAGTTGCGTGTGTATCTTGTTCCCCTTTGTTCCTATTTGCCTTATTTTGAAAACTAAAAATTTGCACAATTAAAAACCACTAAAAAGGAAATAAAAATCCTTTGAATCACTTGATTTGGCCACCTAGGATTAATTGTGCTCCTTGAGTTCAACCTTGATCGTTATACCAGGTTTATAAAAAGTAGTTTTACCACTTGTGCTTAATTTGCTCGATTTCGTAGTGGTTAAATAAATTTTCTCGTTTATCGCATATTTGATTTGGGTCAAAATGGTACTTAATTAATCAACTTAACCCGAGTTAGTTGTGTGATAATCAGAATGATTTATTGCCTGGGAGCACGGCTAGGTAGTTAGGATTTTTGTCTGCTTGTTTCATATTTTATTTATCTCTATTTTCTATAAATGTTTTTGACCCATTCTAGTTTCATCTTTGTTGCGAGGGCTCGTGGAGCAAGGGAGGTGCTCTTTGAAGAGCAGATGCACCTGAGCGAGGCTGAGGCCGACCGTTCTACATCGGCCAACAGGAGAGAGCATCAGGGAAGCAGGAGGAGGAAGAGATAGTTATAGCAAATAGTTTCTTCTTCTAGCATTATTCATTTCTGAAAAACTTGTAATATTTTGAGAGACACTTGTTGGACACTCAGGCTTTGTTCGGGGCCAGTTTCACTGAGTGTCGGTGCACTCGGGGGACCTCATTGAGGATTTTCCACTATTTTTCATAGCATTTATTTTTATTTATTTTCCATGGTTTTAGCCCTTAGACTTAGGATTCTATTTGGTTGATCCAAGTAGCGATTAAGGTCCAAACACCCTAATAGAATATATGTGCCTGCAGAAAGCGATTGGACTTAGTCAAATAAGAAAAAGCTAAATATTTGGATTAGAGACCGCGTGCCGCGAGAGGTCGTATGCAGTGCTTGTAGGACCCACTATGGTGGGCACTGATCGGCATCTAAGATCAGACTTTGGTCTCTCGTCTAAATATTAGCTCATTGTTCTTTCCGATAATAGAGATTTTTATCTTAGGGAGATTTCCTTGTGCATCATATAGTTAATTTTATTCCTATCTTTCGATTTTGTGTGGATCATTTTTCATGTAGACTATTGGAGCAAGGTACGCATTCTAACCCTGCATGCATCATTGATTTTATCGCACATCAACTTTTCCGTCTTCCTCTCTCTGTTTTCTGGACTTTAAATAAAAAAGGAAATCAAAAAATTTGTTAGACGTTTATTTATTCAAAAAATACCTAAAAAGTGATAACCTAATAAATCAAGACTGCTAAACAAACTTGACCCAAAAACTGAGCTAAAGGACCAAAAACCTTATTTTGGGGAGAGCAACCCCCTCATTGTCCGATTTTATCTACAAAGAATTAAGCGACACACACTAGGATAGAACCACGTCTTAATTCCCTTAGACTATTGATTCTACAAAAACGATTAGATCCTCTTCAGTGAGGATATACAGATTGCCGGTAAACGATACACATTTCCTTAGCAGAGTGGGTGGTTTAGAGGACACCGCGTAAGGCTTCGTCCTCAAGTAATGGGTAGCCAGAAACGGTCCTAACTTACACCTATACTGGTTGAAAGTATGCACAACTAGTTATAAGAATTCGAGCCAGCCTCTAGGGAAAATCGGGCACCTAACAGCTCGCTAACTCAATTTTTAAGACTATTTTATCAATAAAATAAAATTGACAAGATTAACGACTGAGTTCTCATGGTCATCACAATGTTGAGTTGGTGAATTGAGGGTTTGATTTATAATCACTATTTAAATTCAGACCTAATCTTCACAAATCCCCAGAGCACGATGATGGGCAAGAGGTCTCTTAGGCTACCTCTAGTAGCACCACTTCTCAACACCCTTGTCCATTCATCTAGAGAAGCTTCACAGAGCTCAGGCCCGCTCTCTGAATCCGAATTCACTTCCACCATGTTCCCCTTCAACCACCCTTCTTCTACACATGAGATACAGACAGAGAGGCCAGCACAGCCATATGTTCACTTGACAACACTAGAGCTCGGTTCCTTTGCCTTTGCAGAGACCGAGGAGATGGCCGATGATGAGAGAACCGATGAGCAGCCACAAACCTTAGACCGGGTCGCAATCAACAATACCCTATTAGCATCCCTGGAGACCATGCAGAGATAGATTAGAGACTAGGGGATTCTCATGGTAGAGGTGAGGAGAGAGATGAATCAAATGAGAGATGGGAGAGCAGACATGAGAGACGACAGACCAGTCGGTGGAGGAGGAGAGATACCTGAGGATCGAGTATATGACAAGACAGATGCGTGACATGCACGCACCACGAGGTAGTTGCACAACTCTGGTGTAACTCTTACACACAGATGGATCCAGCTGTCAACCATCCTTGGCGATTTCGAGCTTAGATACCAGAAAATTCAATTGTTGCCCAAGTTTCATGGTCATGCCACTGAGGAACCCCATCTTCACCTCCAATAGTTTGAGATGGTTTGCAACACCATCCATGACAAGCTAGTGTACAAGGACACAATCAAGATGATAGCCTTCCCATTCTCCTTAGTTGATAGAGCAGCCTACTAGCTGAAGCATTTGGGGAGGGTTGTCACCACCTGGGAGCAATTGAGGGTTGTACCTCAACAAGTATCATCCACTCAGTTGGATGAATGCAGCTAAAGCCGTGATCAGCAATTTCACTATGATCCCCAATGAGTAATTCCATGAGGCTTGGGATCGTTTCAGAGAGCTCATTGATAGGTGTCCACATCACGACATCAGCAATCCCAATTTGGTCCAAAGTTTATTTTTGTGGGTTGACACTTGAGCTGCAGGGGCTAGTGAATGCCTCTTGTGGAGGCTCCTATTTTGCCAAAGATGAAGATCAGGTCTGGGCCATCTATGAGGAGATGTTTGAAAATTACACAGTGATGTCCCAGACCCGAGTCTACACTCAGGGAAGCCTCCCCATCAAGGGACTTCATATTAGAGAATAGCACGTATTGAGGTCAGTCCTTATTCCTCTTATACAACAGCAGCATTGGCAGAGTCTTCAGCTGTCGACATGGGCATCATTAGCCAGAAGTTGGATCGGATGGAAATCATAAAGAAGAAGAAGTGTCAGGGCCTTGATAAGCTCAACAAGATTGATGAGCTGGCCCAAACTTTGAGTGACCTGAAGACACAGATCATGTGCCTCCAAGAGGAACGGATGGCTTCTCAACCATGATCTAGTTCACGTGCTAATCAGGGGAGTAGTTCTTCACAACCCTCCACCTCATACCGACAGGTTCACCACATCCAGGCAGAGCCCATTCAGCCACTCTCGTAATACTAGTTGCCACCACCACCTCCTTCATATACACAAATGGAGGTTTATCATTCTGATCAGCCCTTGGCGTCCCTTCTCCCTCCAGTCCACGAGAAGACGGAGTTATTGATGGAAGTCAATGGGATTTGGTACTTCTAGTACCAGTAGTAGCCCGAGATCCACCATGACCATCCATGTTTCAGATGGTCCACTGGAGGTGCTCAGTCCCAACAGCAGCCTCCGACACAGTCCGGGCAGGGCACCAAGCAGCAACAGCCCCCAGTACTCCTAGCAGCAGCATGTTCCTCGACCCAGTATTAGGGTCAGCAATGGAGCCAGCAGCAACAGCCTCATTCTCAGTTTTCATAGCCTCCCCCTCATTCTTACCCATAGCAGCAGCACAACCAGCCTTATTTCCAACGAGACAACCCATCCGATTCTCATGCACATATGTATGAGAACCCAGCATTCGATGATATCTAATGCATGCTTTCTGAGAAGCAAGCCACATTCTAGCGAGAAATGGATGAGTTCTAGCAGAAGATGAGGGAGATTATCAAAGGCAAGGCCGCCATACCTGCACAGATTGAGCCCAACACGAACAATATGAAAATAAAAATCTAAACAGGTACATTATAGAGACTGTCACTCCCGGTGAGGTATTGGATGATATCCACTATCTATTTGATGATGATTTTGTGACACTTAGGAGTGGTAGGAAGCCAGCTGGCGGCGACTCATCTAGGAAACACCCAGATGATGATGCTAGAGTTCCAGATGGAGTAGAGAGCGGTGTTGATGTCGCTTATGATGATGATAGTGTTGAAGCCACCAAGGATGATGATCCAAACGATGGTACGGATGCCCTCGTATCTTAAAATGTCGTAGACAGTGGTGCTAATGCCACCAATTTACTAGATGTTTGGCCAGAGCGCGGTGCTGTTGCTGCCATATCAGAAGTTGTTGGTGGTGCTGATGCCACCAAGAGTCTATGTACAGAGAATCCAGTAGTGTTGACACCTTTCCTTGTACTTGAGGATGACTCCCATAGAAAAATACAAAAAAATGGAAAAATTTTGAAAAACAAAAATATGAATAAAGGAAAAGTTTTGTATCTTTTTCGGGTCCATCTGTTGAGATTGATGACACTTGTATGGATGTCAATCGTATATATGCTCAGAAACCCATTCCTACTCTTGACCCTCATTCTTCTGAGGAGGGTCCTTCTATCCTCTTCCCTAAAGCACTCCGCTTAGGGAAGGATAAAAAACTAGAAAACCCCAAAAAGAGACAACAAATAGAGTTCAGCGAGCAGATGATAGACATATTTCATATCCAGCTGACTCTACAGGAGGCACTAGAGCACATCCCTCTCTTCCAAAAGAATCTCAAAGAGAAGACCACCATCCATACAAAGAAGAGGTGTAACCACAATGTAGAAATCCATGTGCTCACTCATGGCACTTGCTTCGCCACCCAGAACCGAGTGCCAACCAAGAGATCAGATGCATGGGCTCCATAGTCAAATGCCATATCCATGAGCAGTGGTTCGATCGCCTTCTATTAGACAACGGATCTTCTATTAACCTTCTTCTGGCAACCTTACTTGACTGTTTTGAGTTTGTCCCTCTTAGACAGAGCAGGACATTTCTCCAGATTGCAGATAGATCTGTCAACAGGCTGAAGAAGTCACTTAAGGACATTGTCGCCACAATTTAGAGCCTGAAATCCCCGTGGACTTTTTTTGTGTTGTACATGGAGATCCCTGAATGTGTGACTGATACCCCCATCATTCTAGGATGACCTTTCTTGGCCACAGCCAAGGCAGTATCCGATCATGATAGCGGGAAGGTATACTTTCACGTTGAGGGTGAGGGTACACAAATAGAGACGATCGAGGAATTGAGAGATAGAGATTCAGCTTGCTCAGAGAAGAGTTCAGAGCAGAGGATAGACTTAGAGCCATACGTCCACCATGAATGTGATTTTATGATCACATATGATGAAGTAGTTTGGGAGGACCCGATTTCACAAGCTATTGTCACACCTTCAGAGCCCGCTGAATCACAGATGTCAGCAGGTGAGAGTTTGGAGAGCACACTTATGGCACAGGGCACATTAGAGATTGATGATTCTGATCTGGTTAGTGATGCAGATTATATTTCTTGTGATTCAGATTCAGGTCCCTCAAACTCAGACACAGACTTTGATTTGCAGGATTTTGATGAATATTTATCGTGTATGATGTCCACGGAACCCACAGCTAGGACGGAGGTTGAGCCAGTAGGGGTTGATAGACACACCAATAGGTCCATCTTCGTTAGATTCAGTGATACAACGAGAGTTTTCCCATGCAGATCTGGTAGCCTTCACTGAGGTCTTTCCGAGACTAGATTTGCCAACTCCCATAAGACCTGAATTGAAGACCCTACCATAGAGCATGAAGTATAGATTCCTTACGGGTGAGCTAGAAAAGTTTCCAGTCATTATCTCAATGGATTTAACTGATGACCATGAATCTCGCTTAATGGAGGTTCTTGAGAGAAACCATAAGGAAATCGGATGGTTTGTAGCTGATCTCCAGGGGATAAGTCCGGACATGTGCTCCCACCACATATATCTCATGGATAACGCCAAGCCATCGCGTGAGTTTCAGCATAGGCTGAACCTGGATCTTCGAGATGTAGTCATGAAGGAAATTTCTAAGTGGTGGAGCGTTGATTTTATCTACCCTATCTCCGACTCCAAATAGGTTAGTCCGCTACATGTGGTACCCAATAAGATGGGTATCAGTACAGTTGTGAGTGAGTCCGGAGAGGAGATCGCTACCCGAGTACCCACTTCTTGGTGGGTCTGTGTAGACTACAGATGATTGAATCAGGACACCAAGAAAGATCACTTTCCACTTCCATTTATTGATCAGATTATTAAGAAGTTAGCTGGGAAGAGTCATTAGAGTTTCCTTGACAGGTACTCGGGATATAATCAGGTGGCCATAGCGTCTGAAGACCAGAAGAAAATGACATTTACATGTCCATTAGGAACGTGTGTTTTTAGACGAATGCCCTTTGGATTATGTAATGCCCCGGCTACATTCCAAAGGTGCATGATTTCCATTTTCTCAGACATGGTGGGTGATTGTTTAAAGGTCTTCATAGATGACTTTTTGGTCTATGGCGATGAGTTCGATGCTTGTCTCGAGTGCCTGGACCGAGTACTTCAGCGTTGTCTTGAGGTCATCCTTTTCTTATCTTAGGAGAAGAGTCATTTTATGATGAATCATGGGATGGTCCTTGGTCACATCATCTCCAACCAGGGCATGGAGGTTGATCCAACCAAGATGGATATCATCAAGAAGCCCAATCCATCGTCCAATTTGAGATAGTTGCGATCTTTTCTTGGGCATGTCGATTTATATCGACGGTTCATACAGGACTTCAATCGTATTGCCCGACTGCTCACTGATTTGCTCATAAAAGACATTGAGTTCCTTGTGGATGATAAGTGTCTTTCATCATTCGAGACTCTCAAGAATTTAGTTGTGCAGCTCCTATCCTTCAGCCACCCGATTGGTCTCTCCCATTCAATATCATGATGGATGCTTCTGATTTTGTCGTAGGGGCTATGCTTGGACAGAGGAGGGATGGATTGTCATTTTCCATACACTACGCTAGCAGGACTTTGATGTCGCCTAGCGGAATTATATTGTGAAAGAGAAGGAGATGCTATCCATAGTATTGCTCTTGATAATATCAGATCATATATTCTCGATCTAGAGTGACAATCTATACAGATCTCACTGCCATTCGGTACTTAATGGCTAAGAAAGATGCCAAGTCCCGATTGATTAGATGGATCCTTCTACTCCAAGAGTTTTATATTGAGATTAAGGCTAAACTTGGAGTCAAGAATGTGGAGGTGGATCACCTCTCTATTAGAGAATCGTGAGTATTTTGAGACCGTCATACCTATCACGGATACATTTCCAGATGAGACGATTCTTGCTATCACCTCGCTCTCATGGTATGCTGACATTGTAAACTATCTTTTTGCCAAGAAAGTTCCACAAGGTTGGACCAAGCAGTGACTTGAGACCTTCCTCATAAAGGCCATATCATACCATTAGGAGGATCCCACTCTTTACCACGAAGGAGGGATAATGTCTGGCATCGGTATTCCTCAGGAGGAGCACCAAGTAAGCTTGAGGCAGGAGGATATCACTCTGGGAGATGAACAACACAACAGGTGCTCCAATCCGACCTTTGGTGGCCAACACTCTTCAAGGATTCAGATGAATTCGTGAAGCGGTGTATTGAGTGTCAGAGGATGGGCAGTTGTGGTAATAGAGACATGATGTTGATGCAACCCATTCACTTCTGTGAGGTTTTTGACGCATGGGACATCGATTTCATGGGCCCATTCCCTAAGAGTCAGATATTTGAGTACATTTTGTTGGTTGTGGATTATGTGAGTCGTTGAGTTGAGCCCATCCCTGCCTGAGCGCTGATGCAAAGACAGTTTGCATATTTTTGAGGAAGAATATCATATCATAGTTCAGGGTTCCTAAAGTTTTGATTTCTGACGAGGGTACTCATTTTATCAACGACAAGGTAAAGGCCCTTGCTAACGAGTTCAGCATAGATCATAGAGTTGCCACTACATACTATCCACGGACGATGGTCTTGCTGAGGTTTCAAATAGGGAGATCAAGACTATATTGCAGAAGGTTGTCCGCCAGGACCGAAAGGATTGGTCATAGCTTTTGGACTCGGTCTTGTGGGCCTATAGGACTTCCTTCAAGACACCTTTGGGTACATCTCCATTCGGACTCGTTTGTGACAAGCCATGCTACCTACCTGTTGAGATTAAGCATAAGTCACTTTGGGCAGTCATTGAGATACTTTTGGATCTTGAGAGTGTATGAGATCATAGGAGAGAATAATTGGCAGCCCTGGAGGAGTTGAGAGATACAACCTTCTCAAGTAGCCTACAATATAAGGATAGAGTAAAGATATGGTATGATCCTCACATTAGCCATAAGCAGTTTGAGCCCAATAAGAGAGTATGGCTATTTGATGCGAGACTGAGATTATTTCCAGGGAAATTATAGACTAAATGGAAGGGACCATACTTGGTTAGAAAGATGCACGACAATGGCAGTATTGATATATCTGAGTTGTCTTCTACATCCACCTTTCGAGTTAACGATCAACACCTGAAACCCCTATCTTGATCATGATTCTTGTTGCCCCTATTCATTTTGTGTGAGATGAGTTCTTTGACTCTCATCATCTACGTCTCATACTAGATTTTCACTCCCATTCTGCATCCTTGTATATCTATGATGTTTATATCATTCGTTCATTAATTCATTTTGTTTAACACCCCATATCCATCTTATGATTTTGCTACACTTAGGATGCACTTTATCCTAAGTATAGGGGGTGTTAGACATGTGTTCATTCATTTTGTTCTATTACCTCTGTTTTGATGCCTATACTTAGGGACATCTTACCCTAAGTATAGGGGATGTAATATATGTACATCATCTTCCTCGGTTTTCCTCTTGGTGTATATTCTTCTATACTTTGGATTACTTGATCCTGAGTATAGGGGGATCATCGACTTCTATTCATTTGAAGTCGTTGTGGTATAGGATTCCTTTCACTTCTCTATACTCAACACAAGTTATGTCTTTCTTCATCGATCTCTAATCACTCTGAGGACATCGTTCGAGCTAAGTATAGGGGGATGCCGCATATATTGTATATATACTTTAGTCATAACTCCTACTTTATGTGGGTTAATAATAAGGCTATTATTTATAAAATTGGAATAAAAATATTTTGAAAAATATTTTCAAAAAAATCTGTAAAATTACTGTAAATTTTTTTAAAAAAACCAATGCAAAATTTATTTTTGTACAAATGTTGTAAAAATGTTTGTAAAAATATGTTCTTTGCAAAATATTTGTAAATTATTTTTTGTATCAAAATTATATATATAGTATAAAGTTTTTCAAAAATGTGTAAAAATAAAATAATTTCAAAAATAGTTTGCAAAATTGTTTGTAAATAATTGTAAAAATAGTTTTTAAAATCTTTTGAAAAATGTTTTGAAATTTTTTTGAAAATATTTTTTCACATGGGAAATAACATATGGGGTACAAAAATTACTTGTGTATATGTATACATTAAAAATCATAATCCACCCCAAAATTCTTTGTACATAAAATCGTTAATAAAGCCAGCTCGAGATCTTGTAAATAAAATCTGTATATAAACTTAAAACCCTTGCAAATATGAACCCTTTTGTAAAAATATTTTTCTTTCACTTATTTTTCAAAAATATATAAAAAGTTGAAAATTCAAATTTCCTCAACAATTTGCATAACTTGAAAAATTCCCACAAAAAGAGTTTCTGTAAATATTTGCATGTGCATTATTCAGAATCATTGTTAACATTTAAACTAGCCTGGAATAAAATTTAAGAATGGAGCTTGGTTAAGACCTTAATCCACCTAACTTTAGAGAAACCTTATAGGATTTGTGGTTAAGACTTTTCAGGTCCATAGTGACTTAATTCTTTTAGTCACTAGGCTATGATCACATGTCATCTTGATGGTCTAAGTAGAACGCTTAAAAATGCATGCATGACTCTCACCGACAATGGCTTGACTTAGACACACACCTTGCATGTAGCTCAACATGGATGAGGTGGTGAGGAGGCAGAATCCTTTGGCTTGGGGTAGCACATGGGTGTGTAACAACTAGTGGGAGGATACGCATTCCTCTAGGGAGAGAAATGCATCTCAACCTGGTCTAGTAGCATTAAGGTATAACGACAGGATGTCATGGGGTTGTGATAATGCTTTAAAAGAGGGATAATCTATTGGCTCTAGAAGAAAAACTCATGATGTACATGCTGCAAATTGTAAATATGTTGTATATATATGTGTCATAAAAAATTCAAAAACTCTAAAAAAAGGGACATGCCTGATTGAAAATAAAATGCATGTCGGAGTGTATATAGTTGAATAAGCAAAGCTTACGAGATCCATTGCCTCGTCTCATGGTAGCTTGCTGCTGGAGACTTAGCTACACTAGTTAAGCTCCATGGGATATGTGGCTACACTAGTCACGGTCCATTCTTTTCTTTCCCCTCTTCCTGAGCTAGTTGTACTTGAACTTAGAAGGGAATACCCCGCTCCTCGAGGAAAGAGTTGCTAGATTGGGGGATTAGAGTTACCTTGTTAAGGGAGGTTGTTTCTTTGTCACTTTTGAGGTGGGGAGCTATATATCACTTACACAGTACAAGTAAAGATTCATAGTCATTAGAGTTTGCATGTGTAGACTTGTTCTGGCCTGGTTGTTGAGGAGACTTGACCATAGAATTGTGGATCTTGAAGGCTGTTGAGTCTTAGACCCGTTTCTCAATAAGGTTCCGCCAAATTAATAATCCAAAGATCTGACAGAGCTCCATACTCCCATTTCATGAAGATAAGTTTAATAATCAACTTTAATTATCCCTTCTTCCTTTTTCTTTATTTCTTTTTATTTTCACTTCTTTTTCAAATAAGTGTTTACTAAGGGACTAGCAAAGGTAAAGTATAGCGGGATGATGAACCTATGATTCTCATACTTTATTCTTTTATTTTAGCCAAATCTTTAAGCAAAAACATCTGTAGATATATATTAAAACCAATAAATTGGCATTCACCATGCTTTGTTAATATTGTATAATTAGCACATATTTGTTCAAAATAAAAGAATAAAGAAGAAAATAAAAAGAAAAGAAAGTAAGAAGGTTGTAATTAGGTAAGAAGTACAGATTGACCTGAACCCCGAGAGAAGGTCAATATTGACCTGATCGACAAGGAATAAAGTAGGGGGAGATAGGGGTCATTATTCATTCTTCCTATAAATATACATAATTTCCTTATTTTATTCATCAATAAAAAGACCTCAAATTGGTTTACTTCCTTAATAAAACTTGTACATAAAAATGTTTTCTAAATAATAAAAATAATTGCAAAATTAATTGATGAACATAGTGCAAATAATACCACTCATAAAAAGCTGCAAAATAGAACTTAAAAGATCAATTCTGGCTCCATACGAACTCAAATTCTTCCAAAATCACCTTTATTGAACTTTAAATTAAGTTATCTTTAAAATAAGATTGATTTCATGATTTTTGGAGTTACAATGTAAAATTTGGCTTTTTGAGTGTGTTGTATAGCTATGCAGTACCTATACCTATATATTTATTTATTTATTTATTTATTTATTTATACACATTTGTGTATATTGTATTTTAAAATACTTGTATATTTTTCTAACAATGTTATAAAATTCAAATAAAATTTATAAAATACAAAATAAATTAAAAAGAAAATCAAATTATCATTGTACAAATAGCATACATGTATATATTATACAAATTAACTATTTATTTAACACCTATATTTATTTTGTAAAAATCAAATAAAAATTCCTGTATTTTCCTTGAATTGTTTTGTAAATAAATGAAATATAAAATAAAAATCATTTTTGTAAAAATAATAAAATAAAAATACTTGTACATAATATATAGGTATAATGTACCTGTACATAACACGATATATTGTATATACCATAACATATTTATTAATAAAATAACTAAAATTATATAAAAATATTTTGAAAAAGAACAAAATTTTTCATTTTATTCATTTTTTAAAACCATTTACTATTTATTATTCATTATTATTTTATGGGAACATAATTTTCTTATTGGTCGACCCGAGTTTGTTGACCAAGGTCGACCCTTCCTTCTAGTCGGGTCATACCTGATTCTCCTCATCAGAGCCAACTTCTCCCCTTTTTCCTGCCCGACTCTGACCATGATCTTCCTCGGATTGTGAACCCTTCTCTTCCTCGTAGATCTGTGATTCTAGCGGATCCCTAATTAGGTCCGGATCGTCTTAGGGTTTTGTGCCACTCCTTGATCTTTCTAGACCTAAGGGCTGCCAATAAATATGCTCCTCTGCCTCCACAGCTCAGTAGCTCATCTCTCGCTCCACCATTACTCCACTAGCACCTCCAGGGCAGTGACAGGGTCCTCGGGTAACTTTAGAAGCTTGGATCGACGTCGGGTAGCACGAAGCTCATCTCGTGGCCAGAACTCTGCCACGATGAGCCTCCCAGACTTTACACCACATGGTTGAGGCCACAACTCGCCTACACCTCCACCTCGCTTCACTGAACTTCATAGACCACTCAGGTATCACCCTTTCGCTCTATTTTTGTCCCTTTCATTTCAATTTCATATCATCAATGTCGCCTATCATTTTAGCTTCGACCACTGCGTTGGGACTCCGCTTCACATACCCATCCACACAGATCGAATCTCCACTTCACCGATCACCCTGTCCCCAACCTGATCCATCAATTTCTTGCTCACCGGAGCAAGATTAGGATAGGTATCCTCCCCTCACTTTCGTCGGAGACCCATTTAGCACCCTCACCGCTCTTCCTTTTAGATGCAAATAACCACGAGTGAGGCATCGTCTTCTAGCTGAGGCCCTCCTTGTGGGTCCTGGACACACGCGTGACTCGATTCGAGCCTCAACTCGGGTGGAGGAACACTTATAGGTGGTGGAGCTCCATCGTGCACATCCGACCGTTCACCGGCCTATCCGAGGACCCTACTCAACGCAGAGTACCCTCACGAAGGTGCTAGACCTTGTAGCGAGCCGATCATCCTACTGGGTTGCCAGACATTCTCGACCAAAGTTCGCCCAGCTTCATGTTCTTCCACCCTTCTTCAGCACCGTCAGATGAGGAGTCAACCTTCCAGAGTTGATCAGGACCGTTGAATCACGCCCTTCTCTCTAACATCCGGTCAGCTTTTAGAAGATCCGCAACGCATGTTCCCAACAATATCTGCACCGTCAGATTCTTTCCAGACTCGATCAGAACCGTACGTTGACGCAAAGTCCAGAGCCATCAGATCTAGCGCAAGGCCACATGACACTCCATCCTGCGAAGGGTACATTTCACTCTCACCCTCACCTTTTGTTTTATTTCACTTTAGTCTATTAATTTTAATAATTAGTTAAAAATACTTTATAGTTTGGACCCTATGTTTTTCATATTTACGCTTTAGTCCAATTGAGTCTGAATCATGTGCGTCCTCATGTGCTTTTTTGGTGTATTTGCACGATTTAACCTGAACTTTTCACTAGTTAATGTAGTTGAAGTTTTTATTATTTGCAATTACACCCATGTGAGTGCTGATCACGTGTAGTGCATGGATCTGCTTGGATATTTTGCATTGCAGTCCTTGAATTTTTCTTGTGTGTCAGTTTTTAGGCCTTGGAACATAAAATATTTACAGAAAGGTCATTGTATCACTGTTTTTAAATTATGTCTTCTATTAGTTGCCATAAATAGCTTTTTGGCCCTAAATATTTTCTACAAATTAATATTGGCTCCTGCTAGTATCTATTTTAGGAGGTAATTTTTGTGTGCCAAATTTTGTTGATTTTCTATTATTAAAAATTCAAAAAACCCACTAAAAAGTCCATATTTGTCATAGAAAAATCATAAGATTCGAAAAAGATTTTACAAATTCCAAAAAAATAGAGTAATTGTATTTTGATTTATTTGATTTTCTGACCAATTTTCATTGCATTATCTTTCATAAAAATCTAAAAATTTGCAAAACACCAAAAATATTATAAGAATCATATAAAATCAACCAAAAATTGAATTTCTAGTTTTTTGGTTATAGATATTTCATTATAGTTTTATAATAAAATTAGTGCCCAGGAGTTTTGAGCATTATTAATATTTTTAATTTACAAAACTCTCCTGATTGTGCACTATTTGCTTGCTTTCTCACTTTTAAATTTTTATAAAATTACAAAAAACATTTAAAATTTTCCTAAAAATTCCAAAAAAATAATGTAAAATATATAAAACCCAAAAATATTTTTACTTGATTTATATGTGCATATTTATCCTATTTGAAAAATCCAAAAAGAGTTGCTTGTGTATCTTGTTCTCCTTTGTTCCTATTTGCCTTATTTTGAAAATTAAAATTTTGCAAAATTAAAAACCACTGAAATAAAATAAAAATCCTTTGAATCACTTGATTTGGCTATCTAGGATTAATTGTGCTCCTTGAGTTCAACCTTGATTGCTATACCAGGTTAATAAAAGTAGCTCTACCTCTTTGTGCTTGATTTGCTTGATTTCATAGTGGTTAAATAAATTTTTCTAGTTGATCACATATCTGATTTGGGTCACAACGACACTTAATTAATCAACTTAACCCGAGTTAGTTGTGTGCCAATCACTTTGTAAGGTAGTTGGTAATCTTTTTATGCACTTCCTTTCCAGTTGATTACATGCAAATAGTTATAGTGGGACAATGTGCCATGTAAAACTTTATTTTGTGAATTGAATAATGTTGAAATACTTCCTTCTTAATTTTTTTAATTACACTCTATTTTTTAATGTTGGTTGTGACTGTTGAATAAATTATTACTGAGTAACCAGATCCGGATATGGGAGGATACGACGACCCGGAATTGGGGTTGTAATAGTTTTGTATCAGAGCCTGATTACTCTTGTAACTTATTCAGTAAATGACAACTATGAACATTATTCATAAACTACGTGTGTATTAAGATCCTTTGATCTTAATAACTAATTGTAGTACTATTCACAAGTCATTGTTCCTTATACACATCATGTTAAGACGTATAGGAGCTAACCTTTGGTCTTAATTCATCTCTAGATCATGACAGACCAAGATGTGTATAGGTAATTAGTGGTTATGATGGCAATGCTCCAAGAGATAGGGGCAACGACAACTGGCATTAGGAAGAATCTAGCTACATAACTCCATGGAATAGGATCCTACCCTAGTTGGAGGAGCCATGGAGGATGCCCTCTTTAGGTAGTAAAAAAAATTACTTGAATCCTACCATAAAAATAAGATTTCGATAGAAGTACAAAATCATTATTTGATTAAGGAAGTATCCTCTGCCAAGATAGATGCACCTGTTTTTGAGGAAAAAGGATGGGTCGACGCGATTGTGCATTGACTATAGACAATTAAACAAGAGGACAATAAAGAACAACTATCCTCTGCCAAGAATAGATGATCTTTTTGACCAGTTGCAAGGTTCAACTGTGTATTCCAAGATTGACTTAAGATCTGGATACGATCAGTTGCAAATTATAGATGTGGATATTCCTAAGACAACCTTTCTAACTAGATACATACATTGTGAATTTTTAGTCGTGCCTTTTGGGCTGACAAATGCCCCAACAGCTTTCATGGATCTCATGAATAGAGTATTTAGGGAATTCCTATATTACTTTGTAGTAGTCTTCATTAATGACATGCTTATTTACTCCAAGGATAAGTACCAGCATGAACACCATCTCTGACAGGCACTTGAAACACTAAGAAGAACAAATTGTATGTCAAATATAGCAAATGTAACGTCTGAATATCTGAAATATCCTTCTTAGGCCATGTTATTTTTGGAGAAGGTATATCAATTGATCATGCGAAGGTTAATGCGGTGATGAGTTGGGAACGCCTGAAGACTGTCACAAAAAAATGATCTTTTCTGGGTCTAGCAGGGGTATTATAGAAGATTTGTGAATGACTTTTCATGAATAGCATTACTGATGAGTAAGCTGACTCAGAAGAAAGTACCATTTATATGGTCTAATGCATGCAAAACTAGTTTTTAGACATCGAAAGAATGCTTAATGTCTGCACCTATCCTTACTTTACCCTCTGGGACTGAAGGATTTATAGCGTACACTAATGCATCTAAATAAGGACTTGGGGCAGTCTTTATGCAACATGACAAGGTAGTTGCTTATGCATCATGACAACTCAAGACACATGAGAGGAACTACCCGATACATGACCTTGAACTAGCTACGGTAGTCTTTGCTTTGAAGATATGAAGACATTACATATATGGTATTACTTTTGAGATCTTCATCGATCATAAAAGTTTCAAATATCTTTTTGACCATAAAGAGCTCAATATGACGCAGAGATGGTGGTTAGAGTTGTTAAAGACTATGATTGCATCATCTCCTACCATCCCGGTAAAGGGAATGTCGTAGCAGAATCCCTAAGCAGAAGAACTTATGCACCCTAGTTGGTAAGTGTTATCCACTTCTAGGGTTTGCTATCAACGTTGAGCGAGTGGAAACCATTTTATAATATTGTTGATACTATAACTATTCCTCATCGATACAGACCAGAGATCTGGGATAGAATAAAGAAAGGATAGAAGGATGACCCAGTCTTTAAAGACTTGAGACAACAACTTGAGAAGAATGAGATGGAGGGGTTCCATATACAAGATGAGTTACTGTATAACCATCACAAAGTTTGTGTACCAAACATACCAGAGTTGAGGAAAGACATCTTACGGGAAGTGCATTGCTCTAGATTATCTATTCATCTAGGAATTATAAATATGTATAAGGATGTTCGTTCACACTTTTAGTGGTCAGGAATGAATAAGGATGTTGTTGAGTTTGTGAATTCATGTTTCACCTGCCAACAATTAAGGCTTCACATCAAAAGCCACCAGAATTATTGCAACCTCTCCCTATCCTTGAATGAAAAGGGAAAGCATTTCCATGGACTTCCTTACTGGCTTACCTTAGACGACCGGTGGTAAAGATAGTATATGCATCATAATAGATCGTCTAACCAAGGTAACACATTTTATTCCAATAAGCTTATTTTCCACTCCATACAAGCTTGTTGAGTTATATATTACACATGTGATCCTTCTCCATGGTATCCCAAAAGAGGAAGTCTCCGATCGAGATTCACGATTCTCCTCACACTATTGGGAGAACTTCCATGAAAGCCTTAGGCACATGGCTATGCTTGAGCACAACATATCATCCCGTAAATCGATGGTCAATCAGAATGAACTATTTATATTCTAGAGGATATGCTACGAGCATGTGCCATAGAATGGAAGGGATCATAGATTAAACATTTGCCTCTTGCAAAATTCACCTACAACAATAGTTACCATGCAAGTATTGGCATGGCACCATTTGAAGCATTGTATGGACGTAGGTGTACCACTCCTCTATGTTGGCAAGAGGTTGGCTTTAAGGTTGTTGTGTATGCATTTCTAGTCTCGAGGACAAGACTTCCTTTACGGTTGTTATAATTATAAAGACTTGAAATAGGATCCTCTCGAATCTAATATCATAAGATCCGGTTCGTCAAGAGGAAACTGACAGAATTAGCTTCATGTGAATCGGACTTCATTTCAAATTGTTATGATTTTCAGAAGAAAGAGAAGTAAGGAGGCTTAAGATATCATTAACCCTTAATGATCGTTGTTAAGACTAATTAATTACTATAAAGAAAATAATGACGGATTTAGGATCACTAATGACTATTATCAAATACTACTAAGAGGTCAGCAAAAGTTAAGCATGGGTCACGAAAGTTAAATCATGATTAGTGAAAGTTAATCATGATTAGCGCTAATTAAGTGTCATTAGATGATATAAAAGCATCTAGAAAGTTTTAACTTAAGCCTTAAGTTTCAGATAATCTATGGCCCAAATCATGGGCCAAAACCATCTGCCAAAACCATGGGTCGCTAACCGTAATTAAAGGTTAAATCATGATTTACTATCCATGGTTAGCGATATACTAATCAATATATATATATGTAAGTCTATAGTCTTTTTGATGAATATGCAAATCGAAGGATTAACAGAGAAATTAACATTATGGGAATTGATGTATATTGAAATGGATCTTGAAAAGGATCGTGTGTTACGTTAAGAATGACTTGGAGTAGATACTATGGGTCGGGTATGCAACATGTAGGTTTGTCATAAGAACATCCATATTGGCAGGCCATACCTAGGTGGTACATGATTGCCTATTATGATAAGTACACACGAAATGAATGCATGATTTGCAATGTGTGGTACTCGGCTACCATTAGGCCGGTTGATTGACTGAAGATGTGGTCGTGCCATGTGGAGGCACGTGTGGTTGGATAGTGGCTGGGTCACGATAACATGTATTTTAAAGCTCCTAGTTTATGTGATTAAAGGTTAGCCTATGGTTTTAAGCTACCAGATCCCCGAGGATGGTGTGCTTCTTTGTCAGGCTGAGGGTTTGAAATCGTGGATAATAATAGAAAAGGAAATTGTCAGGGTAGTATTGGAGGATTGGTTGAGGCGACGTGTGGTGGCATAATCTCACCAGGTCAACGTAATCTCCAATATAAACTTGTCCACAGCTTCGGAGTCCATGAATGGTAAGGTAAATTCCCTGGACTAATCCTTGATGCAAAATAGAAGGATTAGGACTTAATTTAATAAGGAGAAATGAAACTTTTTGGTATAATAAGTTTTGCTAAATTTCACTACTACTTTACTTTTATATTCTTCGTTACTTAGCACTCGTTAATCTTTATCCCATGATTTCTAGAAACCCAACAAACTTCGGAGAGTCACCGCAGCGAAATAGCCATCTAGCCAGCCACAGTAGCATTACTCTATAAAGTACTTGGTAATATTTTTATGCACTTCCTTTTCAGTTGATGTACATGTAAATAGTTATAGTGGGACAATGTACCATGTAAACTTTATTTTGTGAATAGAAAAGTGATGAAATACTTCCTTCTTAATATTTTTAATTGCAGCATGTTTCTCAATGTTAGTTGTGATTACTGAATAAATTATTGTCGAGTAACTAGATCTAGATATGGGAGGTCTGACGACTCGGAATTGGGGTCATGGCAATACGTTCTTGTACGTGGTGGATTCCTTACATGTGGATTTCAAGATGAGCTCACAGAGGAAGAAGAATCAGACACGTGAGCTCCAAAAACATCTTTTATTTCTTCTTTTCTTCTTTTCATTTCAGTTTTTTACATTCTTATGTTATTTCATTCATCACATTCATATGTGTTATACTTCGAACATAATTCATATTAAGTATAAGGAGGATGAGTGTATTCGATTTATATTGCATTTACTTTCTCGCTTCTCTCTCAACTTTTTGATATTTGTTATCTATACTTAGGGATATCTCACCCTAAGTATAAGGGGGACAAGTCGAATCATTGATTCTTTCGTACATTATCATCGTCGATCATCCCCGCTTGGTGTATTGTCTGTTATACTTAGGATTAGTAACCCTAAGTATAGGGGTGACAGTTGAATTCACATTCTTTGATCGTTGTAGTACTTGCTCTTCTATACTTAGCATGAGTTATGCCTTCCTTTCTGCTCTTTAATCACTATGAGGGTATAGTTCGAGCTAAGTATGGGGGGTCGTATATATGTATATACATTAGCCATAACTCGTACTTTCGTATGTTTAATAATATGACTAATATACTATATTGGGGAAAGGGTATACAATAAGTCAATTGTAAAAAAACACTATAAATATTTATAAACAAAATTTTAGATGTTTAGTAATTGTTTAAAAATGTTTTACAAAATGATTTGAAAAATGTTGTAAAATGTCATGAAAAATCTTTTGAAACCGTTTGAAAAATATTTTGTGAAATATTTTCAAACCTTTGAAAAATCTTTTTGTAAATATTTGCAAATTTTGTTTCATTTCTTTGAATAAAATGTTTTGAAAATTATTTTGCAAATGATTTGGGAAAAGGGTTGCAAAAATACTTTGAAAAATCTATCCATACCTTTGAAAAATCTTTGTAAAATTAATTTTCAAATTTTGTAAATTTTAAAAATTATTTGTAAAAATTATTGCAAATTATTTTGATAACCTTATATATAATGGTGATAAATAATAACTCTGATAAAATTCTTTACAATATATATAACCCTTGTATATAAAACATGTGAATAACAACTAACGTCTCAGTGTAAAATCTACACTCAGCTCTTGTAGACATGCATTCACCCTCGTGTAAAAATATGTACATATACTATTCACTAACTTTTTAAAAAAATCCCTAAAAAATACATTTGAAAAACCTATAAAAATTCACAAAATATTTTCAAAAATTGCATAAAATTTGCAAAACATTTTCAAAATCCATAAAAGTTTAAAATCCAAAAATTATTTCTAAAAAATATCTTCTCACATTGCATTTGCATTTTCAGAATGGTAATGACAATAGAACATGTTTAAATAAAGTCTGAATATTGGAGCTTGGTCTAGATCTTAATCCACTTAATTTAGAGGAACATGTTAAGGTCTGGAATTAGAACGCTTCATGTAACTTTGACTTATTTCTTTAGGTGCTATGAGACTGTGTTCGTGAGTCAATTCAATGTGTCTAATTAGAACCTTTCAAGTCATCCATACGACTATTGAGACAATGGCTTTGACTTGAGACCTCGCACTTACACTTAGCTCAACCAAGATGGATTGTTTTATAGATCTTAGAGTCTAAGTGGGGACGATACTAGGTCTCTTCATCAAGGGTAGCTCATGATCCATTCTTAGGGACTACCAAAATTGGTACTTCAACCCACTTTCCTCCAAACATGGACATCTAACGACTGGAGAATGGATTGAAATAAAGCTTCGGATGAGGAATGGTATGCTAGCACAAGTTTCAAGACCCCAAAACATGGACGGAATAAAAGATTCTATATACGTTGGGGGAAAACAAGAATGTAGAGCAATGCCTAACAAAGAAACACCAACAAAGAAGCCTATACCAACAAAATCCATAAATTTTGAGCTTCCAGAAAAAGTCTGCTTCTTGGTGAAGACTCGATTACACTGCCAGAGCTTCACAAGGAAATGTGAATAATCTGGTCCGTTTCACTTCTTTTCTCCTTCTTCAAGCTTCTCCCTTGTTCGTTGTGCACTAGCACGTACCTGAACTTAGAAGGGAATACTCATCTCCCTGAGGACAAGTTACCAGAGGAGAAGAACAATTGATAGTTCAACTATTTATCTAGGAAGAGCTAACACACACATGGTACATGTCATTTCAAGTTACAAGAGTATACGTCTGAAAGGACAGTTCTGACCGGGCTATTAGGTTGAACTGAATAAAGGACTATGGAACCTAAGGGCTATTTGTCAAATTCCTAACCTGGACTAGGTTCCGAAAACACAAATAATCCAAAGGTCTTAACTGAGCTCCAAACTTTGATTTTGTAAATATAAATTTAAAAGTCACGATCATTCTAACTTCCTTTATTTTTCTTTTCTTTATTTTTATATTTTGCGTCACTTATTCTTCTAAAAAGTGTTTGCTAGGAACTAGCAAAGCTAAGTATATGGGCATGATGAATACCCATTCATTCACCTTTATTCCTTTATTTTGTCTTTAAATACCTAAATGGATACATGTAAATACATCTAACATCTAACTTGTACAAATTAACTCACTAACTATTATCTGTAAAAATTAAATACCAATATTTAGATACAAAATAAATGAATAAAGAAAAGGAAATAAAATAAAGGAAGTATTGTAAATATTGACTGGCCCCAAACCTCGAGACTAGGTCAATATTGACTTGGTCAACCGGGAATAAAGTAGGGAGAGATAAGGGTTAAATACTTTATATAGCCTTAGTTTTCATTCTCCAAAATAACCATTTTTACACTATTTTACTATTCATTTTATATACCTCAAATAATAAAATTATCAACATGAAACTTGTATATAAAAGTACGTAGAAAAATATAAAATACTTGCACATAAAAGTAATGCACAATGCACCATGGACACACAGATGAAAAGCCACAAACCAAACTTCAACGATCAATATCTCCTCCACATGAACTTAAAATGAACCAAACTCAACTTTATTTTAATTACCTATTTAATGAAGGTAGTTTCATTAAAAATAGAGTTAAGATACAAAAATCAGCTTTTTGGGGTCCCATTGTACTATATACCTACATATTTTTAATAATTTATTCGTTATATTTGTACTTATACTTGTAAATATTAGTTGAAATGTATTTAAAATATAAAAAAATAAAATATTGAAAATGAATTAAATAAATAATGGAATAAAATATATAGGTATGTTATACCTACAGTGTAAATACCCCTATTTATTTAAGTCTGTAAATAAAGTCAGAAAAAATAAATAAAAAATATGTAAATATGTATTTAAACATAAATATATATAATATGGATATATAATAATAAAATCAAAACAAATGATTAAAAATAAAAATACCTCAAAACATAGGTAAATATACATATAAGTATACTTGTAAAAATTAACACCTAATAAATAAAGTTGTAAAAAAATAAAAATCACCTAAAAATAGTACATAAAATAATAAATATTTTTCATTTTTTGAGTTTTTTGAAACAAAATCATTTTTATTTTTTTGAATTTATTTTCTTTACCGAATTTTGATTTGTCATGTAGTGGTCTTATGTGGACCACTCAAAGGCCAGAGACTGTTGACCTAGGGTCAACATCCCCTCTCTCCTACCCAAGCCCCTAGGCACTTCTGATTTGTGTCAGACCTCGATTTTCCCCATTTTCCCCACTTAATCCACTCATCATCTGGCTTGGCATTCTGAACAAAAGTGGTTGATCTGATATCCCTAAATCTCGCCCGTGTCTTTGATCTAATCTATCTCATCGAGCCTTGCAAGATTCCCTTCGCAAATCGAACCCTTCACCTCTGCTATAAAAATATCTACTCCAAGCTTCATTTGAAATTTAATCTCTCGTTACTCATCATAACCCCTTGCAATCACTTTCTGGAGTGAGCTCTTCGTGACAGGAAGAGCTTCCATCGATTCCAAGGCAAGGAGAAGATTGTTTGAGGCAATTCCACCATATCCAATGAAGCTCTGTTGTGAGGTTCAGCCTCACTATTCTTAGGCAGATGATGCTCTATATTAAGCATATTTACCTTTGCATTTCATTTTCTAGTGTTGCTACGCTTTTTATTTTCGTTGATTTCATTTGAAAACCAAAAGTTTCATAGCTTGGAGCTCTTAAGCTTCAGATCTTCATCATTAATCTAACACATGTGCCTTGCCCAACTGACCACCTTACTTCACTCGTCTTCATATTCTCCATCATCTGCATCTGCGAAATCCCCTCATTCTTGCTCAGAATGAGTCCCCGAGTTTCCTCCTCTGCCATTGTTGGAAGCTAGCCATGCCTCCCTCATTTTTGCTTTCTTGTGCCCCACTTTGTGGTCAAGAGCCTTTGCTCTCAAGACATCTTGCTCCCTGAACTGGTAGACGTTCCAAAGGACCCACTTGAGGGGCGACTGAACCCAAGAAGCACCTCCATGTCCTCCTTCACGCCCAAGACTACCAGGACTCCATCTCTTGGTCTTGGACTTATCTCAAGACCTTGGCGGTTGTGGATTGACTGCAGAAAGATGACGAGACCCTCAGTAGCTCAGGGGTCCTCTCTGGAGCAAGATATGCCCGATCGAAGAAATTCAGGAGATTGTTCTTCATCATTTTGTCCAAATGCCTTGATAGCCATTGGATGAAGAACATGCTCTGGACTTAATTCCAACTGTTGGATCATGGCGAAGCGTTGCGTGCTGTAAGCAGTTAGATGTGCCTTATTGATGTAATCTGGATTGCACACGAGCGCATGGGTGGGTATTTTGCATCATAACCACCCGCGCTTTGCATATTTTGATTTAGTATTAAAACTTCCCTTGTAATGTAAGATATTTTTTAATATTTGTATGTGGACCCCTAGACTTTGTGGATATTGCACTTTGGTTCATGTCAGGTCACCTCACATGCCCAAACACATGAGGTGCCTGGATATGCAAGGACACCCTCGAGTTTCCTTACTTTATTTTAGTACCAAAAAATGCAGATCAAGTGTAATACGTTTGTGAAATTTGGATGTTTATTCTTGGAAGTTATTATAATTGCAAAATACCCCTCCCAGTGCTTATTTAATGTGATATATTTGGGTTATTTGCAGTATTGGCCCTGAACTTTGCTATATTGTAACGAAATGAATTTAAACTTCATGGAAATTATATTTGGGTCCTTTATTATCTGAATTAAATTATTTTATGTATTTTATAAATAGCATTTCGTGTCTAAAAATTGTAGGAAAAACATTGTAATGGCCAGGAACTCTATTTTATCACACATATTTTTCTTGGAGCAATTAAATTTATTTTCCTATTTATAAAAAAACAAAAAAATTTCATATTTCACTTTTTTGTCTTAGAAGAACTATAAAAATTTCAAAACATCCCAAAAAATAGTTGTATTTTATAGTATTCTAACACATATTTAAAAGTCACAAAAAATAAAACTAAATCCCTAGAAATTGTAGAACACTAAAAATCACAAAAAATCCTAAAATACAAAAATAATGTTTTAACTTTCGGAATTTTCTTTATTTTATATAGTTTTAAAAAAATGATCTTGGGTTCTATCTGGGTTGTTAGATTTTTAGTAGGCCTATTTAAATCTCTTGATTCTCTGATTTACATTGTTTTATGTTTTTTATTATTAAAAATACATAAAAAATTCTAAAAATCCTAAAAAATCACTAAAAATAGATAAAAATCTAAAAAACTTAAAAATATTTTATTTGAAAAATATTAACTATACTTGACATTTTAAATGTTTAAAAAAAGCCAGGTTTGCTTTATTTTGCATATATACCTATATATCCTTATTTTATATGTAATCTATTATTTAGATTATATTATTATTATTCTATTTATACTATTAAAAATTAAAAATCAATTAAACATATTTGTAAAATTAAAAATACAAAAAAAGAGTTTTTATATTAAAAACCCATAAAAACATTTTAAAAACAAAAACAAAAAAATATATACCCAAGTAGATCGTTCATTTTGTGGTTGCACCCCTTTACTCTCTGTGGTGTGATACTCTACATACTTGAACTATACACATTTCTACAGAGTTAAAATAAAAATAAATTTTAACTCACACATTTGCATTGATTTATCATACATTTTGAGTTGATTGTTGTTGGCATCACATTGACCGAGTACCGTGCCATAGACCATCCAAGACCGAATGTTAGGTGTTGATCTCTGTGTTTCAACACATCCATATGATTGAAATCTAACATCCCACATTGACGTCCTACCATGATTATATATACTGAAATATAACACTTGTAAAATAATAATATTATGCACAAAATGTTTGTGAAACTTGTAAAAATTTGAGTGTTCATTACAATACTAATAAGCTTATAGCTCATTGGAAAAGCAACCTACGTGTGTGTCTACATGCACATGCTCATATATGTGTCCGCATAATAATCATGTTCACACATTACTAGCAAGTAAGCAAAGCGGTGTAATATAACGTAGATCACAAGCAAGGCATCAACATAGAATCCTAGATGATGAAGGGATATTAAAACGATGTATTTATTCGGTATGACAAAATGTTTGTTTATGACATAAACAATTACCTAGCCCAATGAAATAATATAGGAAATACATACATACACAACATACATATATATGTACATAAAACACACAAACATAAATGCATAGACACACGTACACACACATACATACACACAGGGGACCTTTCAAATTAGGTTGGTTTTTTCTGAAATTGTAAAAACTGCTGTCATTTTAGAAAATACTTTGTAATAATTTTGTAAAAGTATAAACTACACATTGTAAAAATGATTTTGTAAAATATGACATCCAAATTTAAATCAATATTTTCATCCAATATAATAACATTTTTGTAATTTCATTTCACTATACATGTTGTGTTAATATTTTTTATTAAATATATGAAATAAGAAATTGTAAAATACATTGGAAAGATACATAAATTGATGGTGGCTCACCATATATATGATGAGACCCCACCTCATTTGAAGTTTCTCCTATATATAGGAGATACTTCAAATAGGACATGATCCATCTTAAGTTCAGGAAGACCGTCCTTTTTTTGTAAGTAACACCATGATTTTTGTAAAATGGGTAAACAATTTGTAGTATAGTGTACAATTATGATGTTTGTTTTAGTAAAAGAACACAATGTGTAGTGTTGTATTTTACAATGTGCAGTCTTGCATTACAATGTGCATTTATAATACAAAATGTTTACTTATTTTTAAAAATTGTTGGTGTTTTTTTATAAAATATGGGCGGCCTTCTTGAACTCGGGAATGTCCATGTCCTATTGAAAGGGCCTCCTATGCATAGGAGATTATTCAGATAGGACATGGTCCTCCCTGAGTTCAGGAAAGTTGTCCTTTTTTTGTTAAAAAAATAGTATTTTTGTAAAATATTCAAATAAGTTGTATTATGATATATTATAAAATATAATGTGTAGTAGGCCCCCTTTCAATTAGATATGGTCCTTCCTAAGTTCAGGAAGGCCTCTTCCATTTTATAAAAAAAAAAACACTAGCAATTTTGTAAAATAAGTAAATATGTTGTATTATAAATGCACATTGTAATGCAAAACCGACCATTGTAAAATATAAAACTACACATTGTATTTTTTTACTAAAACACACATCATAACTTTACATTGTAATACAAATTGTTTACCCATTTTACAAAAATGATGGTGCTTTTATTACAAAAAAGGGGCAATCTTCTTGAACTCAGGAAGGACCCTGTCCTATATGAAGTATCTCATGTGTATGTATGCGCGTGCGCGTGTGTTCATGCGTGTGTGAATCCATAAAATTACGTGTATTAAAAATTCTCATTTCCCCTCCTTTATCCCCTTCTTCCTCTTCCATTGCAACTATCATATCACGATTGTCGACTCGAGGACTTTGCAACGACCTCCTCCCTCACCATCATCACTACTCATCTTGATATGAAACTCAAAGTAAAGTAGCTTGTTGGATGGGAAGAGTGTGGTAGCTTGCTAGGATGATAGTAACAATGAGTCATCAATATAACATCGATAACTAGATTTTATTCTGTAATTGAATCTTCACTTATAATCAATCATGTAAATATTAGAAGTATAATGAACATCATTGTGTAATCGTGAATACACACACCTATGGATACGTTTGATTATAAATGTATTATATGAGTGTCATAGACGATTGGACAATCCATGTTCTCCAAAAAAAAGTATTGCTAGTGGGGGGAATTTAGAAAAAAAAGTATGAGATCTTCTGCACGGTAAAGTTATAAAAATCTTATTTAAAATGGTAACACGAAAGAGAAGTAATTAAAATATATGGTGATAAAAAATATAATGACTATTCTTACTTTTGTTTATTCAATATAATAAATATATTTTTCATGACTGTAATATATACAATAAACAATTGAAACATATCCTTTTCTTGTAAGTAAGAAAATAAAAGTATCACATTTAGGAGGGTCAACATGTTTGTCAGGAGGAATACGAGTTGCTTCTAATCAATTGAATATGATTGTAAAAAATGTATTCCAAACGATGTAAATAGACAGATACAGACATGAATAAACACTATCTCATTTTTATCCGTTTTCAAATATGAATATGTATATTGATATATGTGAAAAATATATTATCATATTCTTAATAATAGATACGAATAGACACGAACAATAGAAATATTAGTTTACATATTAGCTTAAATATGCTTTTGTTCGATGTCTTATACATGATACAAATACATTAAATGTAAATTATCTTATAATAATTATATAAATATGATTAGAGAATATATATGTGTTGCTATGTACAAATTAGAATCAAATTTATAGTTATATTTTATAAAAACAATACAAATGTCGAAATCGAAATATTTTTTTGGATTAGATGTGGATGTATCGTATTTGGTTGCATCCATAATTCAAAAGTTATGCGTATTACATCAAACACAATCCCATTTTTAATACTCACAAAGTGTGATAGTAAGTTATAAAAGTGAGGGAATAATACTTGACAACTTGGGCTTAATCATTTTGGGCGGTTGTAAATATGTACATTTGGGTCCGAACTTAACAAGTTTTCAAAGTCCTATTTTCCCAATCATGGTTCGGGTCTATGTCGGGGACGTTACCCTATGTTTATTCAATTCAGGCTAAAGTTAGACCTAGGGTTTAAAAATATAAGCTTGACTTGGTCGAATCGAGCATGCAGACGAGCAATTTCATATTGGGCTACGATTACGAACCTCATGCTTATTTTTGGACTTGGATTAAGACTTAGTCGCGCACTACTGATTAGTTACAAGGTTGCATAAGTAACCTCCTTTCTAAAAACTATTAAGATGGATATATTTTATACAGAGCAGTTGTTTGTATGATCGGGAGGTTTGAATGACAGATGCAATATGATGTGATATTATTTATATGTTAGATATTTAAAATTAAATAGATTTTTGATATTGACTTTTTTATGTATATATGTATTAATAAATATTAATATTATAATAAAAGAAACATGCGATTCATACAATCAATTCCAATCCACGAATGTAGACCAATGGATAATTAAAATCGAACATGGATTGAATTATAGGGAACATGGGTCAACCTTTAGATCATTCCCTTGTTGGAGAATAGACTCCCAACATTGAAGAGCAACGCAATAATACTAATAATTCAAAATATACATTTCACCTTTTCCTTCAATAAAAAAATTCATAAAAACTCATATAGAAATTGACGATCAACTTTTGGGGACAGTCCAAAAGTTGCAGCTACCCTATTCAAAATGAGTGTCAGCTTGAGAAACCCATTTGTATAACACTCAAAATATATGATAGCAGATAAAACAAAAAAAAAGAAAGGTTGAAATATCCCAACGTATTTTTTTAAATTATACGGCTATCTATTTTAAAATTTTGCGGATATGATTATTGATATCAATATTCTTTTCGAAAATTTAGTCGGATATGTATGGATACAAATGTTGAAAATTTTGGTAGATATATATATACAAAAATATATATGGGTAAAATGTGGATGATCCTTGGAAGAGCTAACTTGGATCCCCTCGTCTTATTTTCTCATTTTTATTTGTTTTTGAATAATGAATCAGTGAAAATTCATCACTATATCCCTCTATTATGTTATTCAAACTTCGTGCGAAACAGAGACCTTTACAGCCTCTATCTCGCAGAATTGTTGAAATCAACCCCGCTGGATGGAGGCCGTATGAGTCTCGGTTTCACACGAAAATTGAATGACATAATATAGAGATATACTGATGAAAATCCACAGAAGCATTTTTAAAAAAAATTAGAACATGTTTTCTTCTCTTTCGATTTTGATACATTTGAATTCTTGGCAACTGAAGCGGTATAGCTCCTTAAGAGGGTCCAAAAAATTATGCATAGCAACGTTATGCTTCCCAGGTCTATGGATGCTATGTTTCAAAGAATTGGATTTGCCATCCAAAAGGGATTGACGGCGCAGCTTGTTGCCTGTCTCCCACCAGTCTCTCTGTAAAAGCGTTTCTATCAATTTTCTTTAGCGAGGAAAGCATTAAGTGGGATAAAATATGAGAATTTCTCATTTGCAAAATAACTACAATATTGCTTAAAAATAGAAAAATGGAGTGGAGAAGCCAAGTTAGCTCCCTACATAAAGCAACCCTATTTTATCCGATATATATATATATATATATATATATATATATATATATATTATATTGGTGAAGCACATATATTAGTGAGGTTATATATATATGAAATATTTCAAATGAGATGCACCTTTCCTGGGTGCAAGGAAAGTCCGCGATCTTGACCATCCGCAAATAATCCGATGGTTACCATTAATAGCTCGTTATCTATATATTTTTAATGTTGAAAAACCCATTATGGTCATTTTAGCATATCTATATTTAGAATGCAACAAATATCTCCACACATTTCTCCTCTCTCTCCCTCTCCCTCTCTCTCTCTCCCTCTCTCTGCTACCCATCTCCCTATTCGACCAGCACCACACGCCCTTCCTGGAGATTCGATTCGCAGCAATGGCAGATTCGCTTCGATTCACAGCACGACCCTCCGGTGCTGATCCTCGCGACCCGTCTTCCAAATCCGACCACCACGGCTCGCCCGCCCTGGAGATTCGCAGCCATGGGAGATTCGTGGTCATGTTACACGTGAATGGAGGTGAGTGGACGGAGGAGGACGTTCATGGATGAGGTGTGTCTTGGAGGAGAAGGGCGAAGGAGGTGCGAGTAGAGAGGTTGCTGGAGATGGAGGGCGTGCCCAGTTTTTTACAATCAGAGATCCTATTTTACAATCTCGAGTAATTTTTTTACAATCTCATATCATATTTTACAAACTCATATCATTTTTTTACAAATTGCAGGTGGGTCGTGGAGGAGTAGGGCGGAGGAAGTGCGGGTAGAGAGGATGCTGGAGATGGAGCGCGTGCCCAGTTTTTTACAATGAGAGATCCTATTTTGCAATCTCGAGTATTTTTTTTACAATCTCAGATCGTATTTTACAATCACATATCATTTTTTTTACAAATTCCAGACTATTTTTTTTACATTTATTTAAATTCCGTGATATGGCAAAACTATTTACATTTATTTTACAATGCAGGATGCAAAATTATAATATGGATTCGAATTTTACAAAGATGCTTGGCATTCTGCAGGGCACGAAAGTACCGTACATTTTTGTGACAAACACACATAATTGTGAGTGTGGATTTACAATCTTCATACAAATTTTACAAAACGTGCATGAATTTGTACAATAGTGTTATCAAAATTACAATTATAATAATATAACTATTACTAATTGTGATTTTATTTTACAATACAGGATACCGTTTTTACACTATCAACGGGAATTTTACAAAAAGATCTACTATTCTACATTGCGTGAAATTGCTACCACGTTGGCGAAACTTCATTAACTAAAAGGCAACAAAAAATATCAAATCAGACACGCTAAAAATGGAAAAATATAAGGACGAAATAAATTTCAAATTCGAAATTAAATTCAAATTTAAAACGAAAATGTATGGACTAAAATACCCTTTTGGATGAACAACCGCTAGATCGAGATCTAAAGGATCTCGTGATGGGCTTTCCATGCACCCAGGATAGATGCACCTCATTGGAAGGGCCCTCTCTCTCTCTCTCTCTCTATATATATATATAGGGTGCAGGGAGCCTGCACCCTAGGGTGTAGGAAACTCCCTGCACCCACCCCATTTTTCGATTATTTTGATTTGTTTTTTGAATTAAAAGTTGGGAGGAATTACTTAATATATTGAGGGGAAAATGTGTTTCAAATTTCATGCAAAACAAACATTCCTAACATGTTCATCTAGACAGGGTCGATTTCAGCAATTCTGAAACCGTTAAAATTGAGTAGTCTTGATGGAGATTCTAGAAGTCTCGAATTAAGTTGAATTTGGAATGACAACATGGTGATCTAAATCCTCTAAGGTTTCATATCAAAAAAATCAAAAAATAATGAAAAATTAGGCCGGGTGTAGGGAGTTTCCTACACCCGCCGGTGTAGGGTCCTTTTTCCCACATATATATATATATGTGTGTGTGTGTGTGTGTGTGTGTGTGTGTGTGTGCGCGCGCGCGCGGGGGGGGGGGGGGGGGGGATGGGCCTACCCCCTACGGGGAGCTAACTTAGCTCCCTTGTCCCTTTTCATATATTTTTTATTTTTTTGAAAATAAAATCATGGAAATTCATCACTATATCCCTATATTATGCCATTCAAGTTTCATGAAAAACAAAGACTCCTACAATCTCCATCTAGACAATCATTTTTTAATGGTCATAGAATTTTTTAATAAACCCCGTCTGGATGGAAGCCATAGGAGTCACGGTTTCGCATGAAATTTTAATGACATAATATAAGGATTGAATAATGAAGTTCCACTTTTTTATTTTTCGAAAAAAAAATATGTGAAAAATGAGACGGATAGAGCTAAGTTACCTCTCTCCAGAGGCATCCCCATTTTACCCTATATATATATATACACACACACTAACATTCAAATAACTACGATGCAACTAAGTTAAACAGTATGAAAAAAATTCCCAGAGTTTGAAATTGGATGATTATTCCATCCACGCCACTGCCAGAGGAAATAAATCCCAAATCCGAAATGGAGAACTTTTTTAGTCTCAGTTTTCTGCATAACAATACTTCAACTTTCCCTCACTTCAACTAGTATCACCTTTAGTAATTACAAAGTGTAGTAATTTATTAGTAGCAGGAAAGATTATTAGATAACTTGGATTTAAGTATTTTGTATTGAGGTAAAATGCTTCAGTTCGATCCAAGACTAATAAATTGTACGTGCTAGTAGTCTGATCAGATCTAGAACTCAAGGCGTTACGTATTGTAGAGAGCCCAAAGTTTGAAATTTGATGAGTATTTCATCCACGCCTTTGTCAGAGGAAGTAAATCCGAAATGGAGGACTTTTTCGATCTCAGTTCTCTACATAATACCTCAACTTCCTCTTCATCCATCTTATTGCGCATTGCGTACATATTGTGAGCGCTGTGATGTACCAACAAATATACGTATTCATATCCATATCTATACTTCTATACTATAAACTAAAGCTGGGTCCAATCCCCAACTTTAGACACGTGGATGAGCCTCTGTTCTTCCTTGTGGACCGTGGAGCAGTGGAGGAGCGCCTAGGGTTTCTATAGTACTATCGTATTATTTACTATATGCTTTGATGATCATGTTTCCAACAGCTCCAAGGATCCACAGTTTTATTGCAGAATCTGTAGTACTGCAAAGGATCCTCTCGTGAAGGGCGTCTAGGAATTGCAAAGTACCATGGTTATTTTAGTCAATTTACATAAATTCTGGACGCCACTTAATCAGTTTAACAGTGAGAAAGAGGCTTGGGACCACATTATTACGGAAAATAATGTTTTGGACCCAAATTGTTACCACCAAAAGTTTGGGGACCACATTGTTATCGGCTAACAAATTTGAGAACTTCCTTCTAAATTACTCAAAAATAATTTTGGATCGAAATGTAAATGGTCCGACGCATATATATGATATAAGTGTTACAATATCCTTATCTATGGATGAAAATATAAGGGATTTTTACACCCATAACCCCGAGTAATTACGCAATTACAATCATAACCTTGCATAATCGTGAATTACATCCAGAATCTCTCCCTTCGAGCTTGCGCCACCACTCTCCCGTCGAGCCCGCCCCTGCCTGCGACCTCAGCACCCCCGCCTGCAGTGAACCCCCCCCCCCCACCCCCCCAGCGACCTCCAGCACCCCCCGGGTCATGTATCCAATATAGACACACAATATTTGATTGATCCCAAACATCGAATATACAAGCTAAAATATCTCTGTGAGCTTACTTTCGGAAATCCAAAAAGAAGAATGCATGTGCTTCAATCAAGCAACTAAATAATCTAAATCCAAACTTTCAAATGACAACTTCTTGAAATGAAGATTACCTGGCGTTGATGGACACAATAAAAGTTGTATCTTATCCTTATGACATCTTACTCTTATTGCAATTGCTAGGGCAAACACACTTTTTTTAAGACAAAAATGGGGTAAAAACTCATAGGTGCCCGCCCCAATATCTTGATTATAAGAATAAGTCAGTACAGTAGCCAATAGGGGTGTTCAAAAATATCCGGATCAACGGGTACCCGGCTTGACCCGTTCATTTTGACCCTAAACTCTCAGGTACCCGTTTCAAAATGATGGGTCGGGTACCCGCTATGCCATGACCCGTGCCCCATACAAAAACTTGACGGGTACCCCCAGGTACCCGATTGAAAGCTTCCACCATCAATTGATTCACAAAGATGCAAATGATTAGATAAAAATATCAATATATATGTTACATTATTCTTATCTATTTTAAAATATAGATATGGGTGCGGATACAAATATCAGTGATTATGGAAAAATGTATTGCCAAATCATTAAAAATGGATACCGGTATGAAATTGATGCAAATTAGATAGGAAAAATAATAAAATCAAAATTGTATAGATTAGATTAAATTTACATGTATGGGAGGGCTCACACGATGATATTTGTATATGTATATGTATCTATTTTGAAATCAAAATATATGTATGCCAAAATTTGAATTAACATATATGATAATGAATCAGATACGATCCAAATCGATATACATACATCCTGACATCCGAACATGATAATAATGAATACAATTGTATACAAATTGCATCTTGTACACACACACCCACGCACGCACACGCCACTCTCCCACACGCCGACCCATGCACCCACGCACACACGCACATACGCACCCATGTGCCCACGCTCACACACACACATACACACACGCACGTGTGCACACACACACACCCATGCACCCACACGCCCGCACGTCCACACGCACCCACGCAAGCACATGTGCTCACACACACACATATCACGATAACCGAATACAGTGATAATTAATACAACCATTTACGAATAGGAATATATACTTATATATCGTTTGTCATGTTGTTCTCCAGTTATATATATATATATACACATCTCGTTTATTGATGTTTGATTCATTATGAGGATGAACCTACATAAATGTGTCGTTATTGGATTCGTATCCGATTGCGTTCCTTCTAATTCCATATATTCATATGGTTTACATTATCCACAGTTGTATATAACCTAATAACTTATTTATCAATGTCTACATATCCCTATCTGAATGCATTCCGTACCATTTATATTTTCGTGTCCCGACATTAGCATTATGAATATGATATAGATATGGATATATATAGTTAGACATATCGTTTGCATTTTTATACGTCACCTTTTACTGGAAGTATCTATCTTTATCCCCACGAGTACCCATAGATAGGCAACATCCGTTGACATTAACCGGGTACCCGTTACAATTGGGTACCCGTTGGAATGAGGTGGCTCGACCCGTGACCTGATACCAATGGGGTAGGGCGGGTAACGATCAAATGGGGCGGGTACCCGCCCCATGGACACCCCTAGTAGCCAAAACTCGAGGAGAGTCTTTGCATGATGAACCGCATTCTCTACATAAAAATGCTCGGAAGGCAAACACAATCTTAACATGAAGTCGATACAGACTATCAGAAATCAGGCCAATCTTAATCCTCCTCGATGTCGCCAAGTCTTGCAACACACGACGATGAGCAAATAAATCAGCTCACAGTTTAGCTCCTTAGAGATCTTGTTAACATAAGAAGGTTAGAGGTGCATATTAGGCACAATCAGGGCACTATGAACCACGATTTTATCTAAGAGAGATATGCTCCCTTTACCATTAATATTAACATGAGATCCATCAATAATATATGTGTGGTCTTTACCAAAGGTTAATTTGCAGATATCAATAATTACATACACATGTCATGCGATTCATGGCACCACTATAAATAACCGATTTTCCCCAGTGTTATCATAACATAACAGCATTGCCTTTTTTCCTAGCAGCAACAAAAATAGCAATATAAGCCTTCTTGATGTCTTCCATGTCAATATTTATATTGCCAAAACAAATTAGCAGATCATGAATTAAACCCCTTGATACCGGCTTAGTCAACTCTCAAATTTCTTCTCAAATGGCATCTTGAATGATGAATAGCACCAATGATGCCCGAAAGAGGGGTTGATCGAGCACAAACTTCAAATAAAACATGATGCCCATTGGTCAAGGAAAGGGAGGTGATCGATTAAGCTCCAGATATAGCCGAGGACATGCCTATCATTCATGAAAGAGTGATTGATCACACCCTCAAATAGTCAAAGAGGGTAATCGATCAGAGGTTAAGGATGATCGATCATGACCAACTCCTATGCAAACAAACTCCATGAGAGATCGTGATGGGAAAATAATGACTTAGAGCATGTGCAATTATCAAAGTCCTGAAAAAGCACGAAGACAACCTTCGGATCGAGATCCCACCAGGATGATTAATGTCCCTTTGAGCCCTGAAGCAAGGAAGTCCCGAACCACATGGAACCAAGTATGTATAACCTTGACGTACATCAAGTGTATGGAGAGCCTCAAATATAATCCCTAATCTCTTATTGAATAGGGTCTGATACTTTGTAAGAATCCAAAAAATAAGCAAACCACAGAGCACGCAAAAATTTGCATGGAAACCCCTTCTCGAAAGATGCAAAAGACCATGACAAGGAATACCTGCATGCTCACAGGAAATTAGAGTTGTTATCTCTTTCTTACGATGTGACAAAAGAAGTGGTGAGTAAATCCTCACCCACGATCCATTAACACGTATAAAAACAAAACTCAACAAAAGTAAAATCCACAACTCTAGAAGATAGATTTTGTGTATATATTTTATGGTGATTGGGGATAATTAAACAACATGAGATTCCTGTTTCAAACCAAAGAGAATAATATTTTCTAAAGTCTGAAGTGAAACTAATTATTTTTTTTGAGGCTCAAAGAGGGGGAGACACTCGTTGTTGTTCGCCCCAGTAATATATATAACTAGAGAAAAGGAAAAAGTGGGAAATACTTACAAAGTGAAGGAAGGAGAGAAGGTAACAGAGCGCGTAAGTGAAAATAAGAAAGTCGGCCACCACAAGGAGGCCCAAAAAAGCCTACCGAATACACCAGTCCGAAATAAATCTAGCACACGAAATAAGTATGTTTTCACAATAGAAACGCTGCCCAGAGAAAACGACATCGTTCCTGCCGAGCCAAATGCACCACAGCCGTGCTATAGGAGCCAAAAGGTCACGCCTCGCCCTATTCCTGTTGGACCAAAGAATCTCGCAGAAGGCAGAGAGATCGTCAGCTCTCGCCCAAGGTAAATCGTCCCAGTTTCCCGAGACCAAGTGGCAGCCGAAGAAGAGGTGGTCAACGGTTTCATCCTCATCACAACACGGGGGCAAGATGCACTTAAGTTTGGAAAAATTTTGGCACAACGATCACGAGTCAACAGCCGCCATCTTCGAAATAACCAAAGGAAGATGCCAATGCCTTCCGGCAAGCGCAAGCCCCATAAGAATTGACAATCACGCACAAGAAGAGATGACGTAGGATGTGGAGGAAGGACCAGAGCCCAGTAAGCCTTCCTAGTAGAAAAGCAACCGTCCTTCCAGCGCCAATGATCCCCCTGCAAATTTGGCGTAGCCACACTACTGAGAGCCCCCAACATCAAAACGACATCATCCATCCGTTGCCCAGAAAAGTTCGCTGAGAAACGAGGACACCAACTCCTATCCACCCAACATTCAGCCACAGAAGCATGCCTATTCGACGCAAGCGCGAACAATCTTGGAAAACGCACCTGGAGAGGACCACTTCCCGACCAATCATCCAGTCAAAACTTGAAGGAGTCCCCCGACCCCAACACCGGGGTGAAGAGTGCCGCATTCCTCTGGAAGGCAGCCATAACGCTGCGCCAGAACGGGGAAAGGTGAGGTCACAAAACCCCCCGCTGCAGACCGAACCAGTCGTTGCCCAAGAGGACCCTGAGGACATTGGTGAAAAAGTTATCTTCCGTCCCCCAGAGTCTACTTACCCACTTAAGTAAGAGAGCGTCATTTACCAGATCCAATCTCCGGACACCAAGCCCACCAAAGTGCTTAGGCATGGACACGTCATCCCACGCGACCAGATGCATGCCCCTACCATTCCCCTCCTTCCGCCCCCATAAGAAACGACGCATACACCTCTCAAGCCGCATACGGACCCCCACAGGCATTCTCCGAACTGAGAGGAAGTCGACAGGTATAGCCGAGAGCACCGCTTTAAGAAGTATAAATCTCCCTCCCCGAGAAAGCAATGTCGCCCGCCAACCAACAAGGCGTGATTCCACCCGTTCAATGATAACACGCCAATCCTTGAGCCTGGCTCGCCCCACCGATAAGGGTAAACCCAGATATGCAATCGGCAGCTCACCAGGCGAAGAACCAAGCAACCGGCCACATTCCTCCGCCTCCGCAGGCGACAACCCAAAGGGCACCACGTTGGATTTGGAAACATTAATCGACAAGCCCGATAATTCACAGAAAAGGGCAAGAGTGGTGGCCATACCGGAAACCTCCTCCGCACCGCCCTCAATAAAGCAAATAGTATCGTCGGCGAACTGGATCAAGGGCACGCAGACATCCCCCTTACGGAAGCCATTAGTAAGCCCCGCATCAATTACGCGGGTGACCATGCACGCAAGAACATCTGAGGCCAAAACAAGGAGGAGGGGCGCAAGCGGACAGGCCTACCGCACCCCCCTTCCAGGCTGGAAGGAACCACCAAATGGCCAGTCGTTGATCAACACGGAAAGCGAGACAGTGGAGACGCATCTACGCATCCAAGAGATCCATAAGCTTGGGAATCCACGCCTACGCAAGACGGACCAGAGGAATTTCCAATCGAGGCAGTCATAAGCCTTAGCAAAATCAATTTTCCATAGTACCCCTTTCTTTTTTTCCTTCTTCCATTCCGCGACCAAATTCAGAAGCAACGACAATGCAATCAGCAATGTGCTTCCCCTTAATGAACGCGGCCTGAGCCGGCGTAATTAGATTATCCAGAACCCGAGCCAAACGCGTGGCCAAAATTTTTGCCACGATAAGATAAATTCCATTTGAGACTGAGATTGGCTTATAGTCCTCAATACGTTGTGCCAGCACTTTTTTCAGAATTAAAACAATATTAGCCCGATTGATGCGATCAAAACCAAGGTTACCCGAACAAAAGTCAGAAATAACCTCCATGACGTCGCCCGCCACAAGCTCCCAGAAGTCGCGATAGAATGCAACGGAGAATCCATCAGGTCCCGGTGAAGAATCTTGATTTAACGCCCACACCGCCGCTTTAGTCTCCTCCAAGGAAATGGGGCGAATAAGAGTCGCGGAGTCTGAGTCAGATATAGAAGAACCGCCAAGGCCCAGCCAACGCCACTTATGCGTAGAAGAGGTTGATGAAACACGCCTGAAGTGATCGACAATGGCGCACCCCATGTCCCTTTCCCCGGAAATATGAACATCATTGACAGAGAGGGACCGCATGCTGTTATAACGCTTCCTGTTGCTCGCCACACGTTGAAAGTATGCGGTATTCGCGTCGCCCTCATTAAGCCATTTTAGCCGTGAACGCTGACGCCACTCAACCGATTTTTTCTTGTCCTCATCTTGTACACGTGCGTGAGCGAAATCGCGCTCCCGAAGTTCATCAAGTGAAAGATCACGCTCATTTTCTAAGGAGTCAAGGCGCAAAATAGTCTCCTCCGCCTCAGCGCGCAAAGCAATATGCGTCTGCCTCGAGTTCTTTTTGAATTCTGCAAGCACCCTCCGGAGCGAAGCAAGCTTCTGATCAAGTTTATAAGCCGCAGATCCTGAGACGTGGGCATTAGCCCAATGGTCCTGAACGACCTGCTTGAAATTGGGTTCCAACAACCAACACTTCTCATATCTAAAAAGGCCCCGAGGTCGAAGGCCCTCGCCAGAGTCCCATATGATGGGAGAGTGATCCGAAAAAGATCGGGGGCGAGATGAAACAGAGCAAAGGGGGAAGAACTCCATCGACTTCCCATTAGCCAAAAACCGGTCGATTCTAGAGCGAGATGAATTGTTCTGCCATGTGTAAGAGATGTCAATTGGTACCAAGTTAGCCAGAGCAAGGTCATCAATTACTTCAATAAAATCCTGGGATCCCGGGTCAAGCCCGCCCCTGCCGCGAGGCCGATCAGATGAATGAATGGTCACGTTGAAATCCCCTCCCAGAATCCAAGGGAGACCCCCAAATAAGGTAGCCGCGCCGCGCATGTCCTCCCATAATTCCCTTCTCATAATATGGCACGTAGGGGCATAAATACATGAAAAAACCATCGGTTCAGTCGAATCAACCCGGTTCAAAGCAACAGAAATCATATGTTGGCCCATAAGCATTGAGCTAAAAGAGAACATTTGAGATCGCCATGTCACAAGAAAACCCCCTGCGGAGCCAGCCGCATTCACCGCTCGAAATTCATCGAAGGGACCAGCGCCAAAAGAGCGCCACGTAGAATCATCGACATCTCGCAACTTAGTTTCTTGAATGAGAGCAACGTCGCAACACCACTCAGAGAGTCGCGAACCCAGGGATCGACGCTTGACCGAATCCCCAAGTCCTCTGACGTTCCAAGAGAGTACCTTCATTAAAAACCTCCGACAGTTCCCCCAACGGCTCCATCGCCAAGACCTCCATCGTTTCCCCCTATGCCACGTAGGCCCGCCGCATCCGCCACAGCCTCTCGGAGAGAGGCACAAGAGTGAATCACCTGAGAATCATGCACTACAAGAGTACGCCTCCTGTATGTTCTCCCAAATCGTCTTGAGGAGGAGCCCTCATCATCGCCGAAGAGCTGGAGACCCGCGGGAGGAAGCGTAGAAGAGAAGTCAGCAAGTATAACAGGGGATGCCCGCACCGGAGTAAGAGGAGAAGCCAAAGGCGAAGAATCACGTCCTGAGCCGTCATGGAGACACAAATCCTCGAATTGAAGTCGTGGCGAAACCGTCGAAGAGGCGGCAGAGAATGCCCGAATAATCGGTTGAGAGAGACGCGGCCATGATCCGAACTGGATGGGTCCGCCCACCCGCACCGTCTGGAGATCCGCGGTTGGACCCGATAAGCCAACCAACAAGGCGGGAGCCGAAGCAATCTGAGGAGAGATAATAGCGGAATCGACCTCGGGTATCCCTATGCCAGGGAGAGGAGAATTTGCAGGCTGCTGACGTGGGCACCGAAGCGTTGCCTCGAAGGTACCATCCACTTCAGGCAGCAGAAGGGACGCATAGGCATAATCATCATACCGCTCCACGTGGCACTGCGGAGACGAAACGGCGCGCGCCATCCCCGAAGCAACTGGACCGAACATCATCGCCGAGGCAACCCGACCGTCCACCCGCGCCACCCGGTCCGAAGCAGCCTCCGGCGATAGAAGGAGGATGGAGAGCTCGGGCTTGAAGCACCAACGCCCAATTTTGAGGGTCCCGAAGAAAGTCTTGCCAGGCGCATCTTTGAGAAAAGCCAAGCTACACTCGAGAAGAACCGTAGTTGACTTCCAATCAGCCTTCGGAGCAAGGCCGTCGTCGATGATGGCCAATATCTCCCCCCAACGGCGAAACGCCTTCGAGAGGCATGGAACAGTCCGTGACAAAAAAGGAACGCCAGTAATAACCACAACGCAAACCTCGGAGGGAATAGATACGCCATCCGCCACGCGAATTCTCCTCCAAATAACCTCGTCGTCAGAACCAGCGCACAGCAGCCTATCCCGTTGCTCCGGGGACAGGTCGCGCACGCAGCAATGATCAGAGTCCATCATGAATAGGTCCCCGTAGAAGAGAGGGCCCAATAGAGTTTTTACATGCGCCCTAACAGCCTCCCAATCGACGTTGCACTGCCGTGCCAGCCCGATAAGCACCATGCGTCTTCTCACGTCAAAATCCTCCTTCCCGCGCACCGACGCCCCATGGGAGGCCTCCCCATGTACTTTCGCACGTAACAAGACCTCCTCCAAGTGCGAGACCGGCATCGCTGCCGACACCCCAGGCGAAGCCGAAGTTGCACCGACCTCCGCATCAGCAGCCACAAGCTTTTCGTAGTCGCCTCCATGGTTCCGAGCAAGCGACTCCGCATCAGTCATAGGACCTGTAACGAGAGAGCCCGAGCAGCAGTGAGGGTCCACCACCTGAGCGTAGGACCGTACCTCCATCCATGCGACAGGACAGGAACGATAACCATGCAAAGCACGCGCCTTGAAGGAGGAGGAGACCACTCCAGACTGTACCTGGCGACGATCACGAAGAATCCAACATGAAGCTCGATGGTGCCCCGGCTTCCCGCATGCGAAGCACCTCGGAGGAAGAGGACATCAAGATGCCAGATGTCCCCGCTCCCCGCACCAGAAACAACGCTTCGCAGGCTTTTTGTGTGAAACGTGCGTCCACCCCCCCTCCGCAGAACTCTTCGCGATAGCACCACCGCCATTCCCAGCAACTGCTTCGCCGTAGAAGAGAACCCCTTCCCCTTCGCACCCCCCTCGCCCTCTGAACTCCCATCACCGTGCGAACTCCCTCCGAACTTCGCACCCCCATCGCCCACCGCACTCCCCATCACCCGATCCACCACTCTGATGTCGGTTGCCCTCCGTAGGATGTATAAGCATCAGCTTCCACAAAATTTCGTGAAACTAATTATATTGAAATTCATCTGACAATGTAGTTAGTTAATGATTATTGGGTGACTGCATAGTTTTAAAAATCCAATTAGTGGTTAACTTTTTGTCCAGTCCCAACTCCGAAGTTGCTTAGGGTTGGGACTTGTATGATTTTGTGGCCTTAAGAGTACGTGTACGCCAAAGGCAGGGACCTCAACAGCTTCATGGATGGCGGGGTGACTTCCACGTCGAACATTGCGACGTCCACCGTGTACTTGTGGAACAAGACCCACAATCGTCCTCGGTGGAAGGCCAGGTCGAGGACATAGAGCCACGGGAGATCCTCGCAGCAGTGGGGGAGAACGATATGGGACCAGCCCCGCTGTTTGCATTGCACGCGGCCGACTACCACAGGGTGGCATTTGTACGCGACGGCCACGAAGGAGGAGCCTAGAGTGGGTTCGGCGGAGACGACCGCCTTCTTGACCCATCCCCAGGATTGTGGCCATTGGATGCGGACTTGGCGGCGGGTGACGTGGTTGTAGAAGACGAGATATATCCGCTGGCCAGAGTCGCGCGGCGTCGTTAGGATTGCGAGCCAATCCCGGAAGAAGCCGATGCAACCGATGCACAGGAGGCATCGAGGGTGGTGGACGGTGAGGAGGCGGATGAGGAGCTTGCGGGTGTTGTATCCGGGGACGAGGCAGACGGGTCTGGAGACGAGGGCGGCGGCGCGGTTGCTGCGGGGAAACATGATATCTGTGGCGTGGGCGAGGCGCGCGAGGATGTTCTCGACGACGTCGAGGGGGAGCCGGCGGAGGAGAGAAGAAGGCGACTCCGTCATGCGATGCATCGCTACGAGAAGACACAGAAACCCTTGCCCCTGCTTTTTATATTTCGAGTTTGTTGCAAGGTTTTAAAAACAGAACCGGAAATCAAACATGTTATATGTTTTTATTTTGGGTAAATTATAATTTGAGTCCTCATCTATGGTCTGATCTTGATGGGTCTCCATCTTTAGGGCTTGTTTGGTAACTTGGTTGGGTTGGGGTATCCTCCTATGAATAATAGTTGTTTGGAGAGTTGGAGTGGGTTGGAATGATAAATGTGACGTGATGTGACATTAATTATGTGTTATATCAACTTTTTCAATGATTATAATGTGTTTTTTATGTTAAATTTTTTATTTGAACATGGTTAAAAAATATTATAACAAAGAAATTGTATGGTCCATACAACTAGTTCCAACCCAGGAATGCATCGATAGAGCACGGGGTATGCCAGGTTACCCTGGGGTAACCTGGCAACCAAACATGCCCTTAGATTGTAACAATTCTGGTCCTAGGACCGTTCAGGAAATGGAAATTTTTGGGTTCATGACGAATATACTCTTGTTGGGAAGGAATGGGGGTTGGGTTCTAACTTTTAAACAAGGGCATATAAGTCATTAGTCCCATAAAGTCCATTACGTTAACGGATGTGGGACCCGAATCGTTACAATTTAAAGATGGAGATCCATTCTGATATTTGACCCATAGATGGGGACCCAAATTATAATTTACCCTTTTATTTTTATGATTGTAAGAATGGAATCTACCAATCGAATCTGTGATGACGTCAACAAACAATTCATAAAAATTGAAAAAGATCAAAGCATCGTGTTGCTGATTTAGTTTATATGGTTCAATCGAGTTGAATCGAGTTAGACCAACATATCATACAAATAAATATGAAAAATGGTACATCATATTTTTAGAGGGTTTGTACATTGATGTCCTTCCAAAACATTCCAATAACAGATATCCATATTTTTGCTAATGCTGAGAGTTACCCCTGGAGTGAGGGTGTGAAATTGAAAAATCTTTTCGTTTATCTTATTGCACCTCCATTTTTTATTTTTGGAATGTGGCCGGTTAGGAATTCAATTGTAATCATTGCCTTTTTTGGATATATAATATAGTGACAGAAATTACTCACCAAAAAAATACTTTTGGAAAAATGCAAAGCTTTTTCCAAAATAAGATTACCACTGGTAGATGAGGGACTCTTATCTCCCAGTTTACCATGTATAAATATCTATAATTCCTTTAATAGATTGTATATTTCATGCATCATTATATGTTTACCAACTCGTCAGTACATATTACGTGATCAACCCACCAAACTCATGTTCTTCCAAATGCATATACTTAGAGATATATGTGTTTTATGTCACCAATCAAATTATAAATCTCCATAATAATATAGTGTTCAATATGAGACCTCGTATCTTAATCTCATAAAGTTTGCTCTTTTAACTGAGTAAATCAATAACTTTGAAGCTATATTCCTATGTAAAGGGCCTCCATCAAATACAAGTAAGATTTTCATCCATGTCTTCAAATTAAATCCTTAGATTTCTAACTTATATACACATCATTTATCTATTATAACTCTTTAAATCACTAATTATATTGTAACAAATATGATCAAGGTAGATAATCCTATTTGTATAAAGGGACCTGACTAATCATGAAATTAAATGTACTTAATTTGTTGGATATCGAATATTTATACAATTAGAAAAACATAATTGCATAATGGTTTACTAGGGATTCACATGTCCAAAAGTATCCTGCTAGACATTAGATTCATTCTTGAACCTCTTCAAGATTTGTACTCATCTTGTGTTGATTTTTTAACTTTTAAGTCAAACAATTTGGTTAGAGGACTAGCATCAACACTATTTAAAGCTAAATTAAGTTCAATTATAAACATGTATATCTCATGGAAATAGTTTATTTGCATCTGATGCATGATGAATCTCCGTTTCATCATCTTTATTCTATTATTTTGGCCTTAAAAACCCTAGTAAATGTGTGTAAATAGACTTAACTCTTGCATTTTATCATTCATGCATTGTGTTGTAGATAGTGTATAAAATATGATTTTTAAAGCCAAAATTATATAATAAAGAAAAAAAGAAAAACAATAAAATATTGAAGATATTTTATGACCTGAAACCCTGAGACCTAGGCATCTTGATGACTAGACCGACAAGGAATAAAGTAGAGGGAGATAAGGGCCAAAAACCAATAAAAATCCCTTTTATTTAATTCATTCTTTATTCATTTTTGGGACCTATTTTTAGTTCCACTTTTTATACTTCAAATAAAGAAACTTTGAACATGAAATTATAGATAATTAAATAAAGAAAAATATAAAATAAACTTCATGCAAAAATAATATACAATGTACAAAATATACTCAAAATAAAATTCCAAAATCCGAACTTCCCAAAGCCATATCTCTCAAATAAAAACTCAAAATATATCAAAAACACATTTAATTGTATATAATTTTTAATAAGCTATTTAAATGAAGGTGATTTCATCTTTTTTGGACTTACGATTTGAAAGTTAGGTTTTGGACCTCTGTTGTATACTTGTAGCAATTAAAATATTCATTTTATTTATTATTCATAATTTTTTAATTTTATATTTTTATAATTTTGTAAATATTATTTATAACATATGTACATAAAAAACATGAATAAAAATAATAAGAAAATATAAAAATAAAATACTTGTAGAAAATACATAGATGAAATACTTATATCTACACCTATAGAATTAATGCATCTATTTAGTTAATTGCATAAAATACATCAAAAAATAAAATGAAAAATAAATTTACATTTATAAAAATTAGTTATAAATATGTAAAATAATAAACTAAATTAACAAAATTAAAAATACAAAACAAAAATAAAACATTAAAATATATAGACAAATATACCTATATATATCTCCCAAAATATAACTTGTAATTTCAAACCTCAAAAAAATAAATAAAAATCATCATAAAAAATTAAATAATTTTCATTTAATAACCTAAAATTAATAAAATCTTTTACTATTTTAAATTAAATTTCTAAAATATTTTTTGGGACTTTTTCCCGGTTGGTCCACGTGGACCAACCATGAGTGTCGGAGAGGTGACCCGCGGTCAGCTCTCAGACCAGCCCTCTGTCCCCTAGTCAGATCTACGCACGACCCTCTTTTCTCGATTTTTTCATCAATGATCCGTTGCTCGAGGAAGAGTTGATCCTTCACGAGATTTGTTCCCTGTATCGCCATGATCTACACTGACCCTATTTCTTGGGAAGATCAACTTCTTTCCACCTGTGATCTCGCCTCGAATAATGACGCTTCATCACCCTGTACAAAAACCTACCTGAGCTCCCATTTGAATTTTTGAACCTTCCTTGGACTGTTTTGCCCTCTTCTTGCGAGCTCTGGATTGAAGCTCGTGACAAGGGCTCCTCCAGCTTCCTGGAGATGAGTTAGGCGCGTCTCAGGCTAGTCTCCACCCACCTCCGGTGAGCCATCGCCGTTGA
>JAZKJV010011497.1:0-357008 GCA_037367405.1 Ottelia alismoides | reverse complement strand
TCTTGTACTTGTGCATCAGTTACAAGAAGCTGAGTGTATGCTAGATGTGTACAAAAGCCAGATATTTGCCATGCAATGGGAGTAGTAAAGTATTGCTAATCTACTATGGAGATAAAAAACACTTGATTGTAGTAATAACAAAATCTTCAAATATGACAAGACTTTCGAGATAATGATCTCTAAGTCTTATCTTCAAGAAATTAAGACTATATAGATAGTGATCTAAAAGGTCTTAACTTTGGATACCTTTGGAGATAAAGATCTCCAGGAATAAGGGTATTCTGATAAGGATTATAGAAATACTAGTTACAATAATTATTGAGCAATAGTGTCAAGGACACTATAATTACTTTATCAAGATTGAGTATTGGTTGCATAAGATGCAACATTCGCATTGGATGCGAGCACTGTTACTAGGGATATGTAAGTGTCGTAATAGGACTTGGCATAGTCTCGCGGGAACAGAGTGACTGATCAGCTTACCTAGCTATTTTTCTAAATAGTCTATGATTGTCACATGAGTGCAGGTTTAAATGATTAGCCCATTAATGTCTCTTTGTGCTAGTGGGAGATTGTTGGACATGCGAGCCCATGGCGAGCCATTATGCAATAAATGTTATTGCACATATCATTCCCTGATCTGAAATGAAGAATAAATAATTTGCATAATAGGTCCCTTAGTACAATTAGGGTGTACCATGGCCATCTTAATGATGATACAACTGTTGATTTAATAATTGAATCATAGAGGCTGGTGCTTGGATGAATATCTAAAGGGTTAGATTGAGGACTCATCAAGCACCGTCAAATGATTGTTAAGAGATGATCTCCAGCCTGAGTAGGAGATGACAATCCTTTCTCACATAGGCTGATATCTGACCGACCTCTTGATGCAGGTCCTCTGCATAGGAATAGAGATTCAGAGGTGTCCGATTAGTTAGGTCAAAGAGTTGACTTAACGAGATCGAGATAACCAAAGACCTATATCGTATGTTGTCACGGTATATGCACGCATCCTCTGACCAGAGACAGATGTGTTATTATATGTCTGAGTTTGTACATTTGGCAGACCAATAGGTTGATGACCTAACCAAGGTCTATACACCGACGCGCTAGTGTGCATGCAAGGGCATATGAGTAATACGATCTCTCAAAGGGATCATACAGGTTCATTACTGAATCGGAAGACATGAGCTCACTCATGAGATATTGGGAAGAATCAAATTCCGTGCACGGTCGTCTCGCTTTTGAAGCTTGACTGAATTTGTAGGTCTGATATATACTTTTGGAAAGTATATGATCAACACGTGGGTATAATATATGCTTTTGGAAAGTATATGATCGATACCGACTCCCAATGATTAAATGAGAAACTTACTGATAAAACCCTGAAGCAGACAATATAAAGTTGATCTAATACTTTGGGTTTATTATCAGTCTTCCAGTATGCAGGATGTACAGGTATTAGGAATACCTGAGGGTGATGTAATCATAAACGATTGTATTACCATGACGCTTCCATTCCTAGGTAGTGATAAAACGGGTCTGGATTTTAGTGACTCCTCTCAGTAGAGAAGTAATCTGATCTTGGTCCAAATGTTGGACATTGATCTGAATGCGATTCAGATGAAATGAGAATATTAGATTTGCGGTATTAATTTATTCAAGCATCTAAGAGAGGCCCGAGATCTGGATTTGAGATGTAATCTCAATATCCAAGTCACTATACATGGAAAATACAATCTCCCTATCCTTATCTCCAAGTATACGCGGAGAAAGCGCATTATCCTTAAAAGAGTTCATTGATAATTTCATTGTTTATATATGTATCCAAGCATCGAGAAAATTGATAATTAAATGTGATTTAATTATCATGGATAATATGAATTTCATATTATAAGGAGAGTTGTCTACGATAATTAAATGTGATTTAATTATCAAAGATGTGAGTAATGTGAATGTGATTCATATTATTTTGGCACATGAGAATAGAGATCCAAGATGATTAAATATCATGGACATGAATAATGTGGATAGCACTATCCATATTAATCATATGTATTATAAATATGATTTATAATATATTAGAGAGAGAATATTATGATTTATATTTATTGATTAATTATTGATGTGAATTGGATTCACATTGAATGATTAATTAAAATATAATTTACATTTTATTTTGGGTTGTGAATAAGATTCACAATTTTCCAATGGCATGATTGCAATATTTCACAAGATAATTATGAATTATTTTTGTTAAATAATTTACATTAATTGTTGTTGTAAATCCTAGAGATATCATGAGATAATGGCATCTCATGAGATAATTAGATCTCATGATATAATGAGATATCATGAGATGTTGTAGCTGTCCCCCCTTTTTAGGGGATATTGTTTATCTACTCATTATCTCCAATTATAAGTAATTGTTTTAATTTGAATTTAAATATATGGATTTATCGATATATATATATTAAATTAAATTAAATTAATTGTTGTTGTATTTTTACAACAAGATCATAGCCATTAAAGAAACACAAATCAATCTCAACCATTGATTGTGTGTTGTCCATGGATTGGGATCCATGGACTCCCAAAACCCTATATAAGAAGAGGCATCCACTGCTCTTCATATGATATGATTAATGAATGCTCTCTCTCTCTCTCTCTCTCTTTTCTCTCTACACGCCTACTCTCTCTATTTCTCATGTGCCGTCCACCATGGATGCCTTAGAGAGATCCTCCATCGCCGCAACGTCGTCGTTATGCTGCCAGATCGTTTGCGCGTGGATCTCCGTCTATTTTAGCGTGCCTTACTCGTGAAGAAAATGTCGTATCTCGTTTGTTGAGATCAAGAGATCCGTGTCTTGGATCATCAACATGGATTGGAAGAAGCACACGTCTCATCCACGCGCTCGCAAGCGTCTCCTCCGTCGGATCGGACTTGAGACAAGAGGTCTCTTTGTTTAGAGACTCGATCGCAAACACGCTTCAAGAGGTATTCCTATTACTTGTTTGTGGTTTAAACCAAACGATCTGAGAAGTGTTCTTGGTTCATGTGTTTTCGTCACATAGAAAATTTTAATTTCCGCTGCCCGGAGCGACTAGTGCGACTAGTCGCTCCCGATCGCATTCGATGCGATCATCATGCTTCCATGATGCATTTGAGGATTTTTCCCATATCCTTCAAGTGGTATCGGAGCCAGGTTGTCAGAGGTTTTGGATATGATCCATGAACCTACGAAGATTTGGGCTCATTTGGGTTCGTGAAGATTTTAGCATTTCAATTTTCGCAGCCCTGTCTTGTGATAAAATTTCGATCATCTTTTAATGTTTAAACATGTAATTTTAAATTGGATAATGTTCTCCATTAATTAGAAAACAGTAGGATTTGAGTTTGCATGATTTGGAATCCGATAACTCAAGATATGATCTTTTTAATAACCATTTGTTCACTGTTTCAGGGATGACAATTAGTGACGTAATTAAAGAGTTAATTGCGGGTCCTAAATGCCTGCAAATTTATAATTATTACTTGATTATGTTTTAAATCAAATTGGAGAACCAAATAAATTTATTTTGCATTAATTGGATTTAAATTGATCGAGTTATGTTGATTTTAGTGAGTTGGGGTCACTGCTGAAAATTGACAAACTGATCATGAACCTTGTGATTGTCATTCAAATAAATTAATGGAAATTAATTTTTAATTTTCTGAAAAAATTATTGATAAATATTTGTGAAATATTTAAAGATGATAATTATTTCCTTGAATGGCATTGTATTAACCAAAATGATAAGATAGTTGATCTTGATCACAATTGGTTAATATGAATTTCCAACAAACATTGTTTTCATAAAAACTCTAGTTTATCTTACAATAGTTGTAGGCATGGAAGGACATATCGATATCGGTATCGATATCGGTACCATGTCGATACCGATATATTGCCGATATATCGGCGATATATCGACGCCATATCGCCGACACCGAACCGAATCTCGTCTTTTTTGCCTGTCGATACCTGATATCGGACATATCGGCGATATATCGGTGACCTGCCGATATATCGCCGATATATCGCCGATATATAGGGATACGACCTTCCATGGTTGTAGGAAAACTTTTACATGCAAAACTTTGTTGCTTGAATAGGATTGGAGATTTGTTTAGCAAATCTCCTTATAATATTATAAAAATAGTTTTGATGAATATTATATGGTATAACTTCGGTTAAAAAACCGATGAACATCTCAAGTACAAAGTGAATGACTCGGCATTCTTTTTTCCCGAGGCGGATATGGTGCCTAGTCGGAGAGCGTTGGGGTACCAGGTTGCACCGTGTGTATTTTGTCTCACTCCCATCGATACTGACCATGACAACGATTAGGATTGGTATAATGCCTAAGAAATCATGATGTATTTCTAATTATTAAAATTTGAAATAATACGTATTTGAGATAATACCATAATTCAAGAAACAACTAAGAATGTTTGTTGGATATTAATTGGATCATTAATTTCATATGATCAGATTAATTGGAATCCAATTAAAATTAAGACACTCTATTATAAATAGATGTGTTATTTTGATCATAATGAATGTGATTCATAATGATTAATTAGAATTTGAATATGATACGGAGGATTACATAAGTGACATCCATGGTCTCCCGTCAAGGCGAAGGGTTCCGTCGTCAGGTATTGTATGTTGGAGACGCCTGTCCGAAGTGACAGCTCCTTCATACAATCCATTTGGATCGGGCTCTTCGCTTCTCGAAAGAGTAAGGCTGTATACGTAGTGACCCCAATATCGATTCCTCATATTATTGGGGCAATATTGGATTACAGATAGCGAGTATTAAGCCTATTGACGGTTGGTTCAATTAGTGACGGGTCAACATCACCTTAGGGGTGGTGGGTCCGGGTATTAAAGACCGAATTGGGAGATGCAAGTTGGACTTGCAAGGTGGAATGTGTTCCCGCTTCTTTTTATCGGAATCACAAGTTCTCATATTATTGGGATGTGACAAGGATAAGGAAGGAGATCCCAGATCTTTCTTGAGATATAATGGTAAGTATATCTCTTACATTTAAAGTGACTAAGGAAATAAACTTTCATTATTGACAAGGCAAAACAACTTTGATATAAAACCTCCTAAGTCAAAGTAAAATATGTATATATATAAATATATACACTTATGCAAATTTCTTATTTCAGATAATCCTTCATTAAACCCACTTAATATTATACTCAATAATAACCAGTAAAATATCATGGATTGGACTCATGATGCAGATATTATACTTGTACTTGGACACATAACACATGTGGTTGCATTGTGCAAGTTTCCTCAACATAATGAGGTATGACAATTAAATAAGACAATAAGACATCACCTTAGGGTTCGTATGTCTCTATAGTCCTGATCTTTCATCGAGTGTACTTTAGAAGTGACATGTCGATGGTGATCGTAATTGTTGAATAATCTTATAAAATCAAAGAAGATGTTTTGGCATACATATGTGCTCTAGACATTTAATCATGAATGACATGGTTCTCTGCATTATGCAGAATGGTAGCTCGAAAGAGATGATGTATTCAAAATGTTTGAATACCTACCTGAACCAATGTTTTAAGAGTCTAGATGGATGTAGACATTATAAGTGTCATCATTCTACTGTCTATACTCTAGTCATTCATGAAGCTTCGTAATATTAATATTGTATGAAGTTAATGAAGCATATATAAATGTTGAAATGCTCTTACATTGAATTTTTTTGAATTTAACATAAGAGATCCTTAGTCTTAAGCAATGATTGTTTATAGATAAAGGGGGCACAGTGGAAGCATGGGAAGATGAGAAGGTTAGTCAACGAGTTGACCGTACTTCTATGACTTCCACATGACATCCTAAGAGATGGATGAATGCCAATACTGTAATAAGTTGGTATGTTGATAGTATGACTATCAAGTCCGTGTAGAATCCTTAGAGAAGGACTCAGATAGAGCATCAGAATAATCTACATAAATCATTGATATTGACTTGCTTATTGAATAAGATAAAGTCTTATAATTGTATCTCAATCTTCTAACACTTGCAATGGGTTGCATATGTTTTAGAAGACTGGAAAATTCGATCTTGAGGTTTATAGTTATCCACAAGGATATTGATGCAATTGTTGTAACAATCTTTGTTGGATTGATAGACATCTAAATTTCAGTGGGAGAGCCTTAGTCTTAGAGAATGTCTCTGTGACCTAGATATTAGAATACTTCATTTTTGTTTCTAAATATTGGAAATAAACATGAGTTCTGAGATAAAATTATCATAAAGAGTTATGATGGATATATTTTAAACAATAATCTAACATCTAGTGGACTCCACAAAAAAATTAGAAATTTAATGAATGGTTCAAACTGAAACCTCTAAAAGATCAATAGGAGGATGGAGATCATTTGACAAATATCTGGCATCAAGTTTTGGACATATGTCTGTTGATGAGATCAATCGACTAGTAATATATGAAACTTCAGAATGTCTAAAATTTCAAATCTTACATACTTGTGAATATAGTATTCAAAGTAAAATGTCCAATACACCCTTCTCTGGGAATGGTGTTAGATGTCGAGGTATTCAAGATCTCATACATATTGATGTATGTGGATCATCTATATCATAATAAACATTATGGATATGTGATATCTATTGATGAGTATGTATGATATGAGATTTCTTATCTTCACCTAAGAAACCTTTGAAATGTTCAAAGATTTCACAATTTTAGTTTAGAACCAAAGTTTGAAGAAAGATGAAATGAATTTGATCTGACCTAGGTAGCTTGTACCTGTTAGATAAAATTCAAAGAATACCTTATGGAGATATGAATATCATTTCTATCTCACTCCTCCTGATAAACCTAAACTCAATAGAGTTGTAGGGAGATACAATTGGATTATGTGTGACATGATTTGATCAATGATGAATTTTTAGCATAATTACCTGTTAGTTTCCGGGTATATATGTAGTAGAGACTACATTATATATCCTTAATAAGATTCCATGCAAGTAAGCTGGAATTGGGCACTAGAGAGTGCTACTTCATTAGGAAAATAAAGGATGGTATTGGATACCTACTTTATAACCTTGAGATTCTTAAAAGATCTCATCTATGAGAACGTGATTCTTAGAGGATGACTCTCTTGAGAATCAAGATGAAAATGAAGTGTAGGAACTCATTTAATCTTGAGAAGATAATGAGGCTCCTGAAATCGGGAACCAAAAGGACAAATAAAGATGAAACACTAATATCTCTTCAAATTAGTTTGAGGATGTACTCTATGTGTCAGTTAAGTCTGACAATGATCAGACTTCATGTGATGAAACTCCTGAGGATCATGACATGGAAAGATGGATTTTAGCAATGAAAGTATAAAGTAGACTTCTTATACAAGCATTGTATATGGACCCTCGAGGATCCACCTATATGGGTAAGGCCCATAAAGGTGTAAATGGATCTTCAAGAGAAAGGGAGCCTGATGATAAGGTAGAGACCTTCAAAGCATGGCTTGTAGCCATGAGATACATATTGAAGAGAAGACATTGCTTGCAATGAGACTTGATCTTCAATGACCGTGCTTGAACTCATCAGAATATTGCTAATTATAGCTACATAACTTGACTATGGCATCTTTAAGATGTAAGTCAAGATTGCATTCCTCTATGAATACTTCTCTGAGGATATTCACATGAAGTAGCCCCAGGGCTTCATGGTTGAGGAAAGCAAGATGTGCAAGCTAAAGAAATCCATCTATGGACTCAAATAAGCTGCTTGAAGTTGGACCATAAGATATGATGAAATTATAAATGTTACGATTCCAGATAGATCAGATGAAATTATAAATGTGCAAGCTAAAGAAATCCCTCTCTCTCAATGCCTCTGCCATTACATGCCACCTCTTCATCATCCGCGTAACGGTTGCCGCCCCAACCGTTTCCCTTCACCCTACGTAACCTCCTACCACCCTCTTTTCTCATATATGTCACCCCCTCACCGGACTTTAGAAGCATCCACCACAAGACAAAGAAAAGGTCACCAACTTCGAGAGATCCTCGGTGACAGCAAAGGTTTTTCTTTAGGAGGCGACCATGGAATCATCCAGACCCCCAGGCAAGATCCGACATACCCCTTTTCCTCGTAACTGCAGCATCATAGTCGCGATTGAGCTTCACCGTTGTCGAGGTGTAGAGCAACGACTGGGGAGAAGTAGCTCCTCTGTCCACAAGTTGTCCCTTTACCTCTACTCTGCCAATCGCCGAGTGCCACCCATTACACTCCGCCATACTCTGTGCATTCCTCCACATCCTGCGGTCTCTCGCCTTAGATCATCACTGATGCCCCTCACTGGACTTCCAACAGGCTCCATCTCGGGCTGTTTCGAGATCCACATCGCACCATCATCCTTCAACGCTCATCGACTGCCCTCCTCGACTCCTGATCCTTCGTATTACAGCTTCCTGGATCAGCACCTCCATCTCCACATCTACCGCCTCGGAGCACCTCACCCCGATCATCAACGCCAATAAGCTCTGTGTCCTTGATCATCATCGTAGTCATGTGCCTTCGCCCCCAGACCGTACACCTCGCGTGCAGTGGCCTGCTCTAGACCACTCCACACAACAAGTTGTAGCCTGTTGGATTGAGGTCTTACCCTTGATCTAATGGTTGTTAAGCCGCTGCATCATCCACCCTCGAGCCTCGACCCACCCCTTGAGACTCAAGGCATCAGAGCCTCTTCGCCTGTTATCTGGAGGCTTGGTCGCCTGAGCCTAAGCCTCGATGCCTCGAGCCTTGCCTCTTCCCTCGAAACTCCTGTGTCATGTAAAACGCACATGCGTGAAGGATAATTTGCATCCGAACCCCCACAAGTACCATACATTACAAAAGGGGCCCCCACCAACACAGTCATGTGCTTGCGCATGCGCACGAGGGCAAATTGCATTGGGACCCCCTTCAACTTTTGTTATTTGCAGATAAGTCCTCCTAGGGACCTCATTGAAAATAAACTTTTATTTTTATTGCATTTTAGTCCCTGGATCTTTATTTTATCATAACTTTCTTATTCAAACTCTGATTTTTATGCACAACATGTCGTTTTGAAGCTTATGATGTGCTCTATCGTATTACATATTCATGGACTGATCATAAAATATTTATTAATGAATATTATTTGAGGTTCATTTTGATCTGTGTAGGTTAATGTATGGACATATTTGTGTTATATTTTCATTGAGAAAATTAATGATTTATTTTGTAGGGATTATAGTGAGGATTTTTATTTGCTCAACCACCTTTGATTATCGTGGATTATTATTTGATAGATTAATCTTTGCAGGGGCATGCTTGAGGAGGAGAAATTAATTCCGTTCCTTGATATTTTATTTAAGGAATTTCAAGGTGATTAATCCATCCATTATTAATTTCAAAGAATTTGATCTATCATCGAGGTTCATTTTCTAAGATATGATTTCCATGATACTTGAGGCGATTAAAGATTATTTGAAGATTAAAGTATAGGGAATCTAGAGGTCAAATCCTTTTAAGTCAAATTATCATAGACCTCTGTATTGTGGGATAGATTTGTTGTATTTCTTATCAAATGGTCTTGCCTGCACCTAATTGATGGATCTTTCTGGCCTTTATTTTTGTAGATCTGTGATTAATTTTGAGGATTAAGCGATCATCTTTTTGGATTAAACATCATCATCACATATATTACGCTTATCCTCTCTGTTTAGTTTATTGGCATTGCATCTCTTGCATCTCATTTTATTGCATTTAATTTTCATTTTATTTCTTGACATAGAGATTAACATAACATTTAATTAATTATTAAAAACATTTAGAGCCATGTAACTAAAATCAGTGTTCCGTATGTTCAACCTTGGTAGACTTGCTAAGTAAAAATATTCCACAACATTCAAAGATTGTGGTTTCTGGTGAATTGAAATTTGTCTTCTATACTACAACTATATCTTATTAAAGAGAATTTTTCGTATCATCACATGGTGTTGTTGCTGGGTAACGACATATTTTTAGGGTTTTAGATTAATTTTTATAATTAATTTTTGTGAAATTAATTTTTGTATCATTTTTTTTTCTGCACGTTATTTTGCATCTTTATCTCACTTCTGGTACTAACCACAATTTCTCTCTTTGCAGATTACTCGATGAAATTTTTGAATATAATTCAAGCGCATGTGAAGAAGACTGAATTTTATTCTATTTTATTTTATTAGATAGTTAGATAGTTTTAATTTCTGCATCATTCACAAGATCTCTCTTTCTTTCAACCCTGATAACTTGTAATAATTCATGCTGGACTTCACTGTGGTGTATCGGGTATGTTTCAACCCCTTTTGTGCGGTTGGAACTTGACTTGAGGGGCGTAGGAATTAGACATGAATATGCTAGCTTAATTATTTTTCTTATGCTCATAATTTTAAGCCACACATTTTTCACTAACTATACAAACTATAGATCATTCTACTCAGCCAAAACTTGAAATAAATTCTTCTCGCTAATACAACTATCTACTAGGGCGGTTTTCCTCTGTGCATATCATTTAGTGTAAATTTAAATTCCTTGTATTGCATCTCGCATGAAGAACATGAGCAATCATTGTAAGTCTTCTTCTTAAGCATGCATCATTGATTTTATGCTTGCATTGTTTTTTTAATTCTCCCTCCTCAGTTTTTTACAACTTAGGAATTAAAGGAATTGGGACTGCTCGTTAGGCTTGATATTTTTTTGCTCACTTATGACCTCAGTCATAACCCTAATCTGAAATCAGGACTGCTAATCAAGGCTACTATAAATAAAATTGACATAAAATGAACCCTTGTGTCTGGATGGAAACCCAAACATTATTTATAAAGGACAAAATATCACACTTAGTAGAGCCACGAATTTGAAGTTTTCATTCAGACTATTGTTTTTAGAAACAACTGGCTACTTTTTATGACATGTACTTACCTTAGCAGAGTGGGTGGTTTAAAGGACATTGTGTAAGGCACCGTCCTTAAATAACACAGGTAGCTATTTTACGATTTGTACTTACACCTATAGTAGTTAAAAGTTGGTGCAACTAGTTGTATGAACTCGGGACAGTCTTTGTGAATAATTCCAGCACCTATCAACTCTACTTAATCTTCAATATTGTGTGGTCATTTAAAACTAAAATCGAAAAGATAAGTGACCGAACCCTAACGTGCCTTCATAAGAATCGAGTGGGTGAATCTACATGCTTGGTTTGTGTTTGAATTGTGTGCATCAAAGACCATTCAATTGCAAGCATGTCATGGTTCATGATTCATTCCATCTCTCTCTTGATAATATGTCAGCACATTAGTCTTCCTACCTGGTCTCCACGACCATGTACTGATATCCTTCTTCCCACTCTTTCTAGGGGAACCATCTCTTCAAACTTGGTCCCCCTCATACATCATTCTCTTCCCTCCATACATTCCACCATAGGTTCTAACTTTTTATTCAATTAGAGCGCTCTCACATTTTGATTATCTTATGGACACAAGAGATTGACTAGATTTGAGGATGGAAAATAGATCAACCAATTTTGAAAGGGAAACATGATTTCCGGTTACTATGGACACCCCACCACTTGAAACATCCCCTACTCAGGTTGACTTTCTTCTTGAGTACGACAATTTTCCTTTGACGGATCACGAGAAATACAGAGTCAAGGAAACATGACCCATGACCAGATCACAACTACATTGAATAATCGCTACTCCTCTCAGAACGACATGCTAGAGTCATAACATTTGGAGTGCAATTATTCAATCACAAGTCATGAGATGTTTGAGGATGAAATCGCTCAGATCAATCATAGAGCATACGCCTTAACTGAAAAACTATATGATCTCGTCCAGTCAATGCATAATCTAGAAGAAATGAGGCCACCACCAAGCGAACCACTGATTCATCATGTGACTCACACTGAGAAGCAACTACCACTGACCTATGACCAAACTACTGACCATCACATAGAAAATAATAAAAAATTGAAAAACAAGAAAATTAAAAAATTAAACAATTCTGAAATGGAAGCATTTTGTAAGAGTATAATCTTAAAGCTTCCATTGATCAGGGCCATAAAATATGTGTCGGATATTAAGAGATGTGTGAAGAGTCGATTAAACTTTAAAAAGATGGGCAAGAAGAGATCAAGGCTGAATATTATGTCATATCTATGGCCAATTCGTTGGTGATGAATCACAGAATCAAAATTCGCAAAGTCAAGTGGTTGACTCAGATCACATGTGAAATTAAGAATACCATATTGAATCATTTTCAGTTAGATGACGACTCTACATTAAACATCCTCCCGAATTCCATTTTTGACCAACTTAAACTTAGACAACTCAAAAAGACTAGGGTGATCATTCAACTTCATGATCGATCTATCAAAATACTACGGGTGATCGTTTCTATCGTCGTAAATTTCTTAGGTGAAGAACATAAAGTGGACTTTATTGTCCTTGACATGGAGCACCACAGAAAATTTTCTGGGTCTCCTATCATTTTAGGAAAGCCATTCTTAACCTCTGCTAGGGTAATTGTCGATTGTGAGACTTAGGACATCAAGTTTCCGAACTCAGAGCACAATGTACAAACCCTCAATGACACGATCTGCTTTGAGGAAACCTGACTTGAAACTGATAGTCATGATCAGAAGACAACCACTTTACGTGATTAAACCTCTCCTCACGAAACATAGACACAAAACCTAGGAGGGACACCTGAGAAACAGATTGTTGAAATGTATTTGTATTCTCACCACCCTAACACTACTCCTAGAAGGAAACATTATGAGGGATCTTATGAAGAATTAAACCATGTTTCTGAGGATCATCACGATTATTTTAGTGGTCTAATTTTTGAGTCGACGATAATTCATGAAATACTTGAACCACTCAAAGAGCTGACTCATGAAACCTCATATGTCCCCAAAAATAATGAATATTAAAAGGTGACATCAACATCCCCAGCCATCATTCACAAAACCACCAGGAACATGCTCCCTCGCCCATAGCCTTGCATGACCCAACAAGAATTGGTTGACTTTTACGGCGATTCATTTGACGAGGAAGCTCTAAAATGCCACACCAGTTACTCATGATTGGGAGAAGAACTATGTCCATCTTATTCCCAATGCTTGTCACAGAAACAAGCTGATCAAGAAAGTCACCTTCAACCTTATAAATTAGGTGATTTCTGATGAGTCCTCGTCTGGTCCTGAAGTAGTTCATCAGGTAAGTGCAATAAGTACAATTGTGATCAAAGGGTACTTACCACTGGTTGACTATAGTTAGAGATTCTTTGCGTACAAGAACTATTCTTTTGAGGATGACTCTGATGATGGCTGGTCCTCTTCATCTCCTCCCTCTTTACCACCCTCTACATATACGTATTATCTCCCACCACACTCACACAAGAAGGTCCATCGTAAACCTCCTCGATCTTGTACATATGTAAATCTACTCAATTCCTCACTTGTAATTACTCGATCATACTTGGGTTGACTTTAGCCTAAGTATAGGGTGATGAGTCTCCATTTCATCACCTTTATCCTATCATTTTGGCCTTAAAAACCACGTTAATTTGTACAAAACAACATTCATTATTTATTGCATTCATTGCATAAATGATATTGTTTTTAATGCCAAAATTATAGAACAAGAGAAGAAATGAAAATGAACAAAATACCAAAGGAATAAAGTAGGGGGAGATAAGGGCCAAAAATACAATAAAAACCCAATTCTTTCAATAAAGCATTTTTGACACATATTTTATTCTTTATTATTTATACATCAAATAAAAAAATTTTGAATATAAAAGTTGTAGATAATAGTGTAAATAAAAATACAAAATTGAGTTTGTACAAAAATAATACACAATGTAATTTTTATACACAAAATAAGAGCCAAAATCCTAACTTCACATACCCATATCTTCTAAATAAAAACTCAAAATATATCAAAATCACCTCTATTTGTATATAACTTTTAATAAGCTATTTAATGAAGGTGTTCATATTTTTTGGATTTAAGGTGTGAAAGTTAGGTTTTGGACCCTCATTGCACAATATACCAGAATAAAATATTCATTTTATTCATTCCTTCTTATTTTTACAATTTTATATTTTCATAATTTTGTAAATATTATTTGTAACACATGTAAATATTAAACCAAAATAAAATACAAAATAAAATAAGTCTATATCAATATATAGGCAAAATACCTATACTACTACTTGTAAATAAATAATAGTGAAACATATTATTCTATTCTTTTATTCATTTATGTTTTTACACTATTGTAAATATCATTTATATTATATTGATAATACAAATCTAAAACAAAACCATAAAATAAATTTAAAATAAAATGAAGTACAAAAATACATAGGTAAATATACAATACATATACCTACACATTACACACCCGTATTTATCTAAGTGTACAAAATATATCATAAACATATAATAAAAATATTTTGTATACAAAAAAAGTTATAAATATATAATATAAGGGAATAAATAATAAAATAAATTATATAAAATAAAAATATAATAGACAAAATATAGATGAATATACCTATAAATACACCCCTAATAATTAATTTGTAATAAATAACATAAAAAATAAATAAAAATCATAATAAAATACTAAATAAAATAATAAATATTTTTTATTTTATAATAAAAATAATAAAATCAAATACTTTTAAAATTATTTATTTCCGAATTTTCAGGCAGCTTTTTCTTTTAGTGCCTGATCTGGACAAATGGCGTCCCTTCATTTGTTGTCTGCCAGAAAACTACCCCCTCTAGTGTGTCTGACCTCTGGCACCTATCGTTTCCCCTCTTTTCATCCTAAATTCATGCTCGATTCATCAATATATCGTGATCAAACCCTTCATGAGATTTCATCTCAGATACTCTAGGATCCACGCCGGTCATTTAGATTGCTTGTACATAATTATGATTCTCGCTAAATCGTCCTTGAATAAGGGTGCCCTATCGTGTTTATAAATAACTCCTCCGTCATACCACTTCGATTTTAGCCATTTCCTAACTCCTGAAGCCCCTGGCCTCGATCTAGTGCATATCTAGGTGACAAATGGAGTCCTTTGAGCTCCCATGGCGGCTGTTCGACGAAGGAGGTGCACCCAGGCGGTCGTCACCAGCCACCTCTTCTCCTTTCCCTCGCCAGAAGGTACGATCTACGCCACTTATCTTTTCTATGTAGATTTCATCTTCTGCATTTGTTTTCTACATTTTCGTTTGCTTTTTAATTCATATTTTAGCGTAACTTAGCTTAATCCCCTCGTCGGAGATCTTGAGCTCTGGCCATGTTTCATCGTCCTACATTGTGTTCTGACCATCCACGTTCACCCCATTTCATTTCCCATTGCCTTCTCCATCAGAACCACTCATCCAACCCCCTCTGATGGGTCTCTAGTCATCTATTTGATGCTCCTTCGCCGGCCATCATCTGAGCATCACCACCCACCTCCATCCTGAACTATTCCAACTTCATTTTTGCTCAAGGAGCATCCCCTCAAGCCATACATATTCTCTTTGCAGTTCATGAGCGCAAGGGAGCCCTTCTGGATCTGGATTGATTCGCATGGTGGTTCGAAGAGCCCCTTGCCGAACTTGAGCTCGATGGACCTCTCCTTGAGGTTCCGGAGCATTTTGTGGGCATCATCGGCTCCGAACGACTTCTCCGAAGGTGTAGAGTCCAAATCCATCGCAAGATACCGTTGGGAGAAGGAGGAATCATCGATCGAAGGCAAGGAAGTTATTTATTCTTCCCTGTTCTTCGTCAAAAGCAGTGACTGTTCGATTAAGGGCGTGCTTCCAGATCATGTCACATCCGTCCGATGCGCATCGCCACCAGCCATTAGATTCGACTTGGTATTTAATCCCAAGCGTCCATCGCTGAAGCGTCATCGCGAAGCCTGGAGTCGACATGTGGATAAGTGGCATGATCAACGTCGTCCATCTCCACGCCTTTGAGGGGTAAATTACAGATCATGTCCCACCTCTTTTTGTATTTATTACCTAATGTTGTAAATAAATTATTCCATTTTAAAATAAAATAAACATTTTGCTTGGTCATTGCACTTATGCATATTTACTTTTGGGCCCTATCCAGCTCAGCTCATGTTCCATCCCACGTGACTGGGCATATTGCATGCAAGCCCCGACGACTTTTTGTATTTATTTTTAGTTAATTTTTTTAAATATGTTGTATAATTTTGACACATTTACAGATGAACCCCTGGTCATTATTTCAACTACAAATATGTCCCTGCCAGTTATGTTATTTTGGTGCTTGGATTTCATTTATTAAAAATAACACCCAACTCCTAAAATCATGCAAACATAGGGTTAGATGACTGGTAGCATGTTCTTTCACGCCACGTATTTATTTGAATTTTTGGGCATTCTAACCATTTATTAAAAATCAAAAGGAGAATCTTTTTGTTTTGTCTAACTTATAAAATACCAAAAACGTGTTGAAAAAATCCAAAAAAAATTATATATTATCTATTTTATTATATTTTTAACTACAGATCAAAAATCATAAAAACAGAAAAAAGAAAATTCTTAAAATGAAAAACCCCAAAATATTTTATAAAAATCTAAAAAATCATAAAAAAAATCCAAAAATACGTTTATTATTTCTTAATTTTCTTTATATCATTATCAATATATTAAAAGTGATTTGGATAATTTTGGATCTTATTAATAATTTTCAATATTCAAATCACTTTTGGATATTTATTAAATCCCTGATTTGGGATATTTTCAACTTTAAAAATCCATAAAAATTAGCAAAAATTCCTGAAAAATTTAAAAAGTATTAAAAAATATATAAAATTAAAAAATATATATACTACATTTTTTATTATTTAGTAGTATTTATATGTATATTACTCTATATTGTTTACATAGCCTCATATATCCTTTATATGTATTCAAAAGAAAAATAAATATAAAAAATGAAAAAATAAAAAGAAAATACAAAATTTTATAAAAACAAAACTAAAAAAGTAATTAAAAACAAAAAAACCCACAAAAACAATAAAAATAGACAAGAGGATGAGAACAAATTTTTGTGCGCATTATTTTGCCCCCATCTACCGTTTACTCCCTGATTTCAACCTCTACACATGCTTACACTATACACACATGTTGTAGATTATATTAAATTTTATTCCACTTTTTTTATATTTATTCCTTGATTCATATTGTGAGTTAATTGTTGATTTATCGAGGTTTCGTCTGAGGTCGCTTCGACGACTATCGATCTGCCTTGTGGATTGTCAAGACCTCGACAAAATCCCTATCATCAAATGGCACTATTTTCGGGGATCAATGCCGCATAGATTGGGATTCTTTATTTGTCCGGTCTCTCTTGTTAATTTATTTATTTTTGCAATTATTTGTTCTTGTCATTTATTTATTTTTCATTATTATTTGTTATTTATTGTGAACTGTTTGACACTCCTTTTTTAACTTTGTTGCGAGAGACTGCCACATGAGAGAGGACTTCTTAGAAGGATCTATGCACCCGAGCAACGCGGAGTCAGTTCTCTGGCTTAGCCGATAGGAGAGAGCGACAAAAGAGAACATAAAGGAATTTTTGAAGATATTTCTTCACATTTTCTTCTTTATCTATTTATTTTTATTTTATCTTGTAATTCACGTGAGAGAGAGTGACATTTATTTGTAATAATTTGGACGCTCACAGGTACAACTACTTCGCAAGGTCCAGTGTTTAAGGGATTGTTCCCTTGGGGGCCTCGTCGGCTTTTTCACGTGTTTACCGCTTTGTTTCTTTGTTTTTCGATTTTATTTTCTTTATTTTGTGTGAATGAGCTGGAGCCTATGCATTGCTTGTTTGATAGAATAAGTTTCAAAGACCATATACACTTTCATGTACATATAGATTCGCTTCGAGATTTAGTCAAATAATAATTTTTAGTTGTTTGGATTCAAACCCACGTGCCGTGAGAGACATCATACATCGCTAACATGACCCGTTATGGTGGGCACCGAGATGTCTCCAAGACCGGATGATGAGCGACCGATCAACCCGGGTTAAGTATTAAGTAAAATCCAAGGTCGTTGTGACCCCAATCAGTCAGCCAAGCTCAACCGAGAAGAAGAACAAAACCACTCAGAAATATCAAACAATCAACATATATATGCGGTTCGTAATTTTTATTTACCTGGTATAGCCACCAGGGTCAAACACAAGGAGCACGAAAGGAATACGAAGTAGTCAAATTTCATAAATAACTATTTTTAGTGGTTTTTAATTTTTAAATTTTTAATTTTTGAATAAAGCACACAAGCACAAAAATAAATTAAAGGAAGCACAATGATCTTTTTGGATTTTTCCAAATAAAAAAAATAGTAAGAAAATCAATGTAAAAATATTTTTGGGTTTTTAAAGTTTTAAAGTGTTTTTGATTATTTTACAAAGGTTTTTTTTATAATTTTCTAAAAATCAAACAAGTTTAAAAATAAAACAATGCACAGTAAAGAATAAATTGTAGATTAAAAATAATTAAAATGCCCTAACATCGTGATTATCAATTTTATGATAAAATAGATATTAAAAGCTACAAATAAAAACCGAAATAGTAATTTTTTATTTTATTTTATATGATTTTTATAATATTTTGGTTGTTATGTATTTTTTAGGTTTTTTGTAAGGATTTTTCAAACAAAATAAAAATGGAAGTAAAACACACAAAAAGACATATATAAAAATTTTATAGAAATTTTACAATTTTTCAAATTTTTATAATTTTTATAAGACAAACAGTGATATTTTCAAGGGTTTTTAAATTTTTAAAAATTGGTAATGCAAATAAATCAATTCAATAAAATCAAAGAAAATACTACACACTAACAGGAGTCAATGGAAATTTTTATGCAATTTTTCAAATTAATTTACTATTTATTAGGTATAAAATATAACAAATAATTAGGCATAGTTCATAGGGACCTTTATGTAAATATTTCAAGTTTCAAGGGGCCAAACAATAGCACCTTTTCAAGACTTAGGGCCTTATCTGCAAAAATCCCAACAAATCACACACATGCTCAATACTGAATGCACATGGGTATATATGCAATTTCTGAAAACATAATATTCATTAACTATCAACACAAGAGTTCAGGATAGATCATGCAAATAAACTAAAAATCAGGTGGGACTGTACGTGCTTCAAATTCAGAGGGAGTAAAGTGCAAATAACATAAAATCCAAGGTCCAAACTGTAAATGCTTTAAACTACAACTTTTTAGTTTCTGGGCTAAAGTTAAATAGTAAAACATGCAAGGGGAAGTATACAACATACCCTAAGGACACATGGCACTCGCACGCGTGGGTTGCGATGGGCGGCTCTGATATTCCCTAGAAAAGGGATCTGATAGCTCAGGAAGGTGGCACATGCGTATGGTCTGGATCGGCAGTTAATGGTCACATCTGACGGTTCTGATGAAAGGGGGCGATGCGCGGTTTTGATCAAAACTGGCAGGTGATGTGAGATTGGACGACATGAAAGGATGCTGGATGAAGTTCTCCCAAGAGAACTTCACCGGGGCGATGCTAGAGATTCGGTGCACCAATGAGGATACCAAGGTATCCAACGCAATCATGGAGGCATTGCACGTCAGAGGGCTGAGTCCGATGAAGTGAAGGGATGGAGGATGAATGAGACGATAGAGGGCCTTGAGGAGCTGCTCCTCCTGAGCGGGTGATGCTCTAAACAGTTGTCGAAGTGCCTCAGAACTGTAGGGTATACTCAAGGCTCTAAGACCGAGCTTCAACCGTGGTTATTATGCAGAAAAAGTAAAAGAAGCGGCAGTGGAGCGGTGCTCGGTCTCCAACGTAGGAGGGGAAAGAGACCTAGGCCTAATCTCGACCTGGTGGTCGAGACTCAAGGTGTTCAGACTGCGTGGGAAGATGGATGATGGATAGTCGTGTCAATCAGAATGGATAGGTGGGTGAAATTAGGGTTCTACCAGTTCATCGGAGCAGGGGAACCGACGACGGTGCGAAATGGAAAAGTACGATCGAAGATGGAACTATGGTGGGTGCAAGCGGTACCTAAAGGTTCGGAGGAGATCCTGAGCTTCAGACGAAGGCGAGCGTCGAGGTGATAAACTCAATGGGGTTGTGACTGGACAAGGAGGCTAAACGTAGTGGAGGTCCGACCATGTAGATTGGGCTGCATCGTAGCACCAATACGAGCTCCGAAGGTCGCTCCAGGCAGCTGTCACTCAGCTGGAGGTGGCTAGGGGTCAAAAGGGTGGCGAGGAATGAGCTAAGCAACTGGTGGAGTTGAATAGAGACTTTATAGGGTTCTCTGGGGGTTTGGAAAGATTGGCAGGAGGCACACAACCCTAAGAGGATCCGGGTGATCCTAGGGATCCATGTGATCCTAAGGATCGGTGAGAATCTCAGATGTACGAGGATTTTCGGGTACGAATATCGAGGCAAGAGGAGGCAGAGTCGGGCTAGAAAAAGCGGAGAAGTGGCTCTGGCGAGAGGGGTTCGACCCGACCCGGGCTGGAAGGGGACGTTGACAGAGCTCAACGTTCTCAGCTGGACCAATAGTAAAATCAAGATGTACAAAATACAAGAAAATTCATTAAAAAATAGTAAAAGGTTTTAAATTAAAAAGTATATCAAACAAAGGTTATTTGTTATTTTTCAAACTATTTTTAATGATTTTTAATTGTTTCTATGAAAAATAAAATAAGGTATATGCAGTATATAATGTTATATACATGTATATTATACCTATACATTATGTACAAGTATTTTCTTTTTTATTTTTACAAAAATACCTTTATTTTATATTTTATTTATTTACAACATACTCTTAGGAGTATAAATAAATTTTATTTTATTTTTACAAAATATTAAGGGTATATAATAAATATTGGATGCAATATGTACATGTGTATTTTATACAATAGTTTGATGATGTTCTTTTTATTTTATTTTGTTTTCCTGATATTATTAGAGTTATATACAAGGGTATAAAATAATTTGATTAAAATTAAATAATATTTACAAGTACATGTGATATACATACAATACATAGTAGACCCTATCTTTGTCTACTTATTTTATTTCGCGATCAGGTCAAGTCTTGACCTTCTCTTGGGGTTTGGGTCACTCTGTATTTATTCTAAATACATCATTCTTTTCTTCCTTTATTCTTTTATTTTGCCAAAAACATGTAATTATGCAATATTAACAAAGGCATGCAAATTGTTAAGTTATTTAATTTAAAGGTATTCATATGATGTTTTGCCAAGAAAAAAGCGCTAAAATAAAAGAATAAAGAGTGAAAATCATGGATTCATCACCGAACTTGAGGGTTGGTCTCTGAATAATTAACATATGGTGCTTCACGATAATAGCACTTATTATTTTATGGTGATTCAATCGGATTGCATTGCATGTAGTATAGTTTTAAATTCCATTATGCATCCCGCATGGAAAAAGATGAGAAGCATTATAAGTCTTCTTACTTTGCATGCATCATCGATTTCTGACTTGCGCAGCTTTTCCGACTTCTCCCTCTGATTTTACTCACTTAGGATGCTAAATGGAATTGGAAAACATGTCAGGCACGTGCATTGAAAATAACAAAAACAAGTGATAACCTAAGTAAAATTGAGATTGCTAACTCTATTGGAACTTAAAATAAAAATGTAATGGATTCATTGCTTTGGGGAGAGAAAACCCTACCTTGTCTGAGCATTTTATTCCTACGTACACGCTAAGGATTAGTGCTCAAATCTCATGCCTATCTTTGGTTTGTACAACTTTGTTGAAATCACCTAACTCTAAAAATGAAAAGATATTAAGACCAACATCTCGGTCTTCACTATGTTGAGTAAGTGAACTGAGGGTTTGCTTTGTACATTGATTGTGATTTTGAATCCATCTACATTTTCATCCTTCTTCGAGTTTTCAATCCCATCACTGTGAGTCATTTTTTGGTCATTGAGCCCCTCTACCTCTATTGTTTATATATTTCCTCATTTGCATCCGAGTCATGATATTGGGTATTGATCTTCACTGTCTTCGTCGGATTTCAAAGCTTTTCTCCTTGCTCATATCACCTATCACTGGTCCGATTCAAGGATACCATCTCTTTGAACCACAATTTTTTCTATGTCCACTTTCATCTTGCCCACCCTTCTCATTCCCTTCGTATCATCCCTTCTTCTACCTCGGACTGCTATGACTTGTCAATAGGGCCTGCATCTAGGTTTTCGGATTACAACGATCATTTGAGTAAGACGGGCACATTTTGAGGACAATGAGATTGGTGTTCTACTTTGGGTGGATCTGACTTCGATATGTGCATAGAGCCTATTGAGGATTTTGATGTTTGCACGATCATAGGTGTGATTCTTATTTGAGGATTTTTGATCTCGCACATCAGATTGAAGATGTGAGTTATTTTGATGATTTGATGATGATTTCATGAGATATGATGAAGTGAACTTTTCTACGGTTCCATCCGTCTTGATTCAGATACTTGATGTACTCTCTCTTTATGTGCTTCCAAGCGACGGTACCCAAAACCCACATGATTTCACTCATCTCCTTATCTGGTCCATCATCCATTCCTAACTCTTCCACCCACCTGTAGCACTTAGAGGATCATCTCAGCTACTTTTATTGACTTGAGGGACCGTATTGTGATTGACCCTGATTGTCCTTTATCCCTCTCGTGATCTTATGCCCTCCGACTGAGGATAATTGACTATTTTGAGGACATGAGATTTGATGCTAGCACTCCCATGATCTCCATTGACTTAGTTTGCATTGCTCCCCGAGGATTATCTGCAGGAGAATGTAACATTTTCTTTATGATCGATTTCACTCCTGGCTTGTGTGTCCATCTTCTTGGAGCACAAAACTGAGTCGTCAGGTATATTTTTTTGGTCTCACTATCTGATTGTGCATCCGATATGTTGGTGCATGAGATCAATTCATTTGGACTCCTTTGAGTTCACTCTTCTTGACGGTCCCTCGCAAGGATGAGCCATCTTCTTGTGATTATTCGATGATTAGTTAGTAGCATGCTCCCTGGGGGTTATTCGCAGGACGCTGCCACATTTTCTTGCTACACCGATCTCTTCTAGGGGTAGCCGATCTGTCGCCTACTGAGACTGCTTCTGCTGATTCGTAAGATGGATCTGAATCCTTTGAGTCCACTCACCTTGATGACCCTCGTAAGGGTGAGCTCTGTTCTAATTATTCATTGCCTTGTATGTATCACTCCCCGAGGATTATCTACGGGAGGATACATCATTTTGTAGGTACTTGGTTTCATTTCTAGTGCCTCCTATCTAGTGTAGCACGAAGCCGAGTCTTCTGATTTGTGTACTTGGTCTCCTCTCTAATTGTGTCTTCAGTCTGTTGGAGCATGGAGCTGAGTTTTCTATTTATTATGAGATCTTTGACTCATCTGAGTCTGCTCACCTTGATGACCCTCGCAGGGTTGAGCCATGTCTTGTGGCGTTCGGTGTGTTCTTACGACTTTCTGACTTTATGACCACTGGATATCCTACTGCATAGAGAGTCTCCTATTCTTCACTTTTCGTATCTTCCTGAGTCGTTGACTAACTTGGAGGAATATATACTGCTCACTCTTCCTCCATGTCTTACGGCATCGGCTCCCCTCTCTCATTCCTTTCTTATGAGCTCATGATCTATTTCATGCTACCGATTCCTAGTTCAGCTTTCGGTCTGTTTCCCCGGTAGCTGACACCCACTTGATTGTATACATGGGTGTCTTTTCGCTTTTTGAACCATTCTCGCAAGGAGACGATGATGAGAGTACGGTATTCGCATATCAGATATCGTCATGCACTTCACCAGTCTCTTAAGTGTTTTATCTTACATTCCTTCTCTCTCCTAGATGTTAGGTGTATCCCATATCAGTCGCCATACCTATGTGTTTATACCAAAGATGTGCCCTGTCCTAAGTATAGGGAGTACACCCCGTGTTGTTCTTTCTTCATTCTGTTTCATAACTCCTGTCATTGCTTATACTTAGGGATCTTTTACCCTAAGTATAGGGGGAGTGATGGGTACATTCTCTGCGATCTTTCCATCTACCTTCATATGTCTTTTCTTCTTTTCTTCTTTTCATTTTCCTTTTTCTTTTGTTACCATAGAGGTGTCGCCCCCTTTTTGTTAGGTTTTTTGTACTTAGGACGTACTTTGTCCCAAATATGGGGGAAGGTACCTCCAGTTCTTTCATTTTATAATCCCCTCCACTTTCTTCTCTCTTGTTGATTTTCTCTACTATACTTAGGGTATCTTACCTTAAGTATAGGGGGAGACAACCCGATCTGTGATATGTTTATTCCCACCCTTGACCCTCCCTGCCTTGTGTAGAATCTACTATAGTTAGGATTATTTGATCTTAAGTACAGGGGGGAAGGTCAATTTCTTATTCATTTATTTCTTCATTATTTCGTCATTGTAGTCTAGGATTTTCTATACTCAGTACGAGTTATGTCTTCTCTTTTTCTTTTCGATCTATGAGGACATAGTTCAAGCTAAGTATAGGGGGGTTGTATAAACTCTGTATATACTTTAGCCATAACTCATACTTTTGTATAATAGATATGGCTAGAATACTATATATACATATAAGATTCATTAAATCAATTAATACCAAATTGTAGTATATTCCTCAAATCCTTTTCTGTATATACTGATTAATAAACCAGATTAATTTTTTTTGCAAAATTATTTGAAAAATGGTTTGACCCGATTGGAAAACTTTTTCTAAAATGTTTTCAACATTTGTAAAAATGTTTTTATTTGTAAAAATTCTTTTCTTTATGTGAAATAAAATATTTGAAAAACCTATTTGCAAATGGTTTTGAAAATGGTTGTAAAAATATTTTCAAAAATCTCTATATATGGATATATATATTGTTTGAAAAATCTTTGCAAAATAACTTTCAAATATTTGTAAATATTTGCAAAAATTATTTTGAACTATAGTTTTCGAAAATATTTTCAAATAAATTTGAGGAATATATGCATCATTAAAATAAATATCTATAAATATAAATGAAATTCTTTACCAATCGTACAAATATACCTATAAAAATAAATAACATTTTTAACCTATAAATTCTTAGCCTTTTAATTCTTGTAAATAAAAAAGAGGCACGACCGTGTAAATAGTTGTGCATATTTATATTTTTGTGCCGAAATCTTTTTATTTGTATTTGTAAAATCTTTTTAAAAATTGCATCACTTTTATGTACTGTACATAACATTTGCGTAATATTTGCATTCTTTTCGAATTGATCTTGATGATTGAACTCGTCTGAGAAAAGTCGAAGATTAGAGCTTGATAGGACCTTACTGCACCTAACTTCATTGGAACCTTATGGGAAACTAGATTTAAGGTACTTCAGGTCCATTAGGACTTAATTCTTTGAGACTCAAAGTTCAAGTCACCTCAACTGACTAACTAGAAATTTTCGAGGCGCACACGTGACTCTTGTTGGCTGTGACCTAACTTGGACACTTACACCTTTCACTTGGCTCAACTCAGTTGGATGGTGAGGGGATTGGATTTTTTGGTTTGAGATGCACACGAGCGAAACATCGTCCTCGTCTAGGGAGGGAAGTGCACCCAACCCATCTAGTTGCCATGAAGTCTAAAGACAAGAGAGTGAGGGTTGCAATAATGCTTCAAAAGAGGTATAGTCTTCTGGCTCAAGAGGAGGAAACTCCTTATATAAATGTTGTTGTATATAGTATTTCCAAAAAAACTCCAAAAGAAGTGGACATGCCTGATTGAAAATAAAATGCCTACCGGAGTATGTATATATATTATATAGTCAATAAGCAAGCTTGGGCCTCAAAGTTATACAATGTGAGCCTGCAACTGGATGACTTGACTACACTGGTCATGCATCCCAGGATAGGTATCTACACTGTCTACTGTCCATTCTTCTCTTCACCCCCTCCTCTTGAGTCGGATGCCACTTGAACTTAGAAGGGAATACCCCGCTCCTCGAGGAAGGAGTTGTTGGATAAGGGAATTCATTAGGTTGTCATTTTGGAGAAGTCAGTTCTTTTGTCATTTCAGTTGGGGAGAGCCACTATCACTTACATTGTATAAGCCAGCTTCATGATCATATGGCTTTCCATATTATGTAGGCTAGTTCTGACCTGGTTATTGAGGTGGTTTGAACCAAGTTCTGTTACTCTCAAAAGACTGTTGTGTTTTAAATTTGGTTCCGGGCCAGGTTCCACACATTTTCACACCAAGGTCTGACTTGAGCTTCAAACTTTGATTTTGTAAAGATAAGTTTGATAATCGAAATCAATTCCATTTATTCTTTACTTTTCTTTTCTTCTTTATTCTTTTTATACATATTGCATTAGTGTTTTCTAGGTACTAACAAAGGGGGTGTTCATCACCTTTATTCTATCATTTTTAAAAACCCTAGCTAATGCATGTAAATAGTGTTAATTTGTACAAAATAGCATTAATTATTTATTGCATTCATTATGTAGATGATATTATTTTTAATGCCAAAATTATAGAATAAAGAGAAGAAAAGAAATAGAATAAAATACAAAAGATATTTTATGACCCTAAACCCCGAGACCAAATCAAGATTGAGTTGGTCGACAAGGAATAAAGTAGGGGGAGATAAGGGCCAAAAATACAAATAAAACTCCAATTCTTTCAATAAAGCATTTTTGACACCCATTTTATTTTTTATTATCTATACAACAAATAAATAAACTTTGAACACAAAAATTGTAGATAATAATGTAAATAAAAACACAAAATTGAGTATGTACAAAAATAATACACTGTGTACTTTTTATACACAAAATAAAAGCCAAAAATCCCAACTTCACATACCCATATAATTCAAATAAAAACTCAATATATATAAAGATCACCTCAAATTGTATATAACTTTTAATAAGATATTTAAGGGAGGTGGTTTCATTTTTTTTGGAGTTAAGATGTGAACGTTAGATTTTGCACCCTCATTGTACAATATACTCGAATAAACTTGCATTCTTTATTATTTTTATAATATCATATTTTCATTATTTTTTTTAATATTATTTGTACATATGTACATATTAAAACCAAAATAAAATCATAATAAAACCCAAAATAAAATAAGTTTGTATCAATATATAGGCAAAATACCTATACTACTATTTGTAAATAAATAAAAGTGAAACATATTCTTCTATTCTTTTATTCATTATATTTTTACACTATTGTAAATATCATTTATATTATATTGAAAATATAAATATAAACTAAAACCATAAAATAGATATTAAAATAAAAGAAAATACAAATACATAGGAAAATATACAAAACATATACCTACATTTTACATACCTTATTTATAAGTTAACAAAATATATCATAAGAATATAAATAAAAATATATTTGTGTACCTAAAAAAAGTTATAAATATATAAAATAGGGGAATAAAATAAGAAAATAAATTATACAAACTAAAAATAAAATAGACAAAATATAGATGAATATACCTATAAATACACCCCTAATAATTAATTTGTAATAAATAACACCAATAAATAAATAAAAATAATAAGAAAATACTAAAAATAATAAACATTTTTTATTTATAATAAAAATAAAACAATAAATTCTATTTTAATTATTTATTTTCGCATTATCAGTCAGCTTTGTCTTTTAGTGCCTGATCTGGACCAATGGCGTCCCTTCATTTGTTGATCGCCAGTCTACTACCCCCTCTGGCGTGTCTGACCTCTGGAGCCTATCATTTTTCCCTCTTTTCATCCTAAATTCCATGCTCATTCATCAATCTATTGCGATCAAAACCCACATGAGATTTCATCTTAGATACTCCAAGATCCACGTCGGCCATTTAGAGTGCTTGTACATAATTACGATTCTCGCGAAATCGTCCTCGAATAAGGGTGCCCGATCGTGTTTATAAATAAATCCTCCATCGTCCGTCCTTGATTTAGGTCATTTCCTAGCTCATGAAGCCCCTGTCCTTGGTCTAGTACGTATCTAGGTGATAACTGGAGTCCCCTGAGCTCCTACGACGGCTGATGGACGAAGGAGGTGCACCCATGCGGTCGTCGTCGGCCACCTCTTCTCCCTGCCCTCGTTGATAGGTACAAGCTGTGTGATTTAGCTTTTCTAGGTCGATTTCCTCTTATCTGTTCGTTTTCTACATTTTTCTTTCTTTTGAATTCATGTTTTAGCATAATTTAGCTTAATCTCCTCACCGAAGCTCTCGAGCTTAGGATGTGTTTCGCCATCCTATATTGTGTTCTGACCATCCGCATTCGCACCATTTCATTTCCCATCGCCTTCTCCATCAGATTCGCTCATCTAGCCCCCTCTGATCGGTCTCTGATGAATATGTGATTCATCACTCTTAAAGTTGAAAATATAGTCTTGTCCCGAGTATTTAGCATCACATTTCCCTTTATCTTGCATAATTAGCATGCATACATACATGCATACATAATACATGCATTTTAGCATCCATATTTGCATTAAATAAGAAATCTAATTCACTTGTAAATATTCACCATTACTCACCTAATTATCTATATTATTTATCCCCCTCCAAAGTCAATAAAACTAACCCTATACTGTGTATATTACTAATTAATAATATAAGGAAAAGGCCAAAAATTCCTAGCTTGTAAAAATACCCAATAAAATCCCAAACCCTGTTGGAGACCTCAGACCTTAGAATGCAAATATCTACCTCATACGACCTCCGATCTAGGTCTACTCACTTTCTGATTGTTCACATTCAGAGACCTTCAAAATGAGACCCATTTCATTTAAATCGAAGCTCGTACGCAAAACCTGGGTTTTTGGGCCCCTGTGTAACTATCTGTATGTATATTTGTACCCTTATATTTTTGTATCTTATTTGACCTCATCTTCATTTTTGTTAAACATGAAACTTGTAGATCTCATCGAGGTCTACAGCTTTCATGTTTTGAGTTCTTCCAAATTCGGCTTCCTTTTCTCTCTGATTCACCATTCTCTTTAAGCCATTCAGAGCAGGCCACGTGGCGCCCTCTGATTGCGCCACACGACCCACTCCATTACGTGCCACACACCCTCCATCCCCTGCCATCCGATTTCTTCCCCTCTCTCCTGATTTGGGCCATCCATCTTTGCAGCTCTCCTCAGCCACCCGATCAAGCCCAGATCCAATCTGGGCCGTTCGCCGACGCCTCTCCCTCAGGACGCCATGTGTCGCATCTTCCTCAGCTGATCAATGCTTTTTATTCTCTCCTCATCTCCACCATTCATCTCACTTTTAACCCCTGTCGTTCGATCGAAGCCCAGACATCATCACTGCCCTCCGTCTCCGCCTTTTGCACCCTCCACATGGCATCATAGTAACCCTTCGATCACATCACTTCATATCTAATCCCAACCTCTCATTAGCACCTAATTCTCAGCCGTTGGATCTCACAATCCAACGGCTGAGACATCATCTTCCACTCCTGCAGGGCCCGCACCCGCGTCATCCACCTTGCACGCGAGCCACCCCCTTTCTATTTTTGGCACCACTCTGGCCACCCTCTCCACCTCCTGTCACCTCCATTTCATAGCCCACTCTACCCTCATCCTCCCCGACCTCCATGATCGCCATAAACTCCCCTCACGTCGCCCCATGACCTCCACCAAGCTCATCTTCCATCACCAGTCGTTGCCACCTTATCCCTATAAATACTCTATCTCCGTCGACCATCGACCCCATCCACCATTGCAGAGAGAGACCCCGAGCTCCTACCTTCTTTTTGGTGACATCAATTAGAAGAGACGTCGAGCGACGACGGTTGTATTTCTCCGGTGAGATCCACGGCTCCGCCCCGCCGTGCTGCAACTCCTATCATGAGCTGCATGAGCTCAGGACCCCTACCGGCCTTTGAGCGACGACCAAGAGCTCAACTCCAAGCTTCAATCCCCAGGTAGATACCTCCATCTCCATCTGATCTTCGTCTCCTTTCTCTTCTCTTTTCTCGAATTTTATTCGCCTCCTCCGCTCATCTTCACGACCACCTGACCATCCTCAGAGCTCCACCATGGAGCTCTGATCTTCGTGACCTACTTTATTTACCTCGACGACGCACCTCACCTCACTCCGACCAAAGCTCCGCCACTTGGAGGAGGAGCACCACCGCGCCTCCTTCATTCCACTCCAGGCCTCCCTCCGTACTCACGTTCACCTCGCGAATACGTTGCACGCCTCGTCTATCAAGCTAACCCTTGCATGAACACTCTAGCTCATTGGTCGGAACCTCACCGGAGCTCATCTCGAGCTTTGCCGCCACTGGTGCTCAGATTCCCCCAGCTGCTCCTAAGACCTCTGGTGGCTCCCTGACGCTTCTCCGATCGTTTTGAGCTACACAGGAGCCGCCGGTGGGCTTCATCGACTACGGGAGGAGGAGGAGGCGGAGCCAGGAGGGCTTCGCCGGAGCCCAGCCACATCCGTCGCAGGAGGCGGCGGACCGAAGGAGCACGAAGCACAGTAGGCGTCCGATCCCCATTATCGAACGGTTCTGAGCGAGCCATGTCGCCATCAACCCGCCGCCGTCAGATCAGGAGGATCCCACGCTCACGATCATGCCACATCGCCGCTTCCCCTGAGCTCCAGATGGTGTTGGATTCATCTCGATTCAACGGCCCTCTTTTGTCCATGTCACTTCATCTCAGGAGCCCTCATCCTCCGTGGGATCTTCACTCGATCTAATGGTCCCAAACGCGCCATGTACCAACCATCAGTAGCCGTTGGATCTCATCCATCTAGCGGTCTAGCGAGCGCCATGTCGCCTCCTCCGAGCCTCCACCCAGACATTAGGCTCGGAGCCCCGGAAGCTAGCCCGAGCCACGACCGAGCCTGCAACACTCCCGAGCCGACCTCCGAGCCTCCGACATAGCTCGAGCCTAGCACTGCACGTGTTTCTCACGTACGATTTGGGTAATTTATACTAAGGCCCTTGGAAGTTTCACAAATTGCATATAAGTCCCTGCTAGGAGCATCACGTGAGGCATACATATTTCGTGGGCATTTTACACACATACCCTCAGCATTTTAGGTAATTACATTTGAGTCCCTGTCAGCATGTTTAAATTTCAGTTATTTATTTTCTGTATTTGCAAATTGGTCCATGTCTTTGCATGCATGTTTAGGTGTACATTTGGCATCATTTTAAGTTCTAAAAATTGCATTTGTGTAGCTTAACTTGTCCTCTTTCGTGTATGACACTTGTCTCATTTTTATGACATTGGTGGATTTTATTATTATTAAATTGGTGAAAATTTCCATATTTTTGCCCATTTGATGCCTTTTAATTTGTATTAAATTCTCTGTTGTTCTAAAAATCCTCAAAAATTCACATTAGACTTAGGATAATTTATTTTACATTGTGCCCAAAAATCAACACATTTGTACGCATCCCGAGGCCTGAATAAATTAATTAGTGATTTCCTTAATTGATTTTTAATCAGTCCAATTCACATAGAATTTTAGGTTTATTAATTTTCCGTATTCATCATGATTAGATCTATCTAGGATAATTTTTATATCTAGAAATAATGTGTTTTGGTATTTATTAAAATTAATTTTGTAAAATTACCTTGCATTCATATTTTATTAATAATAAATTCATAAAGTGTCAGAAAAATCAAAAAAAATAGTTAATTTCATTGCATTTCACATTCTGGCCAAGTTTCATAATTTTTGGACTTAATTTGACCACATTTCTGATTTAACTTGTAAACTGGCCTGAAATTTGCATTTGTTTTCCTTTATTGCATAAAAATTGCTAAAAAGTACCAAAATAAAACCTGCTGAAAATTCAACCTCTGAAATTCACTTAAAATTTACCTAAAGAGACAGCTTCCTCGCTGAGTTCGACCTTGGGCTTGCCAAGTAAAATAAATTTGCCGCTCATGATTAACTCGACATTAATTAAAAGTGATTTTTAATCAGTCCGTATTTACCTGACTACAACGAATGACACGACATTAAATTTAATCATTAATTTGATTGAATTAACAAGGGTAGATACAATGCTCTTCAAATGACGTCGTTGCTGGGGAGGCATGGCTTAGGTTAATTTTTAGAGAATTTTTTAGTGTTGATTTTCCATCCCCGAGTAGTCTGATTCCCGGCTTTCTTTTTAATATTTTTCTGTCCTTTATTTTGATATTTTATGTTGTCCATTATCTGACCTCAAATTTTTTTGTGCGAGGAACACGAGGAATCGAAGACGCTTCAAGGAGCTCGCATTTTGAACTTTTTGAGTGATTGAGAGGACTTGGAAATTTTGTTATTTCATTTTTGCATTATACCCAACGGTTCCCGTTTGGGTTCTCGCATGTGTAAAAATAGTGGAAACTGCGTCCTCATGTGCTGTGTGGATTGATTTTTAGATAGGCTTGCACTAGCGGCTCCTCGAGCACTCTAGGATTTGCTTGTGCTCATAATTCTTTAGGACCACACATCTCACATAAAAGACGCACTTAAACCGGAGATCTAGTAAAATTAAATTGGTGCTTCACTCGCTAGTAGAACTGCTTGTCTAAGAGCGGATTTTATCTTCTGCATTTGCAAGCAGTATAAAAAATTTTTAATTCTGTTCTGCATCATGCATAAAAGCGAAGGTATCAATGTAAGTCTTCTTAACTCAGCATAACATCATTGATTAATCGTGCATCGACTTTTCTCGACTCCTTTCTCTTGGTTTTTCAAAACTTAGGTAAAAAGGAAATTGAGACTAGACAATAGGCGTGCTATGTGGTTGGACCTAATCAGTGATAACTTAACTTAAAATCGGGACTGCTAAACATTATTGACAAAAAAAATCAATAAAATCGGAAATTCCACTTGCGGGAGATCAACCCCGACCTTGTTTTCAGGCTGAGTGAGGGTACTTGAGTGTGTGAACACATTAAGGTAGAGCCCAAATCCCCGCCTTACATATCACGTACCAACTGATCCTAGCAAATATCACGAGTTTAATTTTTTTAGGTTCACTGACTAGTACCAAGTAACCTCCGCATGTTCACAGGTAGTCAGGGGTGAACCAACGGTAATTCGCGACAAGTTGCTAGTAGCCCCCCGGGGTGAAGTTCCAGCCTTGTCAGTCTCCGCCTGCTTGTAGGTAGATAGGGGCAGGTCTTTGAATCCATCAACTTGGGATAGGAGCGAAGAAAGGAAGGGTGTTGGTATCTAAGGTGACAAGTTAAATATGGGAGACACATCCGTCTTTTAGCCGACTCCCCTATAGGCCACGTAACTTTTGCTACTTGTCTGAAATTCATACTTAAAATCAACCAGACTAATCGTACTCGGTTTCGGGTCCTTTGCCATGTTGAGTGTGAAAATACAGGGTTTGGATTCAATTGCTTGCTTCAGGTAGGAGTAAAATCCTATCTTCACTTAGGACTCCCTATTCTTCTTCTCGCCAACCCAAGATGACTGATTGGGGGGATATCGATTCACGATTTGCTAATCTTTCTCTGAGCCCCCCACGAAGCTAATCTTCACTGGCCCAAGCACAACTTGGACCCACCAGAGCTCATGACCCTCTTGAGTTCTGGATTCCCCAAACCCAGGGTGGTTACTCTCAAACCAACCCTTTTCTCTCCTCTGATCTTACCGAGGAAGACCATCGCCTCGGTAAGAATCCCTTCCTTGATATGTCCTCTACCCAAGACCATTTTCTATACCCAGGACAAGAGGACAGAATACGGAAGAAAAATCCTGACGAAGAGGAAAACAGAGAGGACCCCATGATGCAAATCTTAGCCCGGCTGTCTAGAGCCGAACAATTGAATGCAGAATTAACAACTAGATTGGGATAGGTGATTGAGGCTGAAGGAATAAACTGACCGATGGTATACGCCTATAATCCCGCAGAGAATGAGATACACAGTTGGCTAGTACTCGAGCCCCCCCCGGAAGCATTCGAGCTAAAGCCCCACTTTTTGAGTTTGCTGCCAAAATTTAACGAAAATGCCAATGAAGAGCCATATGCCTTCCTTAGAGACTTTGAGCTGGTATGAAACAACCTTAATCACTCTAGGGTTGGGCAAGATTACATTAGGCTGAAGGCCACCCCGTTTGTCTTAAGAGATAAGGCCACGCATTGGTTAAAGAATCTCAGGGTGAGATGTACTACCTGGATGCAATTCAAGGACCTATTCTTGAAAAAGTTCTACCTACTCAGTAGAATTAACCAGATGAGAACCAAGATCGCTAGTTTCTCCCAGGGACCCAATGAACCATTCCATGAAGCCTGGGATAGATTTAATGATTTAACTCAAAAATGCCCTTGCCATGGCATTACAAAGGCGGTCTTAGTCCATACCTTATTCTGTGACATGACCCCGTAGATGCAGGGGTTAGTGAGTGCTTCCTGTGGAGGAAGCTATTAGAACAAAAATGAAGATGTTGTATGGAAGATCCTAGAGCAGATGGCAGAGACAAGCAGATCTCAGGACACCAGGGCCTATTAGTTGTCTCCTTCAAGACTATCCAACGAGATAAACCGAAGGACCGTAGCGGATCTGTCAGATGACCTCATCCCTAGCATGGGGATAATAACAGACAAATTAACCATGGTCGAGTAGATTCACAAGAGGGTCACAGACCTTGAGGCACTCTCGCGATTGCCGAAACAAGTAGAGGAACTAACTGAGAAGGTAGCCAAGTTACGGCTACCTGCCCCTTCTGCACCACCTGCACCTATATATCGAGTTCATCTTGTACAGGAAAAAGTACCGAGGCCTCAGAGTAGCTGGGTAGAGGAGCAGACATACACTCAGGAGGATCAGCATGCACCCCGACAAGTGGAAACAGGATACGAGGAGCCTCCGCAGGTGTTCGAGATCAACGGGCTGTGGTACAGCCATGACCCCATCGGTAGACAGTTGGGGATAGGGAACAGTCAGCCACACCAACCTTCCCTAGCTTACCAGGAAAATGGCTCCGCCTCCGCACCACGCTTCATTCAGTCCAGGCCCGGACAAGGGTACCAGCCTCAGCAGCACCAACAGCAGCAACGCACCTTCCACTCAGGCCAGCAGGGCCCTCCACCTTCCCATCAGCAGCAACAGTACCGGCATGGCCACCAGGACCAATACAGGAATCCATCCTCGAGTCAGCATCAACCAGCCCAGCCTACCAGTGAATTGGAGTCCCTCACTTTTGCGATCCAGACCCTTACTTATAGGGTCCAAAAAATCCATAATGACTATCTGGATATGAGAACCGATCTGAATCGTATTTCTCGTACCCAGTACCAGCAGATGGCGCCAAAGACCCCAATTCCCGCTCAAGTTCAGGCCAATCCAAACTGCTTGAAACAAGACCAGAACCGACCACGAGATCAGGTATATAGGTATACTATTCAGATAATTCTTTATCTGAATATGAGATCCTTTCATACAATAATGTCAACCATATGTCCCTTAGGAGCGGAAGGACCGTGATCGTACCTGATCGTGCACGGGCACCGGAGGAAGAAGTTGCCAAATCTCTACCTGAGGAGAACTTGGAGGCACAGGAGCAGCAACACCACCACCACCGGCAAAAGAAGAGGACTTCTGAGTCCTCAAAGAAGCAAGGGAACTGCACTAGTAGGGAGTCTAGCAAAAACCGATGAAGAGCCCACACCTCCATCTGAGGAGGATGTTCCAGCAGTCGCGGATAATGCATCACCAGTTTCGCAGCAAAAGTTTTCTTTTCGTCTGAGTCAGAGTCAGAGTCAGTCTCAGAGTCCGAGTCATGTACAGAACTTAGTTCCAGTTTTGAAAGAAAATCTTTCAGTTTCAGAATCTAAGTTGGAGTCAATAATCCCTTCCCCCGAGCTCTTACGGGTGGAAAGTATAAAATTAAAAAATACAAAAAGATGACCCTGAGATGGCAAAGTTTTGCAATAAACACATCAAGGTCACAATACCCTTTGACAAGTATGTAGATATGACACTTGCATTTCAGAAATACCTTAAGGTGAGATGCACACCTACTAGGGTTAGCAGGAAGACCAAAAGCCGTGTTGAGAAATGCATTCTGTCAGTAGCCACAACTTGTGCAATAAAGAATTCTTTTCCAAGGAAACGAAGAGACATGGGTGCACATTATGTGCATGTCGATGACACTGCGTTTGCATACACTCTCCTTGACAACGGTTCCTCAATCAACTTAATGCCTACAACCCTCTATGAGCGGCTTAATCTCGGACCTCTTAGGAAATCCAGAGCTTTACTTCAGTTTGCTGACAAATCAACCAAGAGGTCCCAAGAAGAATTGAGGAATGTTGTCATAAAAGTCGAGGGTCAAGAGTACATGGTGAACTTCACCGTCCTTGATATGGAGACCCCTCGCAATTGGAGAGATTCCCATATCATATTAGGAAGGCCCTTCCTCAGAATAACGGGGGCCTTGTTTGATTATAAGATCAGGAAAATCCAGTTCCAAACTCCAAGCGGAGATGAGGAACTTGAGATGAAGCAGACAGATGGCAGAAACCGGATTCAGAATCCAGCACGGAGTACTCTTCATCCGAAGAAGATTGTATTCACATAGACACCGTTGGGTCATGGAGATAGAACCCAGCTAGCACTGATGAGTCCCTCTCTCCTACAGAAGATCCTGTGCATGAGTCAGTCTGCGAGGTCCTTAGAAACGAGTACAGCTTAGAATATGCATATTCCTGCATCTTCGATGACTTAGAGGCTCAGCTGGGCCTGTCAGTCCTTCCCTCTTTAGGATAATTAGGAGATGAGGATGATGAGTCAGACGTGGCTTTTACTGATTGCTTAGAAAACTTTGACGATCTGACTCCAGAGCCGAATGGATTGGTGCAAGCAATTTCAAGGATAGATCCAACCACTACCAACACTAAACCAGATTCGATTGAGCCAGACTTCCTCGATGATCACACATTACCTGATATCAAAACTTTACCCACAACACTCAAGTATGCCTTCCTTGCGGGACAAGAGAAGAAGTATCCGGTCATCATCATCTCGTGATTGACCGAGGAGTAGGAATCTCGCTTGCTAAAGATCCTGGAGAAAAATTGCAAGGTGATAGGCTGGAGCATCTCCGATCTCCATGGGATAAATCCCGCTCTGTGTTCGCACCATATATACTTGGAAATGAAGCTAAACCCTCTCGTGAATTCCGACGTCGGTTGAATCCCAATTTGCGAGAGGTAATGAAGAAGGAGATAGAGAAATGGTGCGACACGGGTTTATTTATCCCATCTCCGACTCCAAATGGGTAGCCCCAATCGATGTTGTCTCGAAGAAGTCGGGAATTCAAACGACCACTAATGAAGACGGAGAGGAGATCGTGACGCGAGTACGCACGTCGTGGCGCATCTGTGTGGATTACAGATGCCAAATGCTGCGATGAAGAAGGATCATTTCCCCCTACCATTCATTGATCAGACCCTGGAGAGATTAGCGGGGAAAGAATTCTTCTGCTTTTTGGATGGGTTCTCGGACTACAATCAAGTAGCCATAGCTCCGGAGGACCAGGAAAAGACCATGTTCACATGCCCCTTTGGTACATATGCTTTCAGGCGCATGCCCTTCGGGTTATGCAATGCTCCCGGTACTTTTCAAAGGTGCATAAAAGCTGTATTCGCCAAAATGGTCGGCGAATTCCTGAAAGTCTTCATGGATGACTTCTCGGTCCACGACAATTCCTTCGATTCCTGTCTTAGGAATCTGGACCGAGTCCTCAAACATTTTTGTGAGGTTAATCTGGTGCTCTCTTGGGAGAAAAGTCACTTCATGGTGACGGAGGGCATTGTGTTGGGGTATGTCATCTCCAAGAGAGGAATGGAGGTTGACCTTGCCAAGGTGGATGTGATCAGACGACTCCAGCCACCAACCAACACGAAACAGTTGCGGTCTTTCCTCGGGCATATCGGATTTTATCGGAGACTTATCAAGGATTTTTCTAAGATTTCCCGACCGCTAACTGAGCTTTTAGGCAAGGACATGGAGTTTATTATTGATCACAAATGTCTTGAGGCCTTTAATCTATTACAAGGAATGATCTTGGACACCCCGATCCTATAAGCCCCAGATTGGTCTCTGCCTTTTGAGATCATGACAGACGCATCAAATTTTGTTGTTGGGGCTGTGTTAGGACAGAGGAGGGATGGCATCCCGTTTGCAATACACTACGCAAGCAAAGTGCTTGATACCGCTCAGTGTAACTATACAGTTACGGAAAAAGAGATGCTTGCGGTAATGTTTGCCTTGGACAAATTCAGATCTCATTTAATCGGATCCAAGGTAATTGTGTTCACTGACCACACAACACTACGTTATTTAGCTTATCCAGGAATTTGTTTTGGACATTCGTGATAAACCTGGAAAAAAGAACATAGTAGCTGATCACCTCTCCCGTCTCGAGGATCTTAATGCTTCTAAGGATTCACCGATTCGAGACTCCTTCCCTGACGAGTTGATTATTATTGTCGACTCACTCCAATGGTATGTCAATATTGTGAACTATCTTGTCTCCAAGAAGGTTCCCGAAGATTGACCCAAGAGCCACATTGACCGACTGAAGTCGGATTCTAGACATTAGCACTGGGAGGATCCGATCCTTTTCTTTGAAGGACCAGATTGTGTCTGGAGATGGTGTATTCCTCAGGAGGAATACCAGAGTGTCCTTTCTTTATACCACAGTTTGGAGGCAGGAGGACACCACTCCGGGAAGAGGACCGCATGGAAGGTACTTCAGTGTGGCTTTCACTGGCCGACTCTGTTTCGCGATGCGATCACCTTTGCGAAGTCGTGCCCAGTATACCAGCAAATGGGAGGAACCGTTAGTTCCAAGGATGAGATGCCGATGCAGCCTATCATCATTTGTGATGTCTTTGACGCCTGGGGCATCAACTTCATAGGCCCATTCCCTGTTAGCCACGGGTTTGAATACATCCTTCTTGCGGTAGATTACTTGTTCAGATGGGTAGAGGCTATCCCAACTCGAGCCGCAGACAGCAAGACTGTCTGTAAATTCATTGGAGATCATATCATCTCTAGGTTCGGGATCTCCAAAATGTTGATATCAGATGGGGGTAGCCACTTTGTAAACAGAGATGTGAAGAAGCTCTTGAAGGATTACGGCATCAAACACCGTGTCGCTAGTCCTTACCACCCATAGACCAATGGTACGGTTGAGGTGTTAAATAGGAAGGTGAAAACCATATTGCAGAAGCTTGTTCGCCCAGACAAGAAGGACTGGTCTTAGATCTTGGATCAAGTCCTGTGGGCTTATAGGACATCTTACAAGATACCGTTAGGAACCTCCCCATTCCGGATGGTATTCGGAAAGCCGTGCCATTTGCCCGCAGAATTAGTGCACAAATCAAAATGGGCAATCAAGAAGGTCAACTGGAACACACACCTAGAGAAGAAACAGAGAGACATGGATCTGAATGAGCTTGTGGAAGTCAGAAACCAAACATATGACAACAGTTTGATGTACAAGGACAAAGTTAAACGTTGGCATGATAGATATATCAGACGAAAAACCTTTATTCCTGGACAGAAGGTATGATTGTTCAATGCAAGGCTGAAGGTCTTCCAGGGCAAGCTGAAATCCAAGTGGACGGGCCCATTCATTGTTCGAACTGTGCATAATAGTGGATGTGTTGAGATCTCGGATCTCGCAGATGATGCACAGACATTCTTAGTCAATGGACAACTGTTGAAGCATGTTGTCGAACCATATGAACAATTAGTCCATGTCGAAGAGATTGTATTCATGTGTGAGATAAAGTCAGCAGATACACATGGAGCCACGCATGAGACCTTGCAATAGTAAACTCTCGCCATCAGCATCATCTTGAAAGATTTCGACCGCGATCCTTGTATATATCCATAACTACTGTACATTCTTCCCCTCCCTCCCGCGACTCTAATCACTCACCCCAACTTCATATATTTTCATCTACAACTATAGTTAGGATGACCAGATCCTAAGTATAGGGGGGAGAGTCACCTGAGTCTATTCACTGTACATTCTCCAGATCACATCGGTCCTCATACTACTCCAGTCCTATACTTAGGGTGACCTGAGCCTAAGTATAGGGGGGACCGATGCCCGCTGTGTATATACCCCCCCCTTTCTCCTTGACCTCGTCTGCCCCGTTTTTGATCTTCTTCTACACTTAGGCTGCCAGAGCCTAAGTATGGGGGGGCAGGACGACTTCTATACATTATTTCTCTTTTAGCTCTCCTACGCTTAGCACGAACTATGTCTTTTTCCTCGCTTTTCATGCTCTGAGGACATAGCACACGCTAAGTATAGGGAGCGTGTATATATTGCATATATACTTTACCCATAGCTCGTACTTTCACTTATTTTTGTATATACTACGCAATAATTAAGGGATGGGTAAAAATGGATAAAATTTGAATTTTTTTGTAAAATACATGTATACTTGTACAATCTGTATAATACTCATAAAACACTTGTACCATAGGGGGTATACCAGAGTTTGAAAAAAAATCGAAAAAGCAAAGGCTTCTTATTTACTCTTGCACATCATCTCTGCATCTGAAAAGAAAAGAAAGAAAAAGAGTCTTGCATTTCATTCATCTACATAGCATGTCATCTGCATCTCATCTGCATGTCTTGCATATGCAAGGTGAAAAGCTAGTGGGTTCTGAACCAGGTTATGAGTAGATGTTGAAGAGGGACTTGATTTGACCTTAATCCACCTAATTTCAGAGGAACCTTATAGGAACTGGAGTTAAGATTTCTCAGGTCAAGCGACTTAATTCTTTGAGTCTGCAAGTCTATGTTCACATATCATCTTGACTAGTCTAAGTAGAATATTTCGTGCACACGCATGATTCTTTTAGACAATGACCTAACTTGGACAAAGCACAATGCACGTAGCTCTTCATTGATGAGGTGGTGAGGAGGTAGAATCCTTTAGCTTGGAGTAGCACACGGGTGGAAACATCCGTTCTCTTCTAGGGAGGGTAGTGCATCTCAACCTAGTCTGGTGGTGTTGAAGTCTGAGGACGGGATGTCGTGGGTTGTAATAATGCTTCAAAAGAGGGATAGTCTACTGGCTCAAGAGGAAAAACTCCTGATGTACATGCTGCACCTTGTATATAGTTCAAAAAAAGGGAAAAAAGAAAAAAAAGGAAAAATGTAAGAACTCCAAAAAAAAGTAGACATGCCAGATAGAAAATAAAATACCTGTCGGAGTATGTATATTAGCCAGAAGTCTGCAGCTGGATGACTTGGCTACATTGGTCAGGCATCCCGGGATAGGTAGCTACACTGGCTACCGTCCATTCTTTTCTCCACCCCCTCCTCTTGAGATGGTCGCACTTGAACTTAGAAGGGAATACCCTGCTCCTCGAGGAAAGAGTTACTGGACCGGGGAATTAGAGTTACCTTGTTAGATGAGGCTGCTTCTTAGCCATTTCTGATGTGGAGAGCTATTTTACACTTACGCAGTACAAGTAAGAATCATAGTCATCAGAAATTTGCATTTGAGGATTTGTTCTGACCTGGCTACTGAGGAGTATTGAATAGAAGACTTGTGGAACTTGAAGTCTGTTAGGTCTTAAGTTCAGGTCCCAATGAGGTTCCGCCACACAACTAATCCAAAGGTCGAGTCAAGCTCCATTTTCAACTTTTGTTCATGACCTTGGTATGGAACCCAAAATCATTTCACTCTTACATTTCATGTTAGTTGCTCGGGGACGAGCAATGTTTAAGTATAGGAGGTTGATGAATATGTGATTCATCACTCTTAAAGTTGAAAATAGAGTCTTGTTCTCGAGTATTTAGCAACATATTTCCCTTTATCTTGCATAATTAGCATACATACATGCATACATAATACATGCATTTTAGCATCCATATTTGCATTAAATAAGTAGCCTAATTCACTTGTAAATATTCACCATTACTCACCTAATTATCTATTATATCCCCCCTCCAAAGTCAATAAAACTAACCCTAACTGTGTATATTACTAATTAATAATATAAGGAAAAGACCAAAAATTCCTAGCTTGTAAAATAACCCAATAAAATCCCAAACCCTGTTGAAGACCTCAGACCTTAGAATGCAAATATCTACCTCATTTTGTGGACGCGGCGAAAGCGGCGGCGCACTCAATCAGCGAAGGAAGAACACGTAACTAAAGCGCTCCGGGGCGCTAAGCGCACACAGCTTGTTGATTTCGTTGGATTGGAAAGGAGGGCTAAGGTCCCTCCCCTTAAGTCACTCTGGGTTAGAGGTTCTTTGGCCGAAGTCGGACCAGCCCCTTTATTCATTCTTTGCTTTGAGTCTTTGCATAGAGGGACGCGATAGTTCCGGGTCCAATAGAGTCTCATTCAGATAATGAGGAAGAGGTGGGGACAGAGAGCAGGAGAGCTAAGGCCAGATCAGCAGCGATATTCGAAAGTCTAGTTGAAGTGGCAAGACCGCTTCAATGAGAGGATCCTTGTTCTTTGGCTCTTTTGTTGTATAGTCACAAAGTCTTCGCGAACCCGCAGTCTTATCCACACACTCTTACCAGTCCCCCCTCAGAAGTAGTTCCGGAAGTGGGCCCCATAAAGACTTCCTCTATATATCTAGTTCTCTGGAGATTCTACCCGAAACCTCTGTTCTTTCGTCATAGGTCTTAGCTATAGGGCGCGTCATCCTCTATCTCCAGGGTCCAACTCCCCATAATCAGAGACTCCTCCAGTTGCTTCCCTGACTCAGAACTAAGCTGATGTAGAGTCTTCAACAACCGGACTTTTGACCCCCCCCCTATACGTCAGGTTGTTTTCGGTCTATTTTTGACTTCCACGATTAGATATCCATAGATAAGACAAGGTGCGTCATTAGAGGGGTAGAAGGGTCGCCTATTACATAGAAATGCATGCTGGTTTCGGTGGCTTCTAATGCATGCATGAGGGATCCAATGCCATGGGATCCGTGGCATCATTTCATCCGTCCCCCGGCTCTGAGACATGTCGGTCCCCCGAGACAGGACAGAGGCAGGGCCCCATCCCTTTTCATCATCTGGTTCTCTCCGATCGTCTAAGATTCAACTAGACTGAGTTTGGCTAGACAATTTACCTTCCCATTTCCGCATCGGCTACTACATTTGCCTTCCCATAGTCTTTTCGGAATTCCAGCCAAACTCTAAACTAGGGGCCTCATATTCTGCTCCCACTAGATAAGCTTCTCTCTGCTCTTGCGATCTCTTGCCAAAATTTCAAAAAGAATGAAGAGGGGAAATGCCAACCCTCACTCAGTTAGCAGGGGGAGAACCATTTCGCAGGAGGGGGGATCAAGCCATCAACCTCTATGAGTGAGGACCTGAGGCAGTTGTTCATCGCACTCGCAGGAAGTTCCGGGCGCACGCAGCCCAGCCAACATGCAGTGCTATTTGAAAGAGTGCGAACTTCGCTGATACGAGCTAAGCTTTGAGTTTTGACAGAGGAAAAGCCGAGGGGAGGATAGTGCGCGTATGGTCTGCCTTCTCCGACAGCCTAGCCTTGATCACTGGTTCGCTGGGTAATCTGTTATCTTCTCCGCAGGTCGGGTTTCTCACGATCTGCTTTCAAGGGCAGGAGAAAGACTTCGCTCCTCAGCGGCAGAGGTCTGGTCAGCCAATAGTCAGTACGGTGCACTCATCCTAGCCTGCCTGGGGCAAACAGCCAGGGCAAAGAGGCTTTGGTTCCAGGGCAAATCATCCACAGTCGTCCTGGGTCGGGGATGGGAAAAGAAATAAACAGCCGAAGATGAAAGCCCGGGAACCGCTGTTCCCTGCTTGCGGACATCAGAAGTAGCATTTTCACCCCACTCCCCAGATTTTCCCAGAATGAGTAGTGAAACGCCTAACTATACTATAGCCGAATTAGAAACCTACCTGAATCTATAAGCTATGTATCCTGGCTGAATTCACCGCCCTCCCCCTCCCTTCCCAAGGGGCCAAAGCCCTGAGAGCCGACCAGTCCCAGGATAGTCGACGTGCGACTAGAGCTGAGATCTTCTTTCAAGGCAATCTACAAGGTGCGTCATTAGAGGGGGAAAGTCCAGTCAGCAACATCATTCAGGTTTAGAGAGTTGGAAAATCTTCTCCCGATCCTCTCTCTTCCAATCCACTTCGTACCTCAGGCTTGGGAATACCGGGAGCGACAGTCCTTTGTTACACGGACTATAACAGTTCCGACAGGCCAGTCTTTTTTTCTTGTGGGGACTCTCCGGCATTCCCTCTACCCTATGGGAAAGGACTTCATTGACAAGGGGAGAAGGCCACTAACCCCCATTGATAGTCGCACGAACTACAAAGCAAGAATTCCAGGGTCCTGATCTTTGTACTTCCTGGATGGATCGTTAGTCGTCTATGGTGGGCCTCTGTCAATAGCTCCTTCTTGAGTCCTGAATCATGGGGTACACATAGCCTTCAAAAGGTTCTAGTCCCTACGTCATTATAGGCTTCCACAAGTTCGAAACACTTTCTTGTCCTTTGACGGGAGGGGCGAAGCGCTTTCGCTACTGAGAAAGCTTGATTATTTAGATATTTGGCGCGAAGGTTCGACCCTGAGGGCTTGGTGTCAGAGAGGGCCCCATAGTGACGTTGTGGTCTCTATCCACGAGTTCCCCTTTTCCACTGCACGCGACATCGGGGAAAGAATGCAACTAACCAATAAGCGAGGTAGGTGCTGCCCACTAGAATGACCTGCTCAATGCTAGCGCGTGTAGGAATGCCGAAGCCAAGCCGAAAACAATGACGAACCTCGGATCGCGTTCGGGATTGAAGAGGGATGGGGAATCGGACTAGGCTAGTGGTGCAATAAGAAAGTCGGACGAATGCTTTCTCATTATAGATAGTCTAGTTGTCGCGGAGACTATCTAATCAGCTTACGAATTCGCACGTCAGAGCAAGAATTTATACCTTGTCTGTCTAACCTGAGTTCCTGACGCTCCGCTTCTTTATTGATTTTAGCTGGGCCGAATCATTGCCAGTGCTTTTAGGAGCCCGGTTCCCAGTTCCCATCTGCCTTCTTTGTCCCTTTGAGTCAGAGTCTTTCTTCGTCCACTTCCTCCATCTAATCTAGGTAGCGAGGTTCAAGTGGCTAACTACCCGGTTGTGAAAAAATGGACTCTTTCTTTCCATATAGAAAAGTAGAGAGGAGAAAGAAAGAGATTAGAAAAACTTGACTATAATGACGTCTTTTTCCTACTCTCTAATATTTTAATTGGAAGCACCACTACTAGCCTCGTAGATTCGGTTTCAGGGTCTAACGACTTTTTGATTTACCTCGACAACCTTTCGGTAATAGCCCTATATATATAATTCGTTCCATTTCGATCTAGCTTCCGCTACTACTATATATCTGATCATTCTCTTTCTTTCTTGTCTCTTTGATGAGGCGCATCCGGAGCAGTTCGGTGACGCTGTCCTAAAATCAAACAAGTGGGGACCTTCGCTTCGGAATGGGCCCCGATGACGACTGGCTCATCAGGAAAGGACAAGGAAAAAGACATACATAGTCTTCCGCCCCGAGCAATCTTAGTTATTGGAAAGCTGCGCATCAGAGCTATATTATGCATGACTTGTGGAAAGATGCTTTGAGGGCCAAGAGAAAGAACTCTCTCTTCAGATCCTGCTCGATTCAAAGGCTTCCCGCTCTCAGTCCATTACTGAGATGCTTATTGAAGCCAATATGATCTTAATGAGGTGCGGGGCTTTGCATCTGGAATTCGTTGGGCTTCCGAAGCCTGCGTCCCGCCCTGCGTGGGGCGCGGAAGGTTTTGATCCCTTTGTTCCTGGGGGAATAGCTTCTCATCATATTGCAGCGTGAATTACAGACAGAGTTAGAAAAGATCAAATCTTTGATGATTCCATCATACATGATTGAGTTGCGAAAACTTCTGGATAGGTATCCTACATCTGAACTTAATTCTTTCTGGTTAAAGAATCTATTTCTAGTTGCTCTGGAACAATTAGGAGATTCTCTGGAAGAAATACGGGGTTCTGCTTCTGGCGGCAACATGCTATTGGGCGGCCTCTCTAACCGGTTCGACAGTGGTAGGTGTCCGACCATTCCTGGCTCGGCTCCGAGGAAGAAATTCCGGAAGGAGTCGGGGGGGCACTGGATCCCTTCGGACCTGGAGAAGGTGTGACGCTGGGTCGGGGTTTGGTGGTAGCTGCTGCTTCCACCTTTGGGGCAGCTGTCACTGGTAAGCCACGTTGCCTACCGATTGGGAAAGGCCCCCAGTCCAGCTCCATTTTAGAGAGCATGTGACTTTTTTTTTCTACAACCTCCGATCTAGATCTACTCAATTTCAGATTATTACACATTCAGAGACCTTCAAAATGAGACCCATTTCATTTAAAGCGGAGCTCGTATACAAAACCTGGATTTTTGGGCCCCTTTGTGTACTATATGTATGTATATTTGTACCCTTGTATTTTTGTATCTTATTTGACCTCATCTCCGTTTTTGGTAAACATGAAACTTGTAGATCTCATCGATATCTACAACTTTCATGTTCTGAGTTTTTCCAAATTCGGCTTCCTTCTCTCTCTAATTCACCATTCTCTTTAAGCCATTCAGAGCAGGCCACGTGGCGCCCTCTGATTGCCACGCGGCCCGCTCCATTGCGCGCCACGCACCCTCCATCCCCTGCCATCCGATCCCTTCCCCTCTCTCCTGATCTGGGCCATCCATCTTCGCAGCGCTCCTCAGCCACCCGATCAAGCCCAGATCCAATCTGGGCCGTTCGTCGGCGCCTCTCCCTCAGGCCGCCACGTGTCGCATCTTCCTCAGCCATTCGATGCTTTTTCTTCCTTCCTCATCTCCACCATTCATCTCGCCTTGAACCCCTGCAGTTCGATCGAAGCCCAGACATCATCACGGCCCTCCGTCTCTACCTTCACCTGCACCCTCCACGTGGCGTCATAGTAACCCTTCGATCACATTACTTCAGATCTAATCCCAATCTCTCATTAGCGCCTAATTCCTAGCCGTTGGATCGTGAGATCCAACAGCTGAGATGTCATCTTCCACCTCCCGCAGGGCCCGCACCCACATCGTCCATCTTGCGCGCGAGCCACCCCCTTTCTATTTTTGGCACCACTCCGGCCACCCTCTCCGCCTCCTATCACCTCCATTTCGTAGCCCACTCTACCCTCATCCTCTCCGACCTCCATGATCGCCATAAACTCCCCCCAACCTCGTCTTCCATCACCTGTCACCTCCACCAACCTCGTCTTCCATCACCTGTCACCTCCACCAACCTCGTCTTCCATCACCTGTCACCTCCACCTTATCCCTATAAATACTCCATCTCCGTCGACCGTCGACCCCATCCGCCACTGCAGAGAGAAACCCCGAGCTCCTACCTTCCTTTTGGTGACAGCAATTAGAAGAGACATCGAGCGACGATGACTGTATTTCTCCGGCGAGATCCACGGCTCCGCCCCGCCAAGCCGTAGCTCCTACCGTGAGTTGCACGAGCTCAGGACCCCTACCAGCCTTCGAGCGATGACCAGGAGCTCAACTCCGAGCTTCAATCCCCAGGTAGATACCTCCATCTCCCCTCCGATCTTCTTCTCCTTCTCTTCGCTTTTCTCGAATTTTATTCACCTCCTCCACTCATTTTCACGATCACCTGACCATCCTCCGAGCTCCACCATGGAGCTTTGATCTTCGCGGCCTATTTCATTCACCTCGACGACTTAGTGTAGCTTAATTTCATTGCATTTCACATTCTGGCCAAGTTTCATAATTTTTGAGCTTAATTTGACCACATTTCTGATTTAACTTGTAAACTGGTCTGAAAATTGCATTTGTTTTCCCTTTATTGCATAAAAATTACTAAAAAAAACCAAAAACAATCTTCTGAAAATCCGACCTCTAAAATTCACTTAAAATTTACCTAAGGAGACAGCTGCCTCCCTGGGTTTGACCTTGGGCATGCCCAAGTAAAATAAATTTGTCGCTCGTGATTAACTCGACGTTAATTAAAAGTGGTTTTTGATCAGTACGTATTTACCTGACTCCAATGAACGACACGACACTAAATTTAATCATTAATTTGATTGAATTAACAAGGGTAGATACGATGCTCTTCAGTCTCCGGTCAATGATTCGATGCTCCATCGCCACCCATCGTCTGAGCATCGCAGCCCACCTCCATCCTGATGCATTCCAGCTTCATTTTTGGTCGAGGAGCATCCCCTTGAGCCATACATCTTCTTTATACAGGTCCTGAGCGCAAGGGAGCCCTTTTGTTCCTGGATCGACTCGCATGGTGGTTCAAAGAACTCCTTGCTAAACTTGAGCTCACTGGACCTCTCCATGAGGTTCTAGAGCATTTTGGGGGCATCATCGACTCCAAACGACTTTCTCGGAGGTGTAGATTCCAAGGCTATCATAGGAGACTGCTAGGAAAAGGAGGAGTCAGTGATCGAAGGCATGGAAGTTTTATTCTTTTCTGTTCTTCATCAACATCAGTGACAGTTCGATTAAGGGCGTGCTTCCAGATCATGTCGCAGTCGCCCGATGCACATTGCCGCTGGCTATCAGATCTGAATTGGGATTTACTCCTAATCGTCCATCGCCAAAGCATCATCGCTAAGCCCAGAGTCGACACGTGGATAAGTGGCATGATTGGCGTCATCCATATCTGCGCCTTTGAGGGGTAAATTGCAGATCATGACTAGCCTCTTTTTGTATTTATTATTTAATGTTGTACATAAATTATGCCATTTAAAATAAAGTGGAAATTTTTCTTGTAGGCCCTTGCACTTATGCATATTTACTTTTGGGTCCTGTCTAGTCCAGCTCACGTGCCCTCCCACGTGACCTGGGCATATTGCATGTAAGCCCCTATGACTTTTTGCATTTTTACTCCAATAAATTTTTAAATATGTTTTATAATTTCAACACATTTGTAGATGAACCCTTGATCTTAATTTAACTGCAAATATGTCCCTACCAATTTATGTATTATTGGTGCTTGGATTACATTTATTAAAAATAACACCCTAGCTCCTAAAATCGTGCAAAAATAGGGATAGATGACTGGTAGCATGTTCTTTCACGCCATGTATTTATTTTGCATTTTTAGGCATTTTAATTATTTTCTAAAAATAAAAGAGCCCCTTTTTATTCTGTCTAACTTATAAAATACCAAAAATAATAAAATGTGTTGAAAAATTCCAAAAAATGTATATTTTCTATTTTATTATATTTTAACTACATACCAAAAAGCATTAAAAATGGAAAAAGAAAACCTTTAAAAGTTGAAAACCCCTAAATCTTTTATAAAATTTAAAGAATCATAAAAGATCCAGAAATAGGTTTTTTATTTCTTAGTTTTATGTATGTAATTATCAATATGTTAAAAGTGATCTGAATAATTTTGGACATTATTTACTATTTTTAATATTCAAATCAATTTCATATATTTATTAAATCCCTGATTTGGGATATTTTTGACTTTAAAAATTCATAAAAATTAACAAAAATTCCAAAAAAATAAAAAAAAAAACATTAGGAAAAAAATATAAAACCACAAAACAATTTATTTGATGCATTTTATTTATATTTACTAGTGTTTATAAGTATATTAGTCTATATTCTATATATAGCCTCATATAGCTTATATATGTATTTAAAAGAAAAAGAAATAAAAAAATATAAAATATAAAATATGAAATTTATAAAATTCAAAGCAAAATACAAAAAATGTAAACAAAAATAAAAAAATTAATTAAAAATAAAAACCCAGAAAAATAATAAAAATGGACAAGAGGATAAGAATAAAATTTTGTGCGCATTATTTTGCCCCCATCTACCATCTTCTCCTTAAGTTCGACCTCTACACATGCTTACACTTTACACACATGTTGTAGAGTTATAATAAATGTTAACTCTACATTTTTTATATTTACTGCTTTATTCGTATAATGGATTAATTGTTGATTGATAGGCGTTCCATCTGAGGTTGCTTCGACGATTGTCGGTCTACCTTGTGGATTGACAAGACCTCACCAATATCCTTGTCATCATAGGGGGACCGATACCATTTTGTATACATCACTTCTATTCTTTTCTTCTCACCTCTACTACCCCATTTCATGCTTTTCTGCTATGCTTAGGTCCCCAATAACCTTAAGTATGGGGGGCAAATGGACTTCTTTTTCTTTTTCGCTCAACTATACTTAGTATGAGTTATGTCTGTATTTCACTCTATGCCACGAGGACATAGAACAAGCTAAGTATAGGGGGTGTGCTTCTATATACTTTATCCATATCTTGTACTTTAATTGTTTGAATCAAAATTTACGTATGGGTACAAGTTGTGTATATTATGTATACTATACTAAATTTCTTGTGTATGTAATACTTCTTTTCAAAAGAAAGAAAGAAAAAGGGGGTATAATAAGAAATTAAAAAATAAAAAAACAAAACTAGTTAATTTAAGATTTTATCCCTATCATCTTCACGGTCACTCAAGACTCGAGGAATGAAAGAAACTCGGGTTTTAAGGTCCTTTGATTCAGAGTTAATTGGCCTTAGTCATTAGAGTTTTAGACTTAATAATCCACACTTCCCTAATTTGAAAGATGTGAGTGCTATATTGCACACTTAATCTCTACCTTTGATAATATGATCAACACATCACTTGCGTAATTGCATGATTAATGAGACAAGTTGAGGTTTCACTTAAGGGACTGGGATGCGAGATTTGAGTCTAGATCTAATTTTATGATGCTCGAGGATGGGATAAAGTCAATGAAAGTTTTAAAAAATCTGAGTGTCAGCAAACCCTAATCGATATGTGAACAAGTTTGCATGCCATCATTTGATATTGACCTATGTGCTAGGGTGTGATGAAATTAAATAACTGTTGATCAGTGTGCATCAACTCTAGGTAAAAGAAATGGAAATAGCTAAAAATAAAATAAAAGAAAGAAATATTGAAATAAAAGAGCTCTCAAACACAAAGTCAAATTACAAAGAGCTTCGATCAAAGGAAAGTGCTCTCAACAATTTCAAAGCATCCACTTGGACCAAAGCTAATTAGGATCAATGAGTCAGGCTTGTACCTTAAAAAGGGCTTTACGTCGTAAGTGATACAAGTCTGGGTATAAGTATATTAGATACTTAAAGAATACTCACCCCGATGTAAACCCAAGAAAACAAGTACTGACGAGTCAATCTCTCTTGACGGACACGTTGGTCAACACCCAAAAATACATGCGTTGAGTAATAAGGCACGCGAGAGGACCCTTGTTCCAATGAGAGGAAGATAAGAAAGTACATAAACCTAAATCCTCCATCATTTGGCCTCTCATCTATACTTTCAAGTCTGACGAACTATTGAGACAGTAGAAAAAACGCAAGAACTGATTTATTCCCTAGTTTTGAGGATTGGGTCTTGAGGAGAGTCTCTCGGGCTTGGACTTTGGATTACATTTTGACTCGACTCTCATGATTGCAGTACACTAATTGTCATATTCTTTATACTATATATAAGCAGAGAGTATGATAATTAGAGAAGTTGGATTCCTTTTGACTAGAGCCTGGTTGAGGTTCGAATTTTAGGACCACTAAAACCAAAGATTCTTACTGAGACAAGTCTTGAAATTTGCACTTGCACGGTCATGGATTCAATCTTCTAACTCATTAAATTTTACTTGAGGACAAGCAAAAAGCTAAGTATAGGGGCGTGATGAATCCACGATTCATCTACTTTATATTAACGTTTTAGCAAAATCACCCTTAATAAATCATTAACTAAATTCTCTAAAATCAATTAATTAACCTTCATTAATTGTGCTGAAATTAAGGATTAAAATCTATAAATGAATAATATTTTTATCTTAGTTGAGCTTATTATTTTATGTGTAAATAATATTTTTTTAAAGTAATTCTTTTTCTAATATATTCTTTGGTTAATTAACTAACTTGACATAACGAACTAAAATCCATAAAAATAAAAAAACTAAGATAAAATATAAAAATATGACTTTCTATATTTTATACATACTTTCTATTTGTTGTTTTTATTTATCTTTTTCTATCCTATAAAAAATCCATATAAATTAGATTAAGTATGTACATATCTTATATAAATTAATCTACTAATTAAAATCAAATTAAAAATAAAAAATCACAAAATGCAAAAATACGGTATTTTATTATATATATAAAGTACCACCGAAAATATATTTTGTATTATTGACCTCTTTTGATTTTGGGTCCCTCATGAAATTGTAGATCTCGTCGAGACAAACAACTTCCATATTGACCACTTTTCTTTTGACGTCATTTACTATTTCTTTTTTATTTTTCCTTTTTAATTCAATTATTTTATTTTTCTATTTTAGTGTTTTTTATTAATTTTTATTTACTTAATTCACTTCTATTTATTTTTACTATTCCCTTTATTTCTTTCTTTTTCCTTCTTATTTCTTCTCTCTCTTTTTTTCTCCCTCTTCTTTCTCCCAATTCCTCTCTCTGTCTCCCTCTCTCTCTCTCTCTTCATTCCCATATCCTAGGTCATGTGCTCCACGCGACCTACCCCCCATCAGCCTCTCTCCCTCTTGTCGCGTGCAGAGCACGTGACCTGTCACCCCCCATCTCAGTCACGTGCTCCGCACGTGATCCCCTCCCCTTCCTAGCGTCGCTCGTCGTCCCCTCTCCCTCAACGCTCTCCGTCGTTACACGTTACCCCTTCGTCTCCTGTGTAACGGTTGTCGCCCAGTCGTTTCCCTTCATCGCACATAACAACCCGTCATCCTCCTCTCTCATATATTTCGCCCCCTCACCGGCCTTCAAAAGCATCCCCCACAGGAAAGAGGGATGGCTACCAACTTCGAGGAATCATCGGTGACAACAAAGGTTTTTCTTTAGGAGGTGGCATCATCCAGTCCTCCAGGAGAGATCGGGTGTGCCCCTTTTCGTCGTAACTGCAACATCATAGTCACATCTAAGCTCCATTGTAGTCGAGGCATCGAGCAACGACTGGAGGAGAAGTAGCTCCTCTGTCCACAGGGTATCCCTTCACCTTCGCTCTGCCAATCGCCGAGTGCCACCCACTACACTATGCCATACTTTGTGCTTTACTTCACCGCCTCCAGTATCTCGCCTCATATCATCCTCGACGTCCCTCGCCAGACTTCCAACAGGCATCGCCTTAGGCCGCTTCGAGCTCCACATCATGCCATCATCTTTCAACTCTCATCGACTATCCTCCGCGACTCCCGCTCCTTCGCATCGCAGCTTCCTGGAGCGGCACCTCCATCTCCACCTTCACCACCTCATAGCACCTCACCATGATTGCTGACGCAATAATCTATACCGCCCTCGATCACCGTCACAACTGTATGCCTACACCCCTTGCCACACATCCCTACACACGACGGCCTACTCCAGACCTCCGCTTAACAAGTAGGAGTTGTTTGGATTGGGATCTCACCCTTGATCCAACTGTTATCAAGATATCGTATCATCAACCCCTGAGCCTCATCCTACGTCAAGAGGCTTTGGGCATCAGAGTCTCTTCACCCTCTATCCAAAGGCAAGGGTGCCTGAGCCTAAGCCCCGACGCCCCGAACCTTGTCTCCACCCTTAAACTTCATGCATCACGTGAGACGTACGCGTGTGAAGGATAATTTGCATTCGGACCCCTGCAAGTACCAGATATTACAAAATCCCCTCAGTACAGTCACATGCCTGTGCATGTGTACGAGGGAAAATTACATTAGGATCCCTTTGACTTTTGTTATTTACAGACAAATCCTTTAGGGACCTCAGAAAACAAACTCTTTATTTTTATTGCATTTTAGTCCACGGATTTTTATTTTGTCCTTACTTTCTCATTCGAACTCCGATGTTTATGCACAAGATGTCGTTTAGAAGCTTATTCTGCGCTCTATCATATTATACATTTCATGTACTAATCATGAACTCTTTATTAAAGAATATTATTTGAGGTTCACTTTGATCTATACAGGCTAATTTATTGATATATTTGTGTTATTTTCATTGAGAAAATTAATGATTTATTTTGCAGGGAATCTAGTGAGAATTTTAATTTGATCAATCCCCTCCTGATTATTATGGATTATTATTTGAGAGATTCATCTCTATAGGGGCACACCTGAGGGGGAGACATTAATTTTATTCATTGATATTTTATTTAAGGAATGTGAGGGTGATTAATCCTGTCATTATTAATTTTAAGGAATTTGATCTATTGTCGAGGTTTATTTTCTGAGATATGTTTTTCCATGATACTTGAGGTGATTAAAGTTTATTTGAGTATTAAAGTACATGGAATCTAGAGGTCAAATCCTTTTAGATCAAATTGTCATAAACCTCTGTATTACGGGTTAGAGTTGTTGTATCATTATTATCAAATAGTCTTGCCTGCAACTAATTGATGGATCGATCTGAACTTTATTTCTGTAGATCTGTGATTAGTTTTGAGGATTAAGTTATCATCTTTTTGGATTAAAAATCATCATCACAGGTCCTGCATGTATCCTCTTTGTTAATTTTATTCGCATTGCATCTCTTGCATCTCATTTTATTGCATTTCATTTTATTTCTTGACACAGAGATTAACATAAAATTTAATTAATTATTTAAATCGATTAGAACCATGTAACTAAAATCATTGTTCCTTGTGTTTGACCTTGGTAGACTTGCCAAGTAGAAATATTCCACAACATTCAAAGATTGTAGTTTCTCCTGAATTCAAATCTGTCTTCTATACTACAACTATAGCTTATAAAGAGATGATTTTTTCATTCATCAGATGGTTACATGGGTGTTGGAGGGTGACTTATTCTCTATATGTATTGGCGATATTACTATGTCGATCATGTTGTATGCCGATGACATCATCTTCCTCATCGATGTCAAAGCTATGGACTGTGAGTTGTTTGGGATGTTGTCTAGGCTTGAAATCAATCATGAAAAGTCGTCTTGTGTTCCTTTTGGGAAGAGAGAGAATGAGATGGCAATGTGTATGGCCTCGCTTCGAACGCAACGGAGGGCATTTCCAATTATGTACTTGGGGTTGCCTTTGGTTGGATATAGACTAAGGCAGAGTGACTGGTTACTGGTTATGGAAAAAATGGAATGGAAGTCGGAGGGGTGACAATCCTCTTGCTTGTTTAGGGGTGGCCGTTCATTGCTTTTGAAGGCGGCCTTATTTGCTATTTAGGTCTTTTCTTTATCGACATGCCTCCAACTGTGCGTGTTCGATGGAGACTTAAGGCATTGATGAATGGTTTTTTTGAACATCCTCAAGAAATCAACAAGGGATACCTTTGGTGGGGTTGAAGACACTGTCACTTAAGAGGAGGACAGAGGGATTGCATTTTTTAGCTTCAGATGAATAATGCATTATTGACTAAGTGGGTGGCTCGTTTATGAGGTCACGCTAAATCTCTCAATGCAAGTGGGAGCGTGCATGCACCGTCGAACATCTGGAAATGTGTCTGTTCGATTGTATATGTGGTTCCTCCTATATTGATGCCAATTGTGGGTGATGGTTGGGAAGTGTTGGGATGTTGATGGATGGTTCCCTCACTTTCATGTGGATCAATCATATCAACGCATTGATGATCTTTACCTATTGTTGGAGATTTTGGCCACTGTTCATGGGCCTTCGGAGGTCTAAGACCATTAGTTTGGGATGAGAGGAACTTCATGGTGCGGAAGGCGTACACTGCCTTTTATACTAATATGATTTTTGACCCCGGGGTTGAGTCTTTAGAGGACAAACATATTTAGAGGTGGAATGTGCAATCAGGGGTTCATATCTTATTTTGTTATCGAGGATGGATCATTTGCTGAGCGGTGAACATAAACCACGTTTTTTCTTGCACATGAATGTGATGGGATAGCATCACTCTGCAAAGGTGGAGGGCACCAATAATTTGTTCTTTCATTATGAGTTCTCTAGGTACATCTAGAGATCGGTCACCATGCCTTCATTAGCAACATTGTGCACAAAGACTTTTCCGAAGTCGATTGACTAGCAGGGCTTTGGTTCCAGACTTGACATGATTTGGATCATGATTAGTCTCTAGGCCTTTTGTAGAAGAGGAATGAGGTTATATTCCTAGGCGAGAGAATGTATAAGGAGAATGCGATGGAACATGCGAAGTGCCTTCGGACGTTTTGGTCTCTGTAACTATATATTTTAAACTTGTGAAATATACAAGTATTTGGATGGGCATCTTCTCGATGTTTCATCCTCTTTCCTTAAAAATAACCCATGCAGGCTCATTAGGGCACACCAATGATAATTATGAGGCGCATCACATATTTGCACCTCAAATGGAGTTTATTCTTTAATCAAGATTCTTTTGTGGACATTATTGCTTGCTTTAGTGTTGATTATATAAGATGGTTCTTCGACAAGAAGTTCGCCATGGGATTTTGTAGGCACCTAAGCGGTGATCTTACCAGGCGGAAGATCAAAAAATATGTTGTGATATCATGATCTAGTACAGAGGGCGAGACACCATATGGTACAACCTCCGCCATGATGTGGGTTTATCTTCATATGAAAAAAATGATGGGCACCTGGAATAACAATGTGACAACCGAGCATCTATACATCTAACCAACAGCTTTCTTTCATTAAATATGATTCAAATGGGGTCTTTTTTTACACTACTAATGTTTCCTCTACATAGCGGGTTGTAAACATGTTCACCATGTAACTTCCTCAAGTTGCTTTGGAAAAGAGTGTAGCAAACTGAGAATGATGGATATATATGCTCTTAACTTCAGAAGTGCTAGAATATAATAGCCAGCAAAGAGAATAACTTAGTTGTCTCTTTTCCTCTTCCCCCTTTACCATGTTTTCTTTACTCAATTAGTCTTTTCTCTATATTAATAGGCCTGAGACCGTGCAATAAATTAACTAATTTCTTATCCCTCACTTCAACTGTAACTGATATAAGAGATTTTCTTATCCACTTAACTTTTTCCTCTCAACGTGGAACGAAAGGTCGATGTACCTGATCAATTTAATGTAGAGCAACCTCGATTTTGGGAGTCCTGCAAGAAAGTTTGAAAAGAATTTGTATAAAGGACATCCCCCAGTTTTTTCACTCTATTCAAGCATATTGTTAAGCACTGCTAATAAGAGAGATGAAACAAAACTTCTGCAGAAAAATTTCTGAAAAATTCCGATTCTGACAGAGATGAAGTATGCGAGTGTAGTAGTGCAATGACTTTACAAGATGCATGCTGAGAAAATAACTAATTAAAATGTATCGGGCTGATATTTTCTAAGCCATTCTAGCAATCATGTCATTCATTCTGGATGAATTAATTACAGTAGCTGAGTCCTCAGTGAAGAATTCATCCTCCGATTTGGTCAGGAACTTGGTAGAAGTCGTCCATTGTACATCTTATCAAGCAATTCACGAGCCTCCGGTCTCCGAAGAAGGCCCTTGTTGTTTGGCAAGCCAGTGCCAAGACATACTGGGCAGACCAGTTTTCCCCTACCTGCAAAGTTTGGAAGACATCCGGTCAACAATACATGGGTTTAACATTACCTCAAAGTAGAAATCATTAGCATCCTAGTAAAAAAATTTGATGTGATTAGACAAATTTCTTAAATAGTACCTCTTGTACGATAAATTATTGTAAGGTCGTCAACCAGGGGGTGAAACCAATAAAAAAAGAATGCCATTCATAACAAGGAATACAATAAATTTCTCAATGTTATGATCCCATTCGGTAGTATAGTTCATCCGGTAATCAGAGCAAAAAATCAAAACAAGCCTTATCACAACTGTTAAAATGCAATTACAAGACTTATCTGAGATTCAACTTTTTCCAACTACCATATATTACCATCGTGGTATACAAAAGCGATGGCCATATAAATATCAGCACAGACAAATTACAGTGACGATTTGAATTAGATGAATGGAAAATGATCAAGAAGTTATTGAGTTCTTTATCTATATAGAAGGGATAGAGTGCATTTCTTCCCTGTATGACCATTTTTTTTAAATCTTTATTTTACATTTGGGAACCATTATATTCTATACAAACATAGAAGGCTCCCACAAAAACATGTGGACACAGACACGGTTGCAGAAGTTGGTAATCGGTGATCGACCGGCCACACTATTGACTAAGGATTAGTTGGCAGTCAAACGACTCAACAGAATTAGTCAAACTTCAGTCAGTTTTACTTTGATTATGGACGAGTTGACCAGTCACATTCAGGATGAGTTACCTTGGTGTATGTTATTTGTTGATGATATTGTGTTAATTGACGAGACTAGGGATGTAGTAAATGAGAAGCTTGAGGTATGGAGACATGAGTTGGAGACTAAAGGATTTCGTATAAGTAGGGCTAAGACGGAATATATGGAGTGCACCTTTAATGGAAGCAATGGTGAAGGAATCGAGGTGAAGATTGGTGACGATAACATCCAGAAGAGAGATTCCTTTAGATATCCGGGATCTATTCTGCAACATGATGGGGAAATTGATGGAGATGTTACTAATAGAATAAATGCAGGCTGGCTAAAGTGGAGAGGAGCCTCTGCTGTTCTCTGTGATAAGAAAATTCCTTTAAAGATTAAAGGAAAGTTTTACAAAGCAGCCGTGAGACCTGCTATGCTTTATGGATCTGAATGTTGGCCTGTGAACCATAGACATGTGCAGAGAATGAATGTAGCAGAAATGAAAATGCTAAGATGGATGTGTGGACACACACGTAAAGATCGGATTCGGAATGATGCAATCAGAAAAAAAAGTTGGCGTAGCTCCGATCGAGGATAAGATGCGAGAAAATCGCTTAAGATGGTTTGGACATCTGCAAAGAAGATCAGCTGATGCACCAGTTAGGAGATGCGAGTGTTGGGATGTTGAGCCAGCTAAGAGAGGGCGAGGACGGCCCAAGAAGTGTTGGAAAGAGACAATACGAAGGGATCTTAGTTTTGTGGATATAAGCCCGGGATTGGCCCAAGATAGATCTGAATGGAGGCGAAGAATCCATGTAGCCGACCATACTTAATTGTGGGAAAAGGCTTTGTTGTTGTTGTATTTTTATACACATTGTCATATATTTACATAGATTTAGACATTTTCAATACTACATCTACAATAATGAAAGAAAAGAAGCAATTGAAAATAAGAAAAAGAAGCAAGATAAGAATAAAAGGTTTGTTACAAAACTTTGCAAGCATTCATAATTAATTTCATCATATTCAAAAACTAATTGTATCCATTCAAATAAGCTTGCAAATGATATCAAATAAATAAAAGGTATCATAAATCATATTCAAATGGTATCATAAATCATATTGAAATAAACAAATGATACCTATTCAAATAACCTTGCAATCATGCACCATGAATAACTAGATATTTAACACACATCATTCATGAGATCATAATATCAAATAAACAAATGACATTAAAAAATAAATACGATAAAAATACAATTTGTAAAAAATGCAAACCCTAGTTACCCTATTCGATCGGAGGAGAGGAGGCGTGAGGAGTAGGCGGCACCACACAAGGAGTTGTAGGCAATGTTGGCGGAGCACGAGAAACTGGAGTTGTCATCGTTGACGAGCTAGAAGCGATGGACTTCTTGTCGAGCATGAGGGATGGGGTATCATGGATTTGAAGATGGGAGGGGGCTTACTGTTTTGACAGTAAGCCCCCAAAACCCTTATTGTGTTATCGCATACTAATGCTTGTTGAGTTTGTGGATCCCCAAAATCCATATTCAAAGTAGTCAACTCAGCAACCCCACCAAGTCGACTAAACGAGCCGACTAGTCGATCATTGTTTACAAGTTTGGACACATGTTACCGATGTCACCATCAAACTACTTATGTCAACATTAAACATAATGTTCACAAAGCTTGAACAAATGTTCTTCACTGATGATATTGTGTTGATTAATGAGACTGGAGATGTAGTAAATGAGAAGCTTGAGGTTTGGAGACATACCTTAAAGACTAAAGGATTTCGTATAAGTAGGGCTAAGACTGAATATATGGAGTGCACATTCGATGGAAGCAGTAATGAAGGAATCATGGTGAAGATCTGAGAAGATAACATTCAGAAGAATTTTTTTTGATACTTGGAATTTATTTTGCAACATGATGGGGAAATTAATGTAGATGCCATTCATAGAATAAATACAGGTAGGCTAAAGTAGAGATGGTCTTCTATGGTTCTATGTGATAAAAATACCTTTGAAATCAAAGGAAAATATTACAAAGCAACCATGAGACATGATATGCTCTATGGATCTAAGTATTAACCTGTAAACAATAGATATGTGCAAAGACAGAGAATAACACAAATGAAAAGGCTACAAAAGATGTGCGATCATAATACATGAAAAGATCGGATTCAGAATGACGCAATCAGAAGGAAAGTTGGTGTAGCTCTGATAGAGGATAAGATGAAAGAAACCCGCTTAAGATGGTTTGACCATTTGCAAAGAAGGTCGTTGATGCACCAGTTAGAAGATGCGAGACTTGGGATGTTGAGCCGGCTAAGAGAGGCCGAGGAAGGCTCAAGAAGTGTTGGAAGGAGATTATTCAAAGGGATTTTAGTTATTTGTATCTATGACATAGATTGACCCAAGATAGATCTGAACGGAGGCAAAGAATCCATGTAGCCGACCCAACTTAATGTGGGAAAAGGCTTTATTATCGTCATCGTCATCATTGTTGTGTTATTTTCTATTCATATTGAACTTCCTTGTAATAGCTCCCTAGGGTCTATCTTTAAAAGATGACCTTCAATTTTTAACCTAGTTGTTTTCTCTCAATATCTAGACAATACACAAAGGTCATGTTGCCCAATGGAGTTCTGAGAAATTAAAACATTTGAACTCGCTTCAATCTAGCAAACATTAGTGGTGGAAAGTAATGTTTCCAACCAATCTTTGTTAGCATTTCTGGTAATACCGTTGTGGTTGAGCAAAGGTGCAGAGATAGTTCAAACAATGGTTGATTAGTTGTTTGCAGTCAGGCATCAAAGTTAATCAGTAACAACATACCGTAACAATTTGGACATTCTGTAAACTCGTATACATCCTTTGCCCTTTTCCTGTTAAGGGCTTTCCATTTCCCTGTGCCACCACACATATCACCTGCAGGGAAAGCATGCAATTATGATCAAATTATTAAAAAGGTATATTCTTGTCCATACTATTTGTTGAAATTTTATATCTTCAGAAATAAACAAGTTAACAAGCTCCAGAAACCGGTCCTATCTATTACCTATTCTAAGAAATACAATTGGGCTTCATCAGCAAAAGAAAGCAACATTACTTAAAATGGGATGGTGGTTAACAAACAAGATGATTTTCTTTGTTGCTTCCCCTGGAACTCAGGCTTCTTCATTAGGCTATGCAAGAGCTTACGAAGAGATTGGAAATACTCGTCCTACTTCTACGTTACTACTATGTACTTATTTTCTTACCTCATGTATTACGCAAGATACATGAACATATGTAAACTTTTAAGTGAGGTATGTATTGTTTACTTCGTCATAAAAAAGGCGGCTATATTTAACGACACAATTCAGGGTTTCATAAGTTTTACTAACTAAACAACAACGAGAAAGCCTCGGTTGTAATGTTGAGATTGGTAAGAATGCATTGTGCATGGGTACAAGGTTGATGGCATAACCATTACACTCTTACAGTACGCCGATGACACAATCATTCTCATGGAAGGTGGGAAGATTCAGGCTAGATGTACTTCCATGATCCTTTGATATATTTGGTGATATTTCTGGCCTCATGGTCAGTCGCGACAAATTGGCGGTGGCCCTTTTTGGGCTCTCTGAGAAGGAAGGTGTGGCGACTGCTTTAGCCTTGAACACCCCCATTGGTCACATTATCCATCACCTATCTTTATCTTCCTTTGATGGCCGATAGACCTCGTCATTATGACATGATCCCTTTGATTGAAATGTTGGAAATGAAACTTTATGCATTGAAGGTCTCCACCATTTCGGGACGGTTGGTTTTGATCAAATATGTGTTGCCGGGCATCTAGAATTTTTCCTACTCCATGAGGTTGGGATTAAATCAAGGTTGGATATAATCATGAGAAGGATCTTTCGATAGGATTCGGATGGCAACAAGCAATGGATCCACCTGCTCAATTAGGGGAAGGTTACATCTTCGAAAAGAGATGGAGGTCCTAGTATTTTGAAGCTCCACCAGATGGAAAAAGCCATGAATGCTAAGTGGATTGTGAAGATAGGGGACAACCACAAAGATATGCTATATCACCTCTTTTGAAAATTATATGGTTCGATGCAAATAAAGATTTGCAACGGCGGAAAATAATTTTTTTAGCGGTGAAAAATATTTGGAGGAAGAAGTTGGAGGGAGGAAGAAGAGAAGGCTTGCCGGTTGCGAGGGATTTTGGAGAGAAGCACGGAGATCACGTGGGGGAAGAGGGATAGAGAGAGGAGATATGAGATAATTCTCAAATTAATTGCAACTTGAACTTGAACTGTCTTTCAAACAATAGATTACCACCCATTTATATAGGTGGGATGTGATTACAAAAAATAGAAACTAAAATTCAAAATTCAAATCTAACTTATCCTAATTGACCCTAATTATCTTTAACCTACTTTCTACCGAACATAACCAACTATCCATTTAATTTGAGATCACATGCAATCCCTTTATCTAAAATAAAATTTTGCAGACTCAATAAAATATAACAATAATTTGACTCAAATTAATGGACAACAATTAAATAAAATACTATTTATTAATTTCACACTGCATCAACTATCGATGCAAATAAAGATTTGCAATGGTGGAAAATAAATTTTTTAGCGGTGGAAAATATTTGTGGAAGAAGTTGGAGGGAGGAAGAAGAGAAGGTCTGTTGATTGCATGGGATTTTGGAGATAAGGGCGTAGATCGCGTGGAGGAGAAGGGATAGAGAGAGGAGATATGAGATAATTATCAAATTAATTGCAACTTGAACTTTAACTGTTTTTAAAACAACAGACTATCATCCCTTTATATAGGAGGATAAGATTACAAAAAATAGAAATCAAAATTCAAAATTCAAATTTAACTTATCCTGATTGACCCTAATTATTTCTAACCGACTTTCTACCTAATATAACCAACTATCCATTTAATTCGAGATCACATGCAATCCCTTTTTCTAAAATAAAATTGTGTGAACTCAATAAAACATAACAATAATTTAACTCTAATACACGAACAACAATTAAATAAAATACTATTTATTAATTTCACGCCGCATCAACTCTCTATTGCTTTGAAAAACTCATCTCCAGATGAGTAGCTTTGATTTTGATTATGGTATCGTGTTGAATCTGTCGAGCACTTGGCTCCAACTTCCTGCCTTTCTTCCTTAATTCAGCATTACATTTATAGCTCTTTTTAATTGGAGGGCATCCCTGCAAGTTTTCTACCCTTCACTTAAAATATCTCCATAACATATTTTTTCCTTCATTTGACTCTTTAGATAGAAACACATGTAAGGAGGAGGCTGCATGTAAAATTTTCAAAATATCTCATTAGGAAGTTTAATTGAAGAGGAATTCCCAACCGTCTTTAGGGTTTCTCCTCCCTTCCAAGAACGACGACAACGTGATGATAAGGGAGGCAGCACGACATGCAGGGGTTGGCGGCGGAGGGAGCTAGGTGTTGAGGGGTGCATCCTTCGCTCGTGACGACAATGCCTCCTCGCGTGATGGATGCGGGACTTTTCCAGGGTCGAGAGGCGGTGGCTGTCTTGCGGCTTTGGGTGAGGGTGGTGCTGGGGGTAAAATAGGAGCCGTGAGCGCAGAAGATGCTGGCGGGACAATAGCGGGGTTGCAATGAACGGGAGTTGCGGCGGCGTAGAGGAGAGGTGGAGGGTACGGCGACATCGGATTTTGATAGGAGGGTGGCAGCATAGGCGATGGGGATGGGGGTGGGGAACGAGGTGGCATTGGCATAGGGATGGAATAGGAGGGGTCGGTGGAGGTGCTGGAGAAAAGGGCGAGGAGGGCTGGTGGTGTTTCAACAACCTTTTTGGCAGCGATTTCGGCGGCACTTAAGGTCTCAAAATCAGTAACCAAATCTCATAGTTTTGATTGGAATTTGAGCAATATGGACATCATCTCCTTGTTGTAGGCTTCGACAGCTCGTAGTTAACATTCCGACGAACGATAGTCTTTCATTGCATGTCTGCGTGAACTTTTATACGGATTGTCAGATCGTGAGGACGATCTAGATGCCATCCTCTGATACCAATTGATGCAAATAAAGATTTACAGTGACAAAAAATAATTTTTTAACGGTGGAAAATATTTGGTGGAAGAAGTTGGAGGGAGGAAGAAGAGAAGGCTCGCCAGTTGCGAGGGATTTTGGAGAGAAGCACGGAGATCGTGTGGGGGAGAAGGGATAGAGAGGAGATATGAGATAATTCTTAAATTAATTGCAACTTGAGCTTGAACTGTCTTTAAAACAATAGACTACCACCCCTTTATATATGATGGATGGGATTACAAAAAATAGAAATCAATTTCAAAATTCAAATCTAACTTATCCTAATTGACCCTAATTATCTCTAACCGACTTTCTACCTAATATAACCGACTATCCATTTAATTCAAGATCGCAAGCAATCCCTTTATCTAAAATAAAATTGTGCGAACTCAATAAAAACATAACAATAATTTGACTCTAATTAATGGACAACAATTAACACACAACAACAACAAAGCCTTTTCCCACAATTAAGTAGGAATGGACAACAATTAAATAAAATCATATTTATTAATTTCACGTTGCATCATGATTGATGCGAGTTCAATGACCCCAAAGGGGGATTATGCAAAGCGTTGCCAATGTGGATGGCTCTTTCCAATGTGCTTCCAAAGGTGGCCCCTCTTTTGAATCCAGATGTAGGTATTGGTGAGAATTTCATATTTTGGTTGGATGATTAGTCGGAGGAGGGCATCCTAATGGATTAGTTCCCAGCTCTTTGCATTAGTTTTGGACCAGTACATAAATATTACCAAGTATTGGGTTGATTGGTGTTGGGCTCCCAATTTCACAGAGTTAATTTTTGGAGCAACGAATGCATGATTATATGGAGATGCTTAATCTACAAGGGGCGGATTATCCTTTGACAGGGAGCAGTCATGGGGTTTGGTTTAATAGGGTTTTTCTGTCAAGAAGGCATATCACAATTTCTCTACTTGATTGGGTCTTGTCGAACGAGACTTGGCATTGAACTTCGGAATCATTTGGTGGAAGAACGTCCCTCCGACGGTCAAGATCTTCATGTAGCTGATGAGACATGGGTGCCTCATGATGGGAGAATATAGAAGAACATTGCGAGCGGGCAATGGAAGTGCCTGAGACGTTTGGTCAAAGATGAGGATTTAGAGCATCTATTCTTTGATTGTTGTTTCTCAAGGGATGTGTAGGAGACTACCCCATTCTCACGGCTTCAATTTGATGGTTCCATCTATTTTATGGGAACATGCAGGCAGACTGCAGGAGTCCTTTCAGCAGGTTATGGGTGGTTTGGTTAGTTTTGAATGAGCTTATCTTTTGAGGACAAAGGTTTTAAGTTCAGAGGCCTGGACAATGTAATTGTTGCACCATTATGTAATATCATCTTGGGGTGTGTTCCACCCTATGACACCATCCCATCTTTTTCCCAAGAAAACAATGAGAAAAGGACCAAAGAAAAAATAATAAATGTACCTATTGTAATGTCTTGGTCAGGTTATATGCAAATCGTGAACGAAGAAAACTGATCCTAACATGTGGGATTTCGAAAACCGTCCAAATTTCTTACACCCAAAGTTGTCCAGTAGTAAACCTCTACTTTTATAATCACAAACATCTTGTGAGTAGCCAATATTGTGCATGGTAGAGGATCCGTAGTAACCCGAATGGAGTAATACATGGGACAGGAAGGGGCCGGGATGGGGCCTACTACTACACCACACTACACTTGGCTCTACACTGTTGGAAAAATAAAAAGAGTTGTTTATTCCTGTAACCTTATGCTCTCTTATATAGGGGAGAGACCTATGGGTAAATTACATAAGATAGACATAAAGAAATAAAATAACTGGACATGTACATAGGAATGTAGAAATAGCTCAACACTCCCACTCAAGATGGAGCATAGATGTCAATCATGCTCAGCTTGGACGAACACTTCTGAAATGGCCCCTTGAGTAATGCCTTGATAAAGATATCTGTTGTTTACTCTCCTGAACGAACATGAGAAGTAGAAATCAGACCCTTCTGGATCATATCTCTAGTATAATGACAGTCTACCTCAATATGTTTCATTCTCTCATGGAATGCGGGGTTGTTGGCAATAAAAAGAGCTGCCTGATTGTCGTATTGGAGGTGCATGGGAAAAGGCATCTCTATAGTCAGGTCAGTAAGAACAGATTTGACCCACATCATCTCTGCGGTAGCTTGCGCCATAACCCTGTATTCTGATTTCGCACTCTAGCAACCACAGTCTGCTTCTTGTTCTTCCATGAAACCAGGGAATTCCCTATAAACACAACAAAGCCTGAGGTAGACTTTCTATCCTTTGGACATCCAGCATCGTCTGCATCTGCACGTGTTGTAACTGAGAGAGATGTGCCCATGCTAAAAAGAAGTCTCGTACTAGGTGAAGTCTTCAGGTATCTCAGAATCATATGGACTGCATCCATATGTGCCTATCTGGGATGCTTCATAAACTGACTTACTTTGCTCATGGCAAAGGATATGCTGGGCCTGGTGACGGTCACATATAATAGCTTGCCAACAAGCTCCTTGTATTTCCTCTTGTGGACCTCCTCACTGTCATTATCATATAGCTTCATGCCCGGATCAATAGGAGTAGTGGTAGGTCTACAATCTGATATGTTTGTCTCTGAAAGAAGATATGCAACATACGTCCTTTGGGTCATCACAAGACCTCGCTGGTTCCTGGCAAACTCCAACCCAAGAAAGTAACGTAGATGTCCAAGATCCTTGGTCACAAACTGCTGACCTAGGAAGTCCTTGGCACCCTGAATGTCCTACTTGTCATCCCCTGTAACAATAATGTCATCAACGTACACAAGAATGACTATAGTACCTCTCTGGATCTTCTGCACAACCAAGGAATGATCAGCAATCAATCGCACAAACCCCTATTTCTCTATCAAGTCCGAGAGCTTTTGGAACCATGCTCTTGGACTCTGCTTTAGGTCGTAAATAGCCTTGTGTAACTTATAGATCCGATCGCACAACAGCAAACCCAGGTGGCAACTGCATGTAGACCTCCTCCTGTATATTACCATAGAGGAAGGAATTCTTCACATCAAGCTGGCCAATCTCGTGTCTCAGGAACTGAAAGAAGAATACGTAGAGTAGAATGTTTGGCCACTGGAGAAAAAGTATCTTGATAATCCACCCCATATGCATGGGTGAACCTATGTGTCACAAGTATTGCCTTATAGCGATCGACACTACCATCTGCATAGTGTTTCACAGTGAACACCCATTTGCATACCACAACAGACGCGTCAACTGGAGCAGAAACACGACTCCTTCTACCATGTGACTGAAGCGCAACCATCTCCTCCTCCATAGCCAAGCGCCATCGACTACCCTCCAATACCTCCTCATAATTCCGTGGAATTTCCATGGCAGATAGAGTTGCTGCAAATATTTGGAAATCCCCTGTTAGATGATGAAAGGAGACCTGAGAAGCCAGGGGGTAGGAAGCACAAGATCACTTTTGCTTTCGAACTACAATAGGAATATCCAGGTCAGAGGTAACGTCCTCCATCTGTATGTTATTTTCCTAAAGTGATTCATGCACAGATATATTTCCAGACCCATTGTTAGAAACTATGTTATCAAAACAAACCTGGGGCTCCGTGGATAATGGACGATGACCATGAGTAGAAGCAGTCCGACGAGTGTAGGTAACGATGGAACAAATGGCGCATGTGACTGGGTAGTAGGAGGAGATGGAGGAAGGGGTGGAGGTGGTGGTGGTGGAGAGAAGGTGGATGAGTTGGTGGAGGTGGTACAACATGCACGGGAGGTGGCATGTAGACTTCATCATCTGAGTTCGATGAAGCCAACCTATCACCTGTAGGACAGACTATTTATGACCTAAAGCTTGTCAGACTTCATCATCACAGACTCAAAAAATGTAATATCCACACTGATATAGTATTTCCTACGCAAAGGATCATAACATCGGTATCCCTTGTGAGTCCTGGAGTATCCAATAAACACATATTTGACAGCTCTAGGAGCGACCTTGTCAAGACCCGGAGTCAACTGATGAACAAAAGCAACAGACCCGAACACACGAGTGAGTGAGAATAACTCTTTCTTAGTAAACGCTATGGAGAAAGGAATTTTCTCACCCAAGACAGATGACGGCATACAAGTCATCAAATAGCATGCTGTGAGAACTGCATCACCCCAAAACGAATGTGGTGTATGACTCTAAATAAGAAGAGTCCGAGTAACATCAAAAAGATGAGGATGTTTTCTCTCAGCAACACCATTTTGCTAAGAAGTGTACGGAATGGGTGTTTGATGAATAATCCCTTTAGATGGATGGAAATGAGATAGATCATGAGTGCAGTATTCCAAAGCATTATCAGTTTGCACAAACTTCACATTGGTAGAAAAACATTTTGCACTTCAGTAAGAATGATTTTGATTACATCCCCTGCTTCAGATTTATTTTTCAAAAGAAATACCCATGACAATCGTGAAAAGTCGTCCACAACTACAAGATAAAATATGCGTCCCTGGTGATCAGGCACACGACTCAGACCCCAAATGTCAATATGAAATAACTCAAAAAGGGAGCTATTGCTCTGACTCTAACGACTGGGAAACGCAGACCGATGATGCTTTCCCAACTGACAAGCTTCATACCGAAAGTAAGAACTAGGTGAAATCTGCGGCAGCATATGACACATCTTCTGAAGAGGGAAATGACCAAACCGAAGGTGCCAATGAATGGAGAGACTGATCCAGACGAATGAGAAGATATGCCTGCATAGGGAGTCCGAACCAGGCGATAAAGACCACCCTGCTCACGGCCACATCCAATCACTTTGCCCGTAAGAATGTCCTGAAAAACAAGAGACGGCGGGTCAAAAATAGCTCGACAGTGAAAATCCTTTATAATCTGACTAATAGAAAACAAATTCATAGAGAAATCTGGAGCATGTAGCATATTCTGCAGACGCATCGAAGGCGTCAAAGTGATCTCCCCCTATCCTGTGATCGAGGAATGAGTTCCATCAGCTATCACAATTGTTCTCCTTGGTGGAACCTGTCTATATGACGTAAGCTGATGTTTGTCTCCACATAGATGACGTGTTGCACCAGAGTCCATAATCCACTCTGTAATGTTAGATCCATGACAGGATGTAAAAGCATAAGTACCTGAGGTGTTGCCTGTAGCAGAGGTACTAGCAGAAGCCGAGGCTGTCACATCTGGATGATCTCTTGATGATGGCGAAGTGGAAGGAGGTATAATATCCCTCGGTATGGCTATGAGATTAATCAAACCTCTTATCTAGATTAGAAGCAACAGGAGACTCAATCTGCTTTGTAACACGGGCTGATGTCGGGAACCCATGCTTGGAATAGCATGTCTCCTCGGTATGACATGGGCGATGACAGAAAGTACAGGGTTGCCGAGTGCGACCTCCTCTACCACGAGGTCCGCATCTACGGGAGGTAGAATGGCCTCCTCTTCCTCGAGAGGCTGCCATGGCCGAGGAAGTTTGACTAGAGGTTGTGGAAGGAATAGTAATCCTACTAACCCTGCGGAACGCTTCCTCCATGGGAGGGATAGTGGCATCTGCTAGAATCTGGGAGCGAGTAGTATCATATTCAGGGTCAAGGGCTGCTAAGAATACCCCTACCATGGTAGCATTCCTATATGCCTTCTGCTGCTTTGGAGTTGCCATTAGAGGCATGAAACTGTGGAGCTTCTCAAACATCCCACGCAAGGATGTATATAATGAATGCAGATGACATCCATTCTGTTTGATAGTAATTATGTCATACTGGAGTAGGAGGATCTTCATCTCATTTCTCGCTTAAGAATATATTACCGCGAGGATATCCCACATCGCCTTAGCAGTAGGCTGATGTAACACACCATTGGTGATCTCGATCATCAATGTACCAGAGAGCCAAACTTTGGCATACGCGTCATCCGCCTCCCATGAGACATTTACCCCCGTCTTCTCCATCGGCTCCTCCTCGGTAAGAATATGCTTCTTACCATTTGACTTCATTAGGCTCATGAACTACATAGCCTAGAGCTCATAATTTGTCCCATCCATTTTGATAATAGGCGATGGACCTCTGAATGCGCCAACGGCGGGTACATTGACTTTGTTCGCAGACATATTGCCGGATGAAGAAAAGCTCGGGTTTTGTAGACCAAAAATTGAATGTTTACACAGACATATGTGGATTTGAGTGTATATGTAAACTTATGCACCCAAATCCATTATCCAATGAAGAGACCGACTTGCAAAGGGCGCAGGTGGCGCGCACAAGGCAACGACACATGCACATGCAAGAGGCAGCACACGTACACACAGGAGGCGTCGTACGCATGTGCAAGAGGCGATGTAGGCACAGGCGACGCTGCACGGGCTGGCGGCGGCGACGATGCACGCGTGGACTGACGGCGGTGTGCGGAGAGGGTTTTGCGTGCATGGATGGCACATCGACGGCGGTGTGGAGCGGGGGCGGTGGCACGCGAAAGGGAAGGGCTGGAAGGTAGGGTTAGAGCTTTGGGTTCGAGAGCTCCGATCTAGGACCGTCGCTCTGATACCATGTTGGAAAAATAAAAGTATTTGTTTATTTCTGTAACCCTAGGCTCTTTTATATAGGGGAGAGACCTATTGGTAAATTACATAAGATAGACATAAAGAAATAAAATAACTGGATAGGTACATAGGAATGTAGAAATATCTCAACATATACATTTACTCTGTTCAGTCTTTTTTAATAGCGAGCAATAACATTACATAACACGCCTGTATGGTGCGCTCACTCTGTCCATTTGTCTGCGGATGATAAGCAGAACCCAACTTCAGCTTTGTCTGTAGTGTTGACATGAACAGATGCCAATAGTGAGACGTAAACCTCGAATCCCTATCAAACACCACCTCTCGTGGTATACCATGTAGCCTGATGATATTTTGCATATAGAGCTTGGGTAATCTGGATGGGGTGTAATTCGTGTTGACAGGTATGAAATGGGATGACTTGGTTAACCTATCAACAACGACCCAAATGGAATTATGGCCACCTGGTGTCCTCGGCAGACCTGTGACAAAATCCATAGAAATGCTCTCCCACTTCCACTCGGGAATGGGGAGAGACTGCGGTAATCCTGGTGGTTTCCAATGCTCGGCCTTGACCATCTGACAGGTCATGCATCTGCTGACATGTTGCGCCACATCGCGCTTCACCTAATGGCTAGAAGTTTGTGAAAGGGCAATTGGTCACTTTAACTGAGAAGATGGAAAAGAAATTAGCTAGTTGGACAGCATCGTGTTTAACTAGAGGTAACAAGCTGGCGATGCTGAAGTCTGTCTTGCCAATCATACCCATCTTCCTTTTATCATCTGTTGTCAAGAAGAGATAGGAATATATCATGAGGCGCTTCTTTTGGTCCAACTCCAGTGACTCCCATGGTTGGCCTTTGGTAGATTGGAGGACAATCACACGATTGCAGTATGGAGGCCTTGTGGTTCTAAATTGGAGGAATTGAACAAAATTCTTGTCTAAGTGAGTTTGGCAACAATGATGACACTTACTGTAAAGACTGGTAAGAAGGATTCACAGGGCCTCAACCCAGTTCCCATATCCCATGGAAGGTATTAGATCACCATCAACATTCTGGAGAGGGTTTGTGCGGTATTGCCTAGGGAGTGGTCAATCTTACTACCTATATTAGGTAATGGGTAGAGTTTCCAATTCTAGCTTGATTATTGGACAGAGGATAACATGCTTGAAGAAAGATTTCCGAGGTTGTGTACTGTACCATCCGACCCTGAGGGGATTGTGGCTAATTCATGCGATGGCAACTCCTTCTCCCCGTCATTTTGTTCTGACTTGACAGACAAGAGAGAAGGTAAACTCTTGGAATTTACGAAGTTGATAGAAAGTATAGAGATACCATCTAGTGGGCGAGAAAATTTAGTGTTGGGTTGATAGCACATATTCGGTTAAGAAGGCATATATATTTTTGCTCGAGAAGGTACCTTTTGACCCCTTAGGGGTTTGTTGTTGATTTTAAGAGAATATGGATGTGGAAAGTGCCGGTAAGGGTCAAGGTCTTCTTATGGTTGCAAAAAGGCAAGAGGGTGATGATGGGCTCGAGGAGGGAGTGTTTCTTTCAAGGAAACACTACAAATGCGCTAGGCATTTGATGACAGAGGAGAGTATCTACCTCTTTTCTTCGAATATGAGATCTCTAGGGCCATTTAGGTGAAGTTGGTTAGTCCATAAATGGCATCTGACTGCTCCTTCGGTTACCGGGACTCGTCGGGGCCAAATGGCATGGTTTAGAGGAGAAAAGGACTAAGATCGTAGTCATAATATGGGACATTTAGTTGGCAATGAATGGGGTAATCTTCAGACAAAAGAGGTTTTATGTCGAGAATGTGGTAGAGCACGTATACGTCTAACTAATGATTGGCCCTTGACATCTTTAAAAATATCTTGTGCTTTTAATCTTCTGCATTAATGAAGTTTTTGGACATCCACATTACCGTTCCTTACCCTTTTTTTCCCTTCCAAAATAAATTTTGGGCAAAATTCCTAAAGGCAATAGCTGTCATGGTCGATCGAAGCTGGACTTCGTCTCTTTTCCAGAAATTACGAAATTATGTCATTTTTTGAATATTTAAATTAGTTTACCACGTATTTGTACATGACCAACTTCATATCAACCTTGATAAAAAGCAATATAATGTATTTTTATCGAATATAATAATGAGAGAAAGGTTTGGAGATGGTGTGTTCCAACCACTAAACGATGTTATATGTCAAGGATTTTGTCTTTGATAAAGCATTATCATGGCACACACCATAAGAGATTGCATTACCAAATATAGACGCACTGGAAGAATGGCTAGAAAAAAAACTGGGCAACAAAAGATAATCTTAAAAGAAAATACATGAACAGGACTAAGTTTACAAAGAAGACGATTAATCTCTGGAAAAGTGGAGAACATAAAGATAACTCCAAACTTCCAAAGGAATCTCGGCCTAATCAACACAAGACTAAAGAAGATACCACGCCTCTTCATTGATATACCAGACTACACACGCCTAATCCAAAGCATATCCATGCTGTATTTGCTGAAGATGAAGGGTTGTGTGAACCCACTACAAATGAATAAGCATCCAAAAAGCTAAGGGTGGAGGAATGAAACAAAAAAAATCAAGACACTGAGAAAATCAAACATAGATCTCATTCCTAAGTCAGAAGATCTAAAGCCTATATTATGCAAGTAGGTTTACAAGCTAAACACGTCCATATGGATCCATCAAAAGGTACACAGCTAAATTGATTGCTCGAATTCTCTCAATAATACATATTTGTAAAGATATGTTTCTATATTCCTATACTCTTTTATCTATTCCTTTTTTCCTTTATATGCATTATGTAATTTGCCCATAGGCCTCTCTCCTATATAAGAGAGCCTAGGGCTCAAGGAATAAACAAGTCTCTTATTTTTCCCAACATGAAATCAGAGCGGCATTCTTAGGCCGAAGCTCTCGTACCCTAGAAACCATAAACACCCACCAGTTGCCCTCTCTCTTTCTCTCGTATCGTCGCAACCGGTTGCTCCTTCTCTCTCTAGGAGTTGTCGCTTCTGGCCTCTCTTCTCTATCCAGCTACCGCCATTGTCTGCTCCTCTCTCTCGAAGCCACTGATGTCGACCCCGCCGCCACCGGCTCCTCTCTTCCTCAGAACCACCGTCACTGGCCACTTTCCTCTCTCCAGCCGCCGTCGGCACAGATCTAAAGGCATCGTCAGCCTCTATCGTAGAGCGGCGTGCGAGCCACCTCAGTCCGGCTCTGGGTAATGGATTTGGTTGCAGTTTGAGTCTACACATGGAACCAAATCCCCCTATGTCAGTGTAATTTCTTCAAGTCTACGATCCTAGTTTTCTTCGATCGGCAACATGTCAAAGAGCAAGATAGGCATCCCCACCATGGGTGCCTTCAGAGGTTTTGCGTCCATTATCAAGATGAATGGGTCGAATTACGAGTTGTGGGCCATACCATTCATGAGCCTAATAAAGTCAATGGTAAGAAGCATATTCTTATCGAGGAGGAGCCGACAGAGAAGACATGGTTGTATGTCTCATGGGAGGCTGATGACGCATATGCCCAGTTCTGGTTATCATGTACCTTGATACCTGATTGCAAACGATGTCATGCACCAGCCCACAACCAAAGCCATGTGGGACATTCTTCCTGCCACGTATTTACAAGCCAAGAATGAGATGAAAATTCTGCAGCTCCAACATGACATCTTTACTATAAGACAGAATGGCCGACCCCTACATGCTTACTATACTGTCTTGTGCAGGATGTTTGAGAAACTTCATAGCTTCGTGCCTCTCACGACAACTCCAGAGCAGTTGAAGAAATACTGGAATGTTACGATGGTTGGAGTTTTCCTGGCCTCTCTTTACTTACAATATGAGGCCGCTTCCTCCCCGATACTGGTTGATGCCACCATTCCTCCCATGGAGGAGGCATTCCGTAGATTGAACCAGATCAATATTTCAACTCCTGCTGCAGTACTAAATTCCTATGTCATGGTGGCTCGTGGAAGAGGCAGTTCATCTCAGTTCCATGGATGGGGATCACGTGATAGAGGTGGACATGGTCGCGGACCACCTTCTACCTATTGTCATCGATCTGGTCATACAGAAGATACATGCTACTCCAAGCATGGTTTCCCGGCATCAGCACGTGTAGCAGAGCATGTCCAGCATTATTCTGCTTCACCCACATCAGATCAACGATATGATGAGCTTTTGACTCGACTAAGAGACATCGTGCCACTGGTTAGTACCCCCTCACCTGCCTCAGAGAACAGCTCGGACATTACCGCTACTGCATGAGCTAGTACCTCATGTAGTGTTCATGCCTCTACTTATCATGGTTCAGATATCTCAGAATGGATTATAGATTCTGGTGCCACACATCACTTGTGTGGAGATAGATATCAACTCATAGCCTACAGGCAGATTTCCCCAGGAAGGACTGTGGTCATAGTAGATGGGACCCATTCCCCAATCACGGGACAAGGGGAGATCACCTTGACGTCCTCTATGCGGTTGCAGAATGTGTTGCATGCTCATGATTTCTCAATGAATTTACTGACTATCAATCAGATTTCTAAGGATTTAAATTGTCAAGCAATATTTGACCCATCATCTCTTATGTTTCAGGACATTCTTACGGGTAAAGTGATTGGTTGTGGTCGGTGGTCTTTATCGATTAGTCCAAACACCGTATGCTGGACTATTCTCTATTTCTAATGGACCGATCTCTCCCTTCCTTTGGCATCTGCACTCCGGGCATCTTCCTTTTCAGAAACTGCGTCAAGTTCTCCCCATATTTCACCCCGCACGTCATTCAACTGAGGCATGTCAGTTAGGGAAGCATCATCGATTTTTCTTCCCTAGTCATCAGAGTCGGAGCAGTAGCTCCCCTTTTGAGTTTTTCCATATTGACATTTGGGTTCCACGTCGTGTCCCAATCATCAATGACACATATTTTATTTAGTTGTTGTGGATGATTTTAGTCGTCTGTCTTGGGTTTCTTGTTGAAGAATAAATCGGAAGCTGAAATAATAAATTTCATTAAAGAAGTGCATAATGTTTTTTCCACCTCTGTCGAAACTGTAAGGACTGATAATGTATTGGAATTTTGTACTTATGTGCTCTCGCAATTCTTATCATCTCATGGTATTCTTCATCAAACATCATGTGCATATACATCTCAACGGAACGATGTTGCTGAAAGAAAGCACCATCATCTTCTTGATGTCACACGTACCCTTCTGATCCAGAGTTGTGCACCTCATTCTTTTTGGGGTGATGCGGTTCTCACAGCTTGTTATCTCATTAACTGCATGCCCTCGTCGGTGCTAGGGGAGAAGATTCATTTTTCCCTCGTTTCCCTGACAAGGAGTTGTTCTCTCTTACCCCTCGGGTCTTTGGATCGGTTGCGTTTGTCCATTGGTTGTGATTGACAAGCTCTCTCCTAGGGTGGTCAAAAGTGTTTTTGTCGGGTACTCTAGAACTCAGAAGGGTTATCGTTGTTATGATCCGTTACACGAGAGATATTATGTCAGCGCAGATGTCATATTTTTTGAGTTTGTCATTTATTTTTCTCCTACATGGGACATGTTGATACCTTCATATTCGAATGATGAGGCATATATTCCACCTCCACCCATGCGCCAACCACCTTCAACACCATCTCCATTACCAACTCCTATATTACCACCATCAGCCCCACCACCTCCCATTGTTTTGGTTCCACCACTACCACATCACTACAGCCGACGATCTACTCCTACTCATGTTCATGGTCCGTCATCAAGCATGCCCCAAGTTTATGCTAACAACATTACTACTAATGATGAGACTAATATTGTTTCTCAGCGGGGGTTATCTCAGGAGATTGATGATGAGGTTGGTGGCAGTGCTGATGATGATCTTGATTTACCTATTGTTATTAGGAAGAAGCGTTCCTGTGCCTCATATCCGATTGCTTCTCATGTCACTTTTGAGCATTTGACAAGTGACTTCAGGAGGTTTGTTGTTGCTTTGTCCACCATGGCCATACGACGGACTTACCAGGACATATATCAAGTGGTGTCTGGCTATGGAGGAGGAGATGGCTGCTCTTCAATCTATAGGAACTTGGAGTCTAGTCCCGGCCCCCACGGTGGCGTCTATTGTAAGTTGCAAATGGGTGTTTATAGTGAAGCAGAATGCTGATGGCAGTATTGATCGGTACAAGGCTCGATTAGTATCGCGTGGCTTTACTCAGACATATGGGGTAGATTATCTCGATACCTTCTCTCCAGTTGTTTGTCATTCTACCCTACGGATTCTTTTATCTGTTGATGTGATTCGGGATTGGCCTCTATTTCAACTTGATGTCAAGAATGCCTTTTTTGTATGGTGATCTTCAGGAAGAATTCTACATGCAGCAGCTGCCAGGGTTTGCTGTTGAGGGGAAGTATTCACAGGTATGTAGACTTCATAAGGCAATCTATGACCTTAAGGTGAGCCCGAGAGCTTGGTTCCAAAAGCTCTCAGATTTGTTTGAGAAGCAAGGTTTCAGATGGTCTAATGTAGATCATTCTCTTTTCATACAGAGAATCTCCAAAGATATGATTGCTATCATGGTATATGTTGATGATATACTTATTACAGGAGATGACATACAAGGAATACCACACCCATGGATCCAAGCATGAAGCTACATGATGATGATACATATGAGGTTGACAGGAGAAGATACAGGGAGCTTGTGGGAAAACTCTTTATGTTACCATTATCAAACCTAGTATTTCATTCGATGTCAGTCCAGTGAGCCACTTCATGGAACAACCTAGTCAGGTACACATGGATGCTATACAAATGATGCTAATGTATCTTAAATCATCTCCAGGTGAAGGGTTGCTATTTAAAAGAGGTGGCATCATTACTATTTCAGCATGTGTAGACGCAGATTATGCATGGTGTCCAAGGACAGAAAGTCCACAACATGACTTGCTATATTTGTTGGAGAGTCACTTGTCTCGTGGAAAAGCAAGAAGTAAATTGTGGTTGCTAAATCTACTATTGAATCTGAGTATAGGGCTATTGCACAAGCATGTACAGAAATGATGTGGGTTCGAGCAGTCCTTACAGATCTACGTATAGATGTTCCTCTTCCCATATCGCTAAAATGCAACAATCAGATTGCCTTATTCATTGCGAATAATCATGTATTCCACAAAAGGACAAAGCACATTGAGGTCGATTGCCAATCTATACATGACATGATTCAAAAGGGCTTCATTTCTATATCCCATGTCAGCTCAGGGGACCAAACGACAGACATTTTCACCAAGGCCTTACTTATAGGATCGTTTTAAAAGTGATCATCCGTGCTGAGCATGATAGATATCTATGCTCCATCTTGAGGGGGGTGTAGAGATAGGTTTATATATTCATGTACTCTTTTATCTATTCTTGTTTCTTTTGTCTGCATTGTGTAATTTGCCTATAGGCCTCTCTTCTATATAAAAGAGCCTAGGGCTCAAGGAATAAACATGTCTTTTATCTTTCCCAACAATATTGTACTATGATCAAACAATTAGTTCGTTTGAAAATATGACTACAATGAGACTTTTACTAGTATTAGTAACCATGGAAGGCCGTATCGCGATATATCAGCGATATATCGATGATATATCGGTATCGACAAGTCACCGATATATCACCGATATGGACGATATCAGTATCGACAGGCCATTTTATTCACAATCTCGGTTCGATGTCGGCGATATGGCGACGATATATCATGGTATCGATATGTCCTTCCATGTTAGTAACTAGAAAACATAAAAGTTGTGGCAAATAGATGTAAAGAATGCATTTTTTCACAGCAAGCTCGATCGAGAGATTTGCGCGGAACAATGTGGACGATTTTAAGACAAGAAGAATCAAGGGTATACATGTATATTAAGAAAGAATTACATGATTGAATCAAGCTCCATATACATAGTCCGGAAAGATAGCGGAGTTCCTTCTGCAATGTGGCTACCAAGTTACTTCTACTAATTCAAGTTTACTTGTTAAACCCAAGGAAGGTAAGTTTTCTATAGTACTTGTTTATATAGATAATCCATTCCTCATAGGAGATGATATCGACGAGATCAAGGAGAAAAAATAATCTATCAATATATTTCTCAATGAAAGTGCTCGGAGAGCTTAAGCATTTCTTTGGTCTTGAGACTGATAATACTAAAAAAAGCTTCCTTTGCATTATCAAAATTATGCATAGGATCTCTAAAGAAATGTGGAACGCTAGATAAGATAATTCCAACCCCTATTGAGGTGAATGCCAAGTTAAAGGGTAGAAGAGGCAAGGAATTAGATCCAACCATGTAGAAATGGTTGATAGGTAGCTTAATATACCTAACAATGACCAATCCGGAAACACCATTAGCTATTGGCATTGCTAGCAAATTTCCGAAGAATCACATAAAACTGCATTTAGAAGCAATACGATGTATAGTGAGGTACATCAATGGAACCATAAATGTTGGAATTTTATACAAGAAATGAGAGAAATACAGGTTTGATTGGCTATTTTGATGGAGATTATGTTTTAAGATGATAATATACGGTGATCAAACACTATATACGTATTCAAACTTGGTTCCAAGTTCTTGTTGCAGTAACATGCAGCATCAACTTTCACATTGAAGATCGGGCGGGTGAACATCAATTTTTTTTTGAAATGAAAAGAGGGTGTGCTCCTGAGACGGGAGTCACCCCAGATGGTATTCAGATATATAAAGATAGGTTACATTACCATGAGGCCCAGAAGTTATATAGGGCCATACAATGTGATACAACATTCTCAGAGTAGAACCTCTAATTTTTGAAAATCATGTCATTCTGCCCAAGACATATGGTCTAGAGAACCGCAAACGACTTGGAGCAGTCATCCGACGAACCCATGCCCACGGCACGAAGCGATCTCCAAAACGGCTCTAATCCACTGATCTCCACCCAAGCTACCCTAGGTGAACATCAACTTTTGCATTGAAGTTTGTAAATAATAGTAGTTGTGTGGTTTGCTACCTCTCTCGGCTTTACAAAGCCACGTCTATGATGTTCAGCTCTATCTACCCTTTCTACTGCTACACTCACACCTATCGGCCCCGTATGCGCTCTTTGGACTTTTCAAACTTATTTATATTGCTGAGATTTCTTCAAATGCCGATGAAGGGTGAAGGCAAGTCAAAGTTGCATACCATGATGCTTAGACTACAAGGTTGCATACCAAGCCAACTAATTAGGCAGGTTGATTCAACGACCAGTTATATATAGTAATGCTTTTATAAGAGTTTCTACCTGACATCTTTTGCTTGCCACTGAGAGTTCGACTTCACGCTCTCCAAACCTCCACCACCCTGACTTTAGGTTTAGTCGCTTTGGCTATAGGGTTGATGATGCCTGAACTTTCATTACTAGTTGGAAGGCGAAAGCCTAGACCGACCTTTTCTGTAGTTCCGGAGAAAGGTTCAAGCCAGCTTACCTATGTATGGAGGAAAGAAATGGTTTCTGACGAGCCCAAGGGGTGGTGGAGGTCATTCTCTTCAAGTTGACTTTCATCATCAGATATCTTCAAATCATTTGGCTGAGGTCTAGATGCAGGTAAGGACGGAGAAGTGTCGGCCACTAATTTCCCGCGCCTGGTTGAGACCGCATGTGCACACTCCTTGCTGAAACTACCAGGGGTCTTGAATGTGCAGAAAGAAGCAATGGCAACACAAGAAAGAATATAGATCAGACAACCATCAAAAGATGTATATCAGCTCATTGATTATCCATGTAACTCTATCGCGATAATCAATATGCTATTTGATTTGTCAAAAATCCAATTTTTCATGCAAGAACTAAGCATGTAGATGTTCACAACACTCTTGAGCGAAAAGGTACTACAAGAAAAAAATTATATGGACTCAATCAAGATAAATGATCAAGCAGTTGATATATTTACAAGGGCTTCAAATATCCAAGTTTCAAAACATCCGAATATAACTTGGCATGAGAGAAGTTAATAGTGGGAGGGCATGTTAAAATAAATATGATGCCTGCAAATTTCAACTTATCTATTCTCTAGAAATTTCTCGAGGAAGAGAAACACTAATTTTCTAGAAGTTTCTTGAGAGGATGAAACCCTAATCCTATAGAGTTCTCCTAAGTCGATTAAATTCTAAATCTCTAGAATTCTCTTGGGTAGATTAAACTCAAACTTTCTGACGAAGTCTATGTTCTTGAAGGCCATTGTAACACAAGTATAAACAGGTCTTATGAGGGATGCAAACAAGCAAATGAGTAAGCAAGCAAGTTGAGAAGAGCTTGAGTGGGTTATAGTATGTCAAGTGAGTGTTAGTGCTTGATATAAATGTTTGAGTAGGGTGTTTAAGAAAGTTGTGTATAGAAAGTGACAAGTAAATATGTGTTGTATATCAGAGTGGTGATACAATACATCATTTTGTTGGGTCATATTCATCATAAACAACACCCACACAAATAGCCCGTTTTCACAATCCTCAATAACTGCTATCAAAAACCCTACGTCTTGTGCAAATCACCCTCTCAATAGACACGCTTGATGTTGTATATGCATTTTTAGACCTCGAGGAGCAAAACAATCTCCATGGAATCAAGAACATGGAATATAAATCAACATTCAAGCAAAATAGAATCGAGATGTCGAGGCAGTATAAAGACAAACAAGTTTAAAGTGATTTGAGAAGAACTTGGAAAAAAATCAAAACATATCTTCACTCTTCAGAAGATAAATGTTGCAAAAACCTCACTATACTACAAGATACTTCTTAGATCTAGTGTCATGTAAAAATAAATAATGGAGAACCATAACAACACATCATCAAGAACACTAATATTTATGTGGTCTGATATCAGAGCCTTCCTGCACCACTGGAGATGTGACCTTATATTCAGATTGCTTCATTTTTTATTCTCACTGAAAGTAGTAGTACTATATATAGACACAACCATCATGCTTTTACATAAAGCCCTATATATAGACCTAACTCATAGCCAAATAGCTTATAATGATAATGTGGGACTAATTACAGAACCTTAACAAGATATATTGACCCCAAGAGGGGCCAATTGCCCAACCACTCAAAATTCATCTCTCAAGAGAGTGCCTTTTGAGAAATCCTTAATTCATAAGAATTTGTTTTCAATGTGTCCCAAACTGAAGACAGTTTGATGTAAACCTAGCGTAAAAACAATAGAATGTATTATGCATTATCTGTCAGGATAGTCAACCAAAACATGGAACTTGAAAGTGATTCAAAAAGAACATGCTTCTCCAAGACACCCAAGTATACACAATAATGCTTTAGCAGGATCAAAAATGCCCAAAATGAAAACAAAATCTAACGGAAAGAAAACCATGATATGCAAGAGAACATACATATGATAGCACCAGATCCACGGCAGTTCCGACATACTGATTTTTCCTTGGCTAGAGAACCATCCACTGCATCCATTACAACAGCTTTCACGGCATTTACAGATGAGTTTGTTGTATTAATTAAAGCCAGAGATGCAGATGTGCATGCAAGGCATCTGCGACGTGAAAAATGAGTTTGTGGAACCTGTAATAAACACCATTATTTGTAGAAATGTTCCCCACATTCGAAAGTACCAATATATTGTCTTTCGTAGAGGAAAGCATCTAAGAAATTTTAGTAATGATGCATTTCTTTTTTGTTTAACAAGACAAAGCAATTATGACCAATAAACGATGTGGAAACTGTTGAAGAATATTTTGACAAAGATGTTATTCACTAACCCAAACCAATAGGTAATAGCAAGAAACTACAACATCACGTTTATGAACAATAGTTGCAGTGAAGAAAGCAAGAAAAATGGGTACAACATAGACTATTTACTAATGTCGGTAACTGTCAACAGGTCAACAGAGTGAATGCCAACAATCTCATTTCTCAACTGGAATCAACAATTCCAATAGCTAATTTTCACTGTTCTTCCTCTCCATGTATATAAAATGTGTAATAAAGTTCAAGTTTTGAAGGAAATTTCAAAATGATAGCGTTGAAGTTTTGAATAATTACCAAGTGAAAGTCACTATAGCCTGTTATTAAAGTAAAACAGGTAATAAATGATACGCCAACCACAGATCTAGTTTTTTCTGTCAAAATTATCTCGTCTTATTATAAGTTTCTATTCATATCCCATCCTTCCAATTTGATTATTCTTCATATTAAGAAAAAAGAACAGACAGTCGGGCACCCAACATGATACACACACCCCATACATTAATTAAAAAAACATTTCAAATTATATAAGTTGGGGTCTCAGTCAAAGCCCGTTCATGCTCCACCACATTCTCTGCATAAAATCATCCTGATGGAAAACAATCATGTCTCACGACAGCCAAAAAGCCCAAAAAGGAGAATGGCTTAATGTGCTCATCAACATGTTTGAAATGAGCTGCTTCAAGGGAGTTTCAAAAATCCGGCATACTCAAACATACCAACCATTCAGTTCGAAGTTCCTAGCCAAACCCACCTAGCTTCAGTGCAGTTACAGAACAAATGCTATATTCAAGGCCACCAGCACATAACAGGCAGACCAGAACACCCCCTGGACAATCTTTAGCTCTATGCACCTTTGTCATGACCTTCCCTTGCAGCATCAACCAAAGAAAACTCTCACCCTCGTGGACACGTCCGAGCTCCATATAACTCTGCAATCTCAATACAAGTCTCATGGATCAAAAAACCAAAGGTGTAGACAAAGCATTATTAGTGCTAACTGAGAATTCGTCGTCACACCATGTCCAGTGGTACTTCTCTGTCGAAGGTCCCTCAACTGAGTCTATCTCATTGGTCAAACTATGGAAATCGTGCAGCCTTTTGTTTTAAAAATGAAAACCTATAAGTATGACCAAGCCTTGGCGATACTCAAACCACGAGTGGTCTGTTGGACTTGGAGTATTTGAGTTATGTGTCACTTGAGTTGTAGATGGGTAAATGGATCCCTCCAGGATCCATTTACCTCATCCAGAGTTTAGTACCACATCTATTGTCTGTGGGATGTGGAGACTCAGTGGGGGTTATATATAGCCCTCACACCCATTGTATCCAGTGAGAAAAGCAATAGACTATCAACCCTTTGAGGCGTTCTCCCGTGGTTTCATCCCGCTCCTTAGGGAGTAGGATTCCATATAAATCCCATAGTTCATGCTTATTATTTCTGTAGTTTATGATCTGTTTATCATTCCGCTTCTGCATTCCTATTTTCTACATGGTATCAAAAAGGATTTGATTTTCGAGAATTTCATGTTCGTTGTTTTGTTCGAGATTCGAGGTTCTATACTAGGGTTTCTATTGAAACCCTAATTATGTTTATGGAGATTTATAGAAGATTATTATGTTCGAGATCAGCAAATTATTTTTCTACATGGGTTTTCAGATATCCTAATTTCTGCATATTCTTGAAGATCGTCAAGAGGGTTCTGTTCTGTAGTTTGTTCGTGAAGATCTGGTATTAGAAGAGAGAGTATTGCTTAGGGTTTCATTGAAACTCTATTTTTGTACCTCTGGAGCATCTCCCATTATTCTTGTTGGAGTATTTGGTTGCGCGCCTCTTATGATGTAGATGGGTAAATGGATACCTCCAGGATCCATTTACCACATCCATATGTTTAGTCCCACATCTACCAGTGGTGGGACTTGGAGGCTTTTTGGAGGCTATATAAGGAGCCCCAGACCTCCTGTATATATTGAGAAAGTTCAGTAGAATATCCGCCCCTTTGAGGACTTCTCCCGTGGTTTCATCCCGCTCCTTAGGGAGTAGGGTTCCACGTAAAAATCCTTGTTTTCTTCATATTTATATTTCTAGATTATTCTCTGTTTATCATTTCGCTTCCGCATTCTCTATTTACTAACATGGTATCAGAGCGGGTTCGATTCTCGAGGTTTTTACGCTCGAAACAATTACACAATGCCTCATTGTCTAACTAATTGTTCATCCAAAATCGGAAAGATCTACATCAGCCAAAATTTTGGCACACGAGCATAACAGACTTAGACAACACTAAGCAAACACTTCTCTAAAGGTGTTAAAGACCTAGTCCAGTCCACCTCACAGCCAAGGCTGGAAGAAATGCCATAGATACCCAGCACCAAATGACGAAGCATAGCATCCCCCTTCTTTTAGATTCAAAGAACCCACTTCGCCAAAAGGCAGTGTTCATATCTCAAATCAACGTATACAGACCCACCACTCTAAAAAGGACCCATCGCATAAATCCCAATCAACCAATGACTACCATGGGTATGCGATCTTGAGCTCGCCCAAAAGATCTAACGAAAATCTCGAGCCTTGGACGCAACCCCACCGTTAGAAGATACGCGGAGATAAAAAAGCATGAGATCGAAGAGAGAACCACCTTCAAAGGCATGAATCAACCAATGCTAGAAAAACAAATAGACGTCCAGCTAGACAACTTTGCTCTAACCTCTCTACCAAAGGCAATCCATCTGCATACCACAACCTATCACTACTCAATAGAAGCCCCATGTACATGTAAACTCGCTAGTGGTTCACCAACAACCCATCACACACAATTACCTCATCCCATAAAAGACACAAAGCATAAGGATAGACTTCTTCTGATTGATAATGAATCCCGAAACACCACAACTTTCTAACACCGTGGAAATCCCTTTAGTCTCTACAACACCCCTTAATAAAGAAAATGATAGTAGTATCCACATATTGGAGCACCGCAACCAAAATATCATTGTTAACATAACCTCCCCCCCCCCCCCCAACAGACCACCAAACCTGCCATAATTACCAATGCATCTGCTACAATATCAAATAACGAAGATGCCAACGGACAACCTTGCAAAACACCTCTTAGTAGATGAAAAAAGCCACCTTCTAGATGATCATTCTTTAAAATTGAGTACGATGTAGTTAGACCTCTTTTCCTCCATGAAATCTATGTTTTGGTAAGAAACTCCTCCGTACTGAGATAGGCGGCATTGAAAAGCGTAATGGATCTGAAGTCCTCCCCTCAATCTGAAAATTCCTTCTTTGGCAACAAGAAAATAAGTGCCATAGTCCAATAACTGAAGTCGGATTTACCCACTCTCAGTTCCTCTGCCATCTCCCTAACATTTACTCACTACTTCCAAGGATTCCCTCAAAAGAAAATTGAAAAACCACATGGGTCACGTGGCCCATATGCATTGAAATCGTAAAAAGTTACCCTTATTTCATTAGCATATACTCTCAAATAAGCCCATCTGATTGTTCTTGAGAAAGTGTGCTTGCTTGGTATTAAGCCACCTCCACTTGCCACATCGTATGTGTACGCTTAGCTCACGTAAATGCCCAACTGCTACCGAATAAACCTCCTTGGTGCCTTGAAGACATGTTACACCAACTGAAAATCATAGATGGGGTTCTCCGCATCCGCTCATCTTCGCATGAAAGAACCTCGAATTTGCATCCCTCTTTCAGCCAAGTCTGCCTAAATCGTTGCCTCCATTCAACCTCGCATTTTTTATCCTCTTCCATGGCAATCCTTTGTTGCATATTGTGTTCCTCCAATTCATCAAAAGTTAAAGCTCTATCATGTTCTCCTTTGTCCAATCTTGAAATCTCATCATGAGCCCCATGTCTCTTCAACCCTCAATTGAACCTCCCTTTAGTGCTATGTTTGAGCTCGCTAGGAAAGGAGTGCTCTTTCCCCAAATCTAACTTCGAAGCGACCCCCAAAGTCGTTGACCCCTTGAATTTGTAGCTTTCAAGTTGCTCTATAACTAGGCTTCTGAAACTCTCTTCTACCAACAAAGTGCTCAAATCTAAAACATGAAGACAAGCAATGACCCTCCCTAAAATCACAAACAAGAAATGTATAAAAATCATATCAAGATCAAGGCAACGACTGTTGCGGAGAATCCAACAAAGGATAGGGAGGAGGGCAAGATTCTAGAAGATGGGTGGCATCAATTTCAAGGGAGATGTCAGCATCGGTAGGGGTTCACATGTTGGAAAGTGAGAACCCTATTAGGGAGAACTCAAAAACCAAGCAACGTTGGTTTTTGCTTCCATTGTGGTCGTGAAGGTCACTTCGCGAAAGACAGCAGAAACGGCGTTGTTTGCTTTCGATGTGGCGGTACGGGACATTAGCGCATGGTGTGCAAGGTGTCTGGGGTTTGGCGAAAAGACATTGGGGAATCCTGAAAGAAGGTACAAGAAGGGATATGAACTAATTTGTTGGTGCAAGGGGATCCCCGACATGGCATCTTGGTGGTAGATGCATATCCGCACCTACCGAGGGATGGGGTCTCCTTCTTGGATGCAACCAGAGTATGTCTGGGCAGGAACCAAGCAAGGGATGTTTTTTTATGAAGGATGTTTGGCGGTGGCTTGCGATGTTGTTTCGGACCATGCAAACGCTTTACTAGATGTTGATGGAGGGGGAGCTAGTGTTGCATGACAACATCCTAGGATTTGGGACGGAAGGACAACTCAAGGTTTTCCAATCTATATGTTGATATGGGGCCTGCCCTTCAGGTCAAGAAGCCATGACCTTATGGTGATGGCAATGGTTCCGTTGGGGAGGGTAATGGTGGTGGCGATGGTTCTTTCTGCCAGTGTCCTACCAGAGGAGCCCCAGGATGTAGTGGTCTCGATGGTGCTGAGGTCGAAGCGAGAACTTCCAACATCAGCCTTGGTACAGGTGGGTCATTGTTGCTTCAAGGTATATGTGAAGGTGGCTCATTGTCGTAATCATGCTATGCCCGCGGATCCTAAGGTGGACCCTCCCAATTCAAATCCCTTCTCCCTGGATCTACTCATTTGGGCGGATTTGAATCCCAATCATAGGGTATTCGTTGAGGGTATCACCACTTTCCAGGGGGCTCGTTTATGTTCACTTATGTTGGTCCAATTGAGGAGCATGACACGCCTCTGTAGAGATATTTTTATGTTACAATATTGTGTCTATATTTCTATTTCTTTCATCTATATTGTGTAATTTATACTTTGGGTTTCTACCCTATATAAGAATGAATGTTTCTAACATGGTATGAGAGTGACGGTCCTAGACCGGAGCTCTTGTACCTTAATCCCACACACCGCCATCTCCTCTCTCTCTCCAGCGACTGTCACCGCCGCATCTAGCCGCTCTCCAGCGGTCGTTGCTCGTAGCACCTCGTAGCCCTCCATCACTTGCCACCGTCGCATCTCACCGCTCTCCAGCAGCCGCAGCATGCCGCACCTCGTAGTCCTCCAGTAGTTGTCGTTGCACATCCAGAGATTGTCGTGCACCCCCTCTTCCAGTGGATGTTGCTGAAGGATTATGGAAAAAATCCTCAAGCGCATCACAGAAGCGTGGGGATCGCATCGTATGTGATCCTAAGCGACTAGTCGAACTAGTTGCTCGGTGCAACATAATTTAAATGTTAGAGATTACCGGAGATTGATGTTTCTTTATTTATCATTGTTTCCTTGCTATCACTGTTACCTTAGTTATCATTGTAACCCCACAGGGGTATTTAGGTAAGTTCCCCCAAAGCACCCTAGGGTTTAGTCCTATATAAGGACCTCTAGACCTCACAGAATAAATACACAATATTCTTCTCTTCTTTTCTCCACATGGTATCAGAGCTGTGGTCCTAGACCAGTGGTCTGACCTAACATCCCTCCGCCATCGGCCGCCCCTTCATCCTCTGCGCCCCCCCCCTCCCCGCGCTACCTCGCTAGGCATTCGCGCCCCTGCGCGTCTGCTGCCTGTCGCGCCCGAGCCCGCGCACCTACGCTCTGTTGTCGAGCCTGCCGCGTGATTGCGCGAGGACTCCGTGCCGCCCCTCGTGCTAGGCCCCTTGCTGATCACGCCTGGCCCCTGCACATCGGGCTAGGCCCCTGTCGCCTCCGCGCTAGGGCTCCAAGCCACCCCACCTGTGCCCCTGCACCTTTGCGCCCTACGCGAGGGCTCCGTGCCGCCCCTCCACCCCTCGAGCTAGACCCCTGCCCACCGCGCATGGCCCCTGTGCATCGGGCTAGGCCCCTGCCGCCTCCACGCTAGGGCTCCAAGCCCCTTGCGCGAGGGCTCTGTGCACCCACCTGCGGCTGCGCTCTTGCTACCCTCGTGCTACCGCGCTGCCCTAGGCTTCCGCCACCCGAGGCATCTACTGCTGCCGCCCTAGGCCTCTTGTTCGACTTTGGTTTAGGGCGTTGAGCCTCCACAACTCTCCAAAAATGTGCAACTAAGGAGGTTCTACATATCAACTACAACTGCATCTAGGTCACTTTTTCTAGACCTAGAGACGTTTATCATGACGTCCATCGAGACCAAGCCTATATATCCTCCTTCTCTGATGGTATAAGGCACATCTATCAAGCTGAAAGGCTCCGAAAACTATGTTCTATGGTCTCGATCCTTCAAGATAAGTATTGGTGGCCAACGAAAGAGTGTCATCCTCACGAAGACTCCTCCCTCTACCACCGATGCAGATTATGAAGCCTGGTTTGTCGGCAATTGCCAGGTAATTACTTGGATGACAAATAGTGTAGATCCAAATATTGTTGCAAATCTTTTATAAAGATACTGCTAAAGCCATGTGGGAAAATCTTGAGCACATATATTCCCAGAAAACAACCAAGTCTCATCTTTCTGATATATATATACAAGAATTTGGTCTACTAATCAAGAAGAAACCAGTCTAACTGAATACTACCTGACACTTACAAGCATGTTTGAAGAACTTCTTATCTTTCAACCTGCATGCTGTGATAAACAAATAGGCGAACGTGCTGAGTGGCGGGTTTACAGGTTCCTCTCAAGGTTTCATCCGAAGTACAAAATTGCAAAAGATCAATTTCTTATGGCAGATAAATTGCCTACGATCGAAACCATATTCGGTCGACTACAGGAACTGGAGGCTCCAGTTCAAAATTCTCTGGTTCATTCTTCTACAGAGACAACAACCCACTATTCACTGGGCACAGAGGACGTCAGTCTTATCCCAGAGGCCAAGGTCGTGGACGTGACTCTAGTCGTGGACGTGACCTTAGACGAGGTCGTGGTCGTGATTTCTCTACTGGTCGTTATCCTGCATGCGTACACTGTGATCACGTGAATTATCCTTCTGAGCGGTGCTGGGAAACATTTGGCAAGCAACCAAGTGCTCATAACACTTATGACGACAAACCACATGATACAAACAATGATACAACTACTCAGAGTACAGATGGACAACATGCTCCATTCATTGCTTCTGAATATACTCGTCTGCCACAACTTGTAAATGATTCCGCTCCCTCAACCAAAGACACAATTGCATCTGCTGCTACTGCCGGCCTTGCCACCACCTCACGTACAGTAGCCAACTCAGTCTCTGTTACCAAACATGCATGGATTATTGATTCTGGTGCTTCCACTCATCTAATGGGAGATGCAAGTCTACTCACCTCATCTCAACCCTCTACCATTGTAAAGAGCGTTCGTGTTGCCAATGGGGATCATTCTCCCGTTACTGCTGTTGGAACTATTAACTTCTCCAACAAACTTCGACTGACAGATGTGCATTGTGCTCCTGCTTTCCCGCTCAGTCTTTTATTTGTTCAGAAGCTATGTCGTGAGCTACATTGTCGTGTTATTTTTGATGAATTCTGCTGCTATTTTCAGGACATCCGGACGAGGCAGATTTTTGGTGGGGGACATGAGAGGAATGGCCTATATTACCTCAACAGTCCGTCTACTTCCAACTTTGCTGGCGCTACCTCCATATCGGACGATCCCCTTCTATGGCATCTTCGTCTGGGACATCCTTCTGCCAAGGCTCTCTCTATGATGTTCCCTGAACTATCTAAGCTAAAACCCTTTGAGTGTGAAGCATGTTAGTTCGGAAAACATCATAGAGTTTCCTTTCCTGCTAGAACTGAGTCTCGTCGCATTACTCCTTTCTTCCTAGTTCATTGTGATATTTGGGGACCCTGTTCGGTCGGTCATAGGTACTTTGTTATTTTTGTGGATGACTACAGTCGCTTATCTTGGGTTTTCTTGTTAAAAGAACGTTCAGAAATTAATATCATTGTCAAGAACTTGTTTCATTATGTCAAAAAAAATTTCTCCACTACAATTAAAATCTTTCGTTCTGATAAGCTCTGGAATTTACTCAGAATGACTTTACAACCTTTTTGCCTCCCAGGGTACCATACATCAAACATCTTGCCAATATACATCCCAACAAAATGGGGTTGCTGAAAGAAAATTGAGACACCTTCTTGCTATTGCTCGATCCTTACTCACCCATATGAATGTCCCCAAGATATATTGGGGCAATGCTATCCTAACTGTTGTTCATCTTATAAAAAGGGTCCCCTCTGCTTCTCTACAAGGCTCCACTCCTTTCAACTTACTATATCCCAAGGAGAAACCTTTCCCTCTACCCTTATGGATTTTTGGATGCACAGCCTTTGTCCATAATTTTCATACCCCTGACAAATTATCTGCTCGTGCTATCAAATGTGTTTTTCTAGGGTATTCTCAAAATCAAAAAGGATACATATGTTATGATCCTACAGCACATCGTTATTACGTTTCTCTTGATGTCACCTTCTTTGAACAAAACAGTTTCTTTACTCAGACAGTGTCCGATATTCCCCTACAGTTTCCTCATCCACCAATTGTGTATAAAAGAAGAGCTGTGTCCAATCATGTTCATGTTCCTTTACCTATTCCACTGTTGCAGGATACTATGCCATCCTCGAGTGCTCCCACCAATGCTACCCCGGATAGTCCTCAGGAGCTTCCGATCGCACTATGAAGAACAAAGAGGCAATGTACACTTCATCCAATATCTCATTTCACCTCTACTGATGGGTTATGTTGCTCTGACAAAAGATATGCAGATGCCATAATGGCTATTTCTGTTCCCAAAGATCATCATAGTGCACTACAAGATGAGGGATGGAGAATGGCAATGAATGAAGAAATGGAAGCATTACAGTCCCGAAAAACATGGGACCTTGTCAAATGCCCTCCTGGATGTAAACCAGTTGCATGTCGCTGGATCTTCACTACAAAGCAGTCCCATGATGGCTCTATTGATCGTTTAAAGGTAGACTTGTAGCAGAAGGCTTTACTCAAACATATGGAGTAGACTACTTCGAAACATTCTCCCCTGTGGCTAGAATGGGATCCATACGAACTATCATCTCTATGGCTGTGAACAAAGGGTGGCCTATGTTTCAGTTATATGTCAAGAATGCATTTCTATATGGAGAGCTTGACGAAGAAGTCTACATGATACAACCCCCAGGTTACGAAGTCGAGGGGAAGTATGTATGCCGGCTTCACAAAGCCATCTACGGACTAAAGCAGAGTCCAAGAGCCTGGTTTGATAGACTGAGTACAGAGATTGGAACCATGGGCTTCTAGAGGACTACGTCTGACTATTCGGTCTTTGTCAGGAAACGGCAGACTGATATTGTAATTCTTGCTATATATGTAGATGATATGATTATTACTGGAGATGATGACCAAGGGATACTAGAAACCAAGGCTTTCCTGCAAAAAGTATTCGTCACCAAGGATCTTGGACAACTTCACTATTTTCTAGGCATAGAAGCCCTACGTACTAAGAAAGGCTTACATATGTCGCAGAGGAAATACTGCCTTGACATACTAACTGAGGCAGGACTACTTGGGTGCAAACCCTCAGGAATTCCCGCAGAGCCTAGAAAACATTTTGCATCCAATGATCCTCTCTTTGAAGACACTACACGATATATGAGCCGGGTTGGCAAACTTCTATATCTTACAGTTACTAGACCTGATATATCCTATGCTGTAAGCAGAGCCAGCCAATATATGGAGAAACCATGCTACAACCATTGGCAAGATGTTCTTCAAATCCTTCGCTAACTAAAAGACTCGCCAGGACGTAGAGTCTTCTATGGGGCAAATGGTCACACAAATCTTATTGCATATGCTGACGCCGATTATGTAAGCTCTCCTGAAGACCGTCGATATACAACTGGATATGCCATAATGGTAGGAGGAAACCTGGTTAGTTTGAGGAGCAAGAAACAAGCAGTCGTCTCAAGATCTAGTGCTGAAGTTGAATATAGAGCAATGGCTCAGGCTACATGTGAGATCACATGGCTACTCACTTTTCTACAAGAACTAAATGCTGCTACATCCATTCCTATTCCCCTGTACTGTGACAACAAATCAGCTACCTACATTGCTACCAATCCTGTGTTCTATGAGAGAACAAAACATATTGAGATTGATTGTCACTTTATCAGAGATGTTGTACAAGGAGGAAAGATAACCACGCCGCACGTTCCAACAGATCTTCAACTTGCTGATATTTTTACCAAGACAGTGACAAAGAAGCGGCTTTCTTGGATAACTTCCAAGTTGGGCATGATTGATGAATATGCTCCAACTTGAGGGGGAGTGTTAGAGATTACCGGAGATTGATGTTTCTTTATTTATCATTGTTTCCTTACTATCACTATTTCCTTAGTTATCATTGTAACCCCACAAGGGTATTTAGGTAGGTTCCCTCCAAAGCACCCTAGGGTTTAGTCCTATATAAGGACCCCTAGACCTCACAGAATAAACACACAATATTCTTCTCTTCTTTTCTCCACGTTAAAAAAATAAATAATGAAACCACATGATCCATGAACCATTCACAGATTGTTTCATCTAAACCACATATTAGGTAAAGAAATGCCTCTTGTAGCGTGGTTGTAATCAAGTTTCTAAGCAAAGAGACTTCCTATCTCAAGTTCGACCCAATGGTAGAGATGATTGCAAGCGCCAAGATGAATCGTGTGCTTCTTGCAATCCGAGTTGTTGATCCAAGCAATAGATCTCATGATCTCATCTCACGAGATCAAGTGTCTACTTCACAAACATGACGCACGGAAGGAGATGGAGATCCACGAACGGTCGAGGCAATTAACCTAACGGCGATGCGACGATGAGAGCAGCCTTCTCTTTAAGGTTAGAGTGGACGGCCACTCAAGAGGTAGAGAGAGAGAGAGTTGGCGTGTGATATGAGAAAGAGAAAGAGAGAGAGAGCAATTGTTGTTCAACAACTTCTTGTTAGAAGGGCAAGGGTGCCTCTTTTTATATAGTATTTTGGGAGTCCATGGATCTTGTTGGAAGAAATGAGTGCGTTGTTATTTCTGGGAACCTTAGGCTCTCTTATATAAAGGAGAATCCTATGGGTAAATTGCATAAGATGGATACAGAGAAAATAAAATAAGAAAACAATACACATAGAATACGTAAACATATAAATATCTCTACACTCCCCCTTGAGATGGAGCATAGATGCCAATCGTGCTCAGCTTGGATGAACACTTATGAAATGGTCATCTGAGCAATGCCTTGATAAAGATATTTGTTGTTTGTTCTCCTGAACTGACATGTGAGGTAGAAATCAAACCCTTCTGAATCATATCTCTAGTGTAATGGCAATCTACCTCAATATGTTTTGTTCTCTCATGGAACGCAGGGTTGTTTGCAATGAATAGGGCAGCCTGATTATCACATTGTAACTGCATGGGTAGAGGAACATCTATATGCAAATCTATTAACACTGCTCGGACTCATATCATTTCTGTATTTGCTTGCGCCATAGCCCTGTATTCAGATTCGGCACTTGATCTAGCCACAACTGTTTGTTTCTTGCTTCTCCAAGAAACAAGAGAACTGTCGATGAACACTGCAAAGCTCGAAGTAGACTTCCTATCCTTAGGCCACCCTATGTAGTCAGCATCAGCGCGCGCGAATACAGAGAGATCTGCTCCTTTCTTGAAAAATAGTCCTGCAACTAAAGAAGATTTTAGATATCTCAATATCATGTATATAGCGTCCATATGTACTTATCGTGGTTGATGAACTAACTCACACGACTAACAGCAAAAGAGATATCCGGTCCGGTAATAGTAACATAAAGGAGCTTTCCCACCATCTCTCTGTATCTCCTCTTATCGACCTCCCCTGTATCATCATATAGCTTCATGCTAGGATCCATAGGAGTAGTAGAAGGTCGACACCCAATCATGCACGTCTCAACAAGCATGTCTATTATATATTTTCTTTGGGTCATCACAAGACTCTGCACATTCCTAACAAACTCCAACTCTAAGAAATAACTTAGGGTGCCTAGATCCTTGGTAACAAATTGACGACCTAGGAATTCTTTTGCCATCTTTATTCACTGCACATCATCTCCTGTAACAACTATATCATCAGCAGCGGTGGGCCTGGAGAGGAGAGGGGGGGTGCGCGACACTGAGGGAGAGGGTGGGGTTGCGGGCGGCGGCCTCGAAATGGGGGGGGGATGTGGGCAGCGGCGCCAGAAAAGAGGGGGGTTGCGGTCGGCGACGCCAAAAGGGGGTGGGCGGGTAGGGATTAAGGTTAGGGTATACGAGCTCCGATCTAGGACCACCGCTCTGATATCATGTTGGAAGAAATGAGTGCGTTGTTATTTCTGGGAACCCTAGGCTCTCTTATATAAAGTGGAGTCCTATGAGTAAATTACATAAGATGGATACGGAGAAAATAAAATAAGAAAACAGTACAAATAGAATACGTAACATATAAATATCTCTACAGATCTCAATCCATGGACTACACAAATCCAATGGTTTAGATTGGTTTGTGTTTGTTGTAATGGCCATGTCTTCGTTGCAAAAACACAACAACGATTAATTTAATTAAATTAAATATATATACTGAATCATCAATACAATTTAATTTCAATTAAATCAATTTTGCATGGAGATAATTTAAAAAGAGATATAATTTAATTTCAACTAAATTAAGTTTGCATGGAGATAATTAAAAAAAGATAAATCTCTTTCTTAATGGGACTTGGTGGCCTTCCACCTCCTCCCACTAAGGTGGTTATTTATCTCCAATTAATTTGCAACAACTATTTGTTGCAAATTTATTCACACAAATAATTCATAATTATTTTATGAATATTGCAATCATGCCATTAAAAAGTTGTGAATCATATTCACAAACTAAAATAAAATGTAAATTACATTTCCAATTAATTGTCTAATGTGAATCCAATTCACATCAACACTTAATTAACAAATGTTAATTACAATTGTCTCTCTTTAATATATTATAAATCATATTTATAATATATATGAATAATATGGATAGTACTATCGTCATTATCCATATCATTGATAATTAAATCATATTTAATTATCTAAGATCTCAATTCTAATGCATTCAAATAATATGATCTTATCCATATTATTTATGATAATTAAATCATATTTAATTATCCATTTCTCAATGCTTGGATATATTAACAGTGGAATTATTCTTGAACTCTTTCAAGAATAATGTGCTTTCTCCGCGGATACTTGGAGATAAGGACAGGGCGATTATACGTTTCATGTATAGTGACTTGGATGTTGAGATCTTATCTCAAGTCTAGATCTTAAGAACCTCCCACAGATGTTTGATTAAATCAAAACCGTAGATCTAATCATCTAATTGCATCTGAATCTCATTCAAAATAATGTCCAACATTTGGACTGAGATTAGATTTCTTCTCAACTGAGAGGAGTCACTAAAATCCATACATGTTTCATCACTCCCTCGGTATGGAAGCGCCATGGTTATACAATCGTTTATGATTACACCACCCTCAGGTATTCCTAATACCCATACATCCTACCATACTAGAAGACCTAAATTAAACCCGAAATTTTAGATCTTTTTAGACTATCTCCTTCAGGATTTTATCATTAAGTTTCTCATTCGATCATTGAGAGTCGGTATCGATCATATACTTTCCAAAAGCATATATCATACCTAGGTATTGATCATATAATTCCCAGAAGTATATATCATACCTACAAATTCAGTCAAGCTTCCAAAGCGAGACGACCGTACACGGAATTTGATTCCAAATATCCCATGAATGAGCTCATGTCTTCCGGTTCAGTAAATGAACATGTATGATCTCTTTGAGAGATCGTTACTCATGTGCCCTTGTATGCACACCAGCACGTCGGTGTACAAACCTTGATTAGGCCATCAATCTATCGGTCTGCCAAATGTACATATTCAGACATATAGTAACACATCTGTCTCCGGTCAGAGGATGTATGCCTATATCGTGACAGCATACGACATAGGTCTTGGTTATCTCGATCTCGTTAAGTCAACTCTTTGACCTAACTTATCTAACACCATTGAATCTCCATTCCTATGCAGAGGACCTACATCAAGAGGTCGGACAGATATCAGCTTTTGGAGAAAGGATTGCCATCTCCTTCTCAAGCTGGAGATCTTCTCTTAATAATCATTTGATGGTGTTTGATGAGTCATCAATCTAACTCTTTAGATATTTATCCAAGCACCAGCATCTATCATTCAACAATTGAATCAACAGTTGTATGATCATCAAAATGGCCATGGTACATGACCCTAATTGTACTAAGGAACCTATTATGCAAATTAGTTATTCTTTGTTTCAGATCAGGGAATGGTATTTGCAATAACATTTATTGCATATTCGCTCGTCGTGGGCTCGTATGTCCAATAGTTGCTGCCTCTAAGCTACCACCTACAGCTTGTTGCCCTCTCCTAGGGCTCCAAGAATGTGATCATCTGATCACGTTGGTCTGATTTTGATGCCACTCGGTGATTTCATATTAGTATATCACATGTCAGTGCGAGGCACTTTATAGGTTGATGGGAGTTGTTACACTTTGAGTTTATGTATACAACCACTTCCTACACGCCTGTATAGACAAACTTCTTCGGTGAACAAGTCTCAATCTATGGATCCGGCAATATGTCAGAAAGGAATGTTGATATTCCTACCACATACACTTCTCGAGGTCCAACGACCATAACGAATATGGACGGAACGAACTATGAACTATGGACCATGCACTTCATGAGCCTAATGCAGTCTACGGGGTAAGAAACATATTCTTACCGAAGCGAAGCTAACTGACAAGACTACGATGAATGCCTCATAGGAAGTTGACGATGCTTATGCACCAATGTGATTGTCTGGCATACTGATAGTAGAGATTGCTAATGATGTTTAGCATCAACCCATCGCCAAGATGATGGGACATTCTCGTTGATGCATACTCCCGGCAAGAAATGAGACGAAGATCCTGCAGCTACAACATGACATATTCACAGTCAAGTAGAATGGTTGTCCCATGCATTCCTTGCATACGTCTCTTCGTGTCATGTTTCAGAAGCTTCACACCTCCATGCATATTGCAACCACCGCTAAGTAGCATAAAATGTACAGGAACGCCACCATAGTTGGCGTGTTTTTAGCAGCACTTGATCCAGAGTATGATGATGCTCACTCACATATACTTATGGATTCCACCATCTCTCCCATTACAGAGGCATACGACAGGCTTAGTAGGATCATTGTTCAACTGTCTGTCTCTACCCAAACCTCCTCTATGATGGACGCATCTTGCGGTAGGGGAGGCACTTCTTAGTTCCGCAGTTGTGGTTCTCGTGGCATGGGAGGCCACGTTCGCCAACATGCACCTATTGCCACCGTCCAGGCCACTCGAAGGATACATGCTACTTCAAGCATGGCTTTCCAGCTTCTGGCAACAAGTTGAACCTCCCGCAGCTTCCACGTCTGACCAGAGATTTGAGGACTTTGTTGCTCATCTGAGGGAGATTCTATCTCATACTGGTTCTCACGCATCTTCGTTTGCTCAAGGAAGCCATTCAAATGTTGCCTCTATATCTGTCAGTACCTTAGACAGTACCTATGCTCTTACCAATTGCCATAGGACTGACATGATAGAGTGGATTATGGACTCCAATGCATCCCATCATATGTGTGGAGACAGAAGTCAGTTTACAGTGTACAGACAGTTACCCCTTAGTAAATCAGTTATCATAGCCGATGGGACTCACTCTCCAGTTGCAGAATAGGGAGAGATCAGCCTGATGCAATCTATATGTCTACATAATGTGCTTCATGCCCCTAATTTTTCAATGAATTTATTGTCTATTAGTCAAATAACTAAGGATCTACATTTTTTTGCTATTTTTGACCCATCTTCACTTGTGTTTCAAGTTATTCTTACAGGAAGGGTGATTGGATGTGGCCGTGAGCAAGACGGTGTCTATCGACTCATCTGCACTCCATATGTTGTTGTCTCGTCTAGTCTCACGGGATCAATCTCCCCACTTATGAGGCATCTGTGCTTTGGTCACCTTCATCTCCAGAAGATGTCCCATGTGCTCCCTCAGATTTCTCCTCACTCATAATTCCAGTGCGAGGCTTGTCAGTTAGGGAAGCATCACCGGTCTATCTCCGCAAGTCGTCAGGTTCGGAGTAGTGACTCTCTTTTTGAGTTGATTCATGTAGATATTTGGGGTCCGAGTCATGTTACTAATAACCAGGGAGACTGGTTTTATTTGTGGTTGTAGACGATTTTTCTAGATTGTCGTGGGTTTTCTTGTTAAAGAATAAGTCTGAGCTGGGACTATGATTAAATCTTTTATAAATGAAGTAAAGAATATATTTTTCCTCTACAATTAAATTGTGCGAACTGACAATGCCTTGGAATTTTGTACTCTTGAGCTTTCGCATTTCTTCTCGTCATTTGGTATCGTTCATCAAACTTCATGTGTGTATACGTCTCGACAAAATGGTGTTGATGAACGTAAGCATTGTCACTTGCTTGATGTGACTCGGACCCTTCTCTTTCAGAGTCGCACTCCACATTCGTTTTGAGAGATGTGGTTCTCATTGCTTGCTATTTAGTGAATCGCATGCCCTCTTCTCTGTTGGGTGGAAAACTCCATTCTCCTTTGTTTTTCTAGAGAAGGATTTGTCCTCACTCACTCCTTGTATAATTGGTTCGGGCGCCTCTGTGCATCAATTGTCACCTGATCTTGACAAGCTCTCTCCTCAAGCTGCCAAATGTGTTTTTGTGGGGTATTCCATGACATAGAAGGAATACATATGGTGTGATCCTCTTCATAGGAAGTACTACGCCAGCATTGATGTCACCTTTTTTTAGTATGTGGTGTATTTTTCTCCTACAGATAACAAATTAACTCCATCTGATTCTGGAGAAGATGTCTACATGTTGCCACCTCCTAGTACAATAATCACATCACCATTTCCACTTGTTGTCACACCACCTCCACCTCCTCTAGTACCACCACCACCTCCTCCCAGTACCTTGGCTTTGTTCTTGCCATGATTTTATGTTCGTAGGTCATCCTCTGCTCATGGGCCTCGCCAGTCATCCAGCACGTCTTAGGTATGTTCTGAGCATATTGTTTCTACCGACGATCCTCAAGATTTGTCTTTGCAGTCGACTATTGCATCGTCTAAGCAGGTGCCTTTTTAGGAGACTGGTATACAGATTGAGGAGATCCACAATGACTTGGATGTGCCTATTACAATTAGGAAACAGAGGCATACGTGTGATCGTATCCTCTTGTTTCCCATGTTTCTTTTAACCATTTGACTGTGGATTTAAGGAAGTTTACAATTGGACTATCAACCGTGGAAATTCCACGGACTTACCAAGAGGCTGTGCAGTATAGTCGGTGACGTCTTGCCACGGAAGAGGAGATGGTCGCGTTGTAGTCATGTGGCACCTGTAGTTTAGTTCCAGCTCCTTCGGGAGCTTCTATTATCACTTGCAAGTGGTTGTTCATTAGGAAACATCGTGCATATGGTAGTGTTGATCGTTACAAGGCTAGATTGGTTTTATGTGGGTTCACCCAGACGTCTAGGGTGGTCTATCTGGGCACATTCTCTCTAGTTGCTCACCACTCCACTCTTCGGGTTCTTCTTACTGTTGCTATGGTACGTGAATGGCCTCTGTTTTAGCTTGATGTCAAGAATGCATTCCTATATGGTGATCTTCAAAAGGAAGTCTATGTGCACCAGCCACCTGTGTTTGCTGTTGAGGTTGAATGCCAGCAGATTTGTTAACTTAACAAGGCCATCTATGGTCTCAAGCAGAGTCCAAGAGCATGGTTCCAAAAGCTCTCGGACTTGATTGAGCAACATGGATTCACGAGGCCGAATGCGGATCATTCTTTGTTTGTTCAGAGGACCCATAGAGGTACAGTAGTTATCATGGTATATGATGATGATATCATCATTACAGGAGACGTGTAGGGGATTAGCGAGGCAAAAGGGTTTCTTAGTTAACAGTTTGTCACCAAGGACCTTGGCACCCTAAGGTACTTTCTACGATTAGAGTTTGCCAGGAATCAGCAGGGTCTTGTGATGACCCAAAGAAAGCATGTTACATATCTTCTAGCTGAGACATGCGGGATTGGGTGCAGACTTGCTACTACTCCTATGGATCCAAGCATGAGACTATACGATGACGATATAGGAAAAGTGGACAAGAGAAGATACAGAGAACTTGTGGGGAAGCTACTTTATGTTACCATCACCAGGTCAAACATTTCATTTGCGATTAATCGGGTTAGTTAGTTCATGGAGAAACTAAACAAGTGCATATGGATGCAGTCCATACGATTTTCAGGTACTTGAATTCATCTCCAGGTACAGGATTATTATTCAGAAAAAGGACATCCCTCACTGTTACAGCTTGCACAGATGCAGACTATGAAGACTGTCTTAAGAACATGAACCAACTTAAGGCTTTATTTTTTTTTTGACACTCCAACAAGGGGGACCAACTTAAGGCTTTATTGTATTCATTGGTGACTCTCTAGTGTCTTGGAAGAGCAAGAAGCATATGGTTGTTGCTAGGTCTAGTGTTGAATCATAATACAGAGCTATGGCACAGGGGGAGCACAAAGATGATGTGGTCATATCTGTTCTAGTTGACTTATGCATTGATGTACCACTTCCTATGCAATTACTGTGTGACAACCAGGCAGCCTTATTCATTGTTAATAATCCCACTTTTTCATGAGAGAACGAAACACATTGAGGTGGATTGTCACTATACACGTGATATGATCCAGAAAGGTTTCATTTCCACTTCCCATGTAAGTTCAAGGGAGCAGAACAGATATCCTCACCAAGGCATCAACCAGAGGACCCTATAAAAAGTGTTCATCAAAGTTGAGCATGATCGACATCTATACTCCATCTTAAGGGGAAATGTCAAGATATTTTTATGTTACAGTATTGTTTTTGTATTTCTATTTCTTTCATCTCTATTATATAATTTACCCTTTGTGTCTATCCCTATAAGAAAGCCCTAGAATTACCTTGAATAGATAGATTAAACACTTCTTTCAATAATCTCCCCGCAAGAGGATGGGCCCCAGGAAAAGGGTTGGGAAGGGCTATCGTTGGAGGCGAAGTCCCATTTTGGAGGTTGTGGAGATATATTTGTTCACAGTATTTATTTTCTGTTTCCGTACTATTTCTTAATTCAATGTTCTTATGAATGAATGTCTTATGTAATTTACACATAGCCTACTCTCCTATATAAGAGAGCCTAGGATTTACAGAATAAAAACCTCTTTCATTTTTCCCAACATGGTATCAGAGCGGTGGTCCTAGATCAGAGCTCTGAAACCCTAACCCCTCCCACGCCTTTCTTCCCCCTCGCCTCGCCTCTGCCTGAGAGAGCCCGTAGCCCCCGCCTCACCCGCCTCGCCAAGTCCCGCCAGCCGCCAAGCCCCTTGCGGCCCCTGCCAGGCCCTGCCTGGGCGCCGCCAAGCCCGCCTGGGTGCCTCCAGGCCTCCGCGCCCTCTGCCAGGCCCCTGCCTGGGCGCCGCCATCACTGTCAGGCCCCTGCCTGGGCGTAGCCATCACCGCCTGGGCACTGCCAGGCCCCTGCGGTCCCTGTTGGCACCCGCTCAGCACCTGATCTCCGCCTAGGAACTCTGTAGCAACTCGTTGAAATCCCAGTAAGTCCCCTTCTTCCACGCGGGTTGACCGTTGTCGTCAGGGCTCTCTGTATTTGATGAGATTGGTTGCATGAGTCTACACATGCAACCATATCTCTCTATGTCAGTGTAGACAAGCATGTGTCTAGTCCTCAATCCTAGTCTTCTCGAGCCATCATGTTAGAAAGCAAGGTTGAGGTTCCCTCCATAGGCACATTCAGAGGTCATGCACCCATAGCAAAGATTGATGGGTCAAACTATGAATTGTGGGCTATGCAGTTCATGACTATGATGATGTCTACCGGTAAGAAACACATTCTTACTAAGGAAGAGCCCATCGAGAAGACTGGAGTTAACGCCTCATGGGAGGTGGATGATGCTTATGCCAAGGTTTGGCTCTCAAGAACATTGGCATTAGAGATTGCCAATGATATACTTCATCAGCCCATAGCCAAGATGATGTGGGATATTCTCGCTACCACTTATTCACTTGCGAAGAATGAGACGAAGATTCTACAAGTCCAGCATGATATATTTACGATCAAGCAGAATGGGCATCATCTTCACTCGTTATATACATCCTTGCGCAGGATGTTTGAGAAGCTTTATAGTTTCATGCCTCTGACATCCACCCTTGAGCAGCAGAAGACCTATCGGAATGTCACCATGGTTGGCGTGTTTCCGGCAGCCCTCGATCCCGAGTATGAGGGCGGCCCGTTCTCAGATTTTTGCAGACTCTACCATTCCTCCAATGGAGGAAGCCTTTTGTAGACTCAGCAGGATCATTGTTCCATCTTCCACTGCTAGTCAGACCTCTTCAGCGATGGCTGCCTCTTGAGGACGAGGAGGCTCTTCTCAGTTTCGTGGACGAGGACCTTACGGAAGAGGAGGTCGTGTTCGTCAGCCCTACACTTTCTCTCATGGTTACGAACATACCAAAGACGCATGCTACTCTAAGCATGGATTTCCTGCCTCTGCTCGAGTGACTGAACAGATTGAGCCCCCAGCAGCTTTTTCTTTGGATCAACGCTTTGAGGATCTTGTAGCACGATTGAGGGGCATTATACCTCCTTCTGGCTCTATGACATCTTCGTCGGCCCCTGGGAGTCATTCAGATGTAGCTGCTTCAGCCTCCTCCAGTACCTCAGGTAGCACCTATGCACTCACTAGCAGTAGTAGACTTGAGGCTATAGAATGGATTATGGACTCCGGTGCCACACATCATTTGTGTGGAGACAGGTGTCAACTTACAGCCTACAGGCAGGTTCCTCCAGGACGAACTGTGGTTATTGCAGACGGGACTCATTCCCTAATTACTGGACAGAGGGAGATTAGTTTGACACATTCTATGCATCTATAGAATGTATTACATGCAAGGTTCGAAAAAACGAAAGGCGGAACGAGGCGTTTTCTCTGGAAGCGAGGCGAAGCGTAGCCTCGAGGCGATCGACGCGTAAGCCTCAATTTTGTATAGAAAAATAATTATAAAATATATATATTAAATATATTTATTGGTAAAATAATATAATCTAACAAACATATAGTATATAACAATGTAATATATGATGATATTATGAAAATAAGAACGTGAAAAAAGGATATGTCAATGACTCAATGCCATAAGCATTTCTAAATTTCTACCCAATCAAAAGGAAATCATCGGTTATAACTATCACTAAAAATTTATCTAAAATGGACTGGCTATAGTTGTCACTATAAATATCCAAGTTGTTGATATGAATCATATGATTTGAATCCTAACTATATGTTCTACTATACCCAGATGAAGAACGGTTTGATGCCCTCCCTGTACCACCATACCGTCCCAGATTTTTAAATGTTTAAGGATGTAATAGTAAGAGTTCACTAAAATAATTTGGTATGTTAATAGTAAATATGAATATGAAAGAGGTCAAATTTATGCATATGAATATGAAAGAGGTCAAATTTATGCATTCATCTTGCATAAGTTAATAGTTAGACATAATTAATAGTAAATATGAAGCCGTTTGCTGAAATAGTTACACATAATTAATAATTATGGAGTTATGGGTACGAAAGAAACATCAGATTTAGGCATTTAACTTGTAATCATTATCATAAACAAGTATATATTTATAAGCTTCTCAAACCACCATGTAAACTATTAAAATCTTCAAAAAATTAAAAATGCCTCGGAAAATGCCTCGACCACCTCGAGGCGGAACGCCTCGAGGCTACGCCTCAGCCACTCGAGGCGCACGCCTCACTGGACAAGGCCGAGGCGCACGCCTTGAGGCTAAAAAGGCCCGCCTCGCCTCGAGGCGTACGCCTCGACCGCCTCGAGGCGCGCCTTTTAATACCATGGTTACATGCACCTGACTTCTCTATGAATTTGTTGTGCATTAGTCAGATTACGAAGGATTTACATTGTCGAGCCATTTTTACCCATCTTCTCTTGTTTTTCAGGACATCCTTACGGGCAAGGTAATTTGGTGTAGCCGTGAGCAGGGCGGTCTCTATCGCCAAGTTCGAACTCCCTATGCCGGAATCTCCTCACTATCTGCTGGACCTACCTCACCATTTATGTGGCACATGCGCTTTGGTCATCTCACACTCTAGAAACGGTGTCGTGTTCCGCCTCAGATCTCGCCTCACACGTCCTTTCAATGTGAGGCATGTCAGTTGGGAAAGCATCATCGCTCTGCCTTTCCCAGTCTTCAGAGTCGGAGCAGAAGCTCTATATTTGAGTTGTTTCATTTAGATATTTAGGGTCCCGGTCGTGTTCCTGATCACCACGAGCACAGGTTTTATCTAGTCGTTGTTGATGATTTCTTTCGTCTATCTTGGGTATTTTTATTAAAGAATAAATCTAAAGCTGGAGATGTTATCAAAAATTTCTTGACCGAAGTACAAAATGTCTTTTCTGCTTTTGTGAAAATTGTGAGAACCGATAATGCCTTGGAATATTGTACTGATAATCTCTCCAATTATTTTTCAACCAAAGGTATTATTCATCAAACATCATGTGTCTATACTTACCAACAAAATGGGATTGTAAAAAGAAATCATCGTCACTTGCTTGAAGTTACTAGGACACTTCTCATTCAGAGTCGTGTTCCTCATTCTTTTTGGGGGCGATGTTCTAACGACATGTTATCTTATTAATCGCATTCCCTCGTCAGTCTTGGGTGAGAAAATTCCTTTCTCTCTTGCCTTTCCTGAAAAGGAATTATTCTCACTCACTCCTCGTGTGTTTGGCTCAGTAGCCTTCGTCCACCAGTTGTCTCTAGGTATTGACAAGCTCTCTCCTAAAGTTGTCAAGTGTGACTTTGTTGGGTACTCCAGGACACAGAAAGGATAAAGGTGTTACGATCCATTGCGTAGGAAGTATTACATTAGTGCCGATGTCACCTTTTTCAAGTTCGTGATGTATTTTTCTCCTACAGGTGATCGGTTGACGTCTTCAGATAATGATGATGACATATATATACCACCACCACCATTACCTCCCACACCTCCACCACCACCACCTCCTTCACCACCACCATCACCGCCTCCACTTACTATACCGGACCCAGTTCCACCATTACCACACCATTATACTCGTCGGCCTGCTTCTGTTCATGGCCACCGCTCATCATCTAACACGCATGAGGTATGTTCTGAAAATATAGTTTCTAATGTTGGGTCTAATGGTCACCTGAGCAAGATTCTTTACAGGGGACAGATGTAGAAGCTGCAGATTTGGACCTACCTATAGCACTTCAGAAGCAGAAGAGTAGTTGTGTGTCAAATCATATAGCATCCATGGTCTCCTTTGATCACTTGACTGGCGATTTCGGGAATTTTGCAGTTGCATTATCAGTCGTGGCCATTCCACGGAATTATCAAGAGGCTCTAAAGGACAATCGATGGCATTTGGCCATGGAAGAAGAGATCGTCGCTCTTCAGTCAAGAGGTACTTGGAGCCTCGTTCCCAGCTCCCACTGGAGTGTCTACAATAAGTTGTAAATGGGTGTTTACAGTTAAGCACAATGCAGATGGTAGCATCGACAGATACAAGGTGCGCCGGGTTGCGCGAGGGTTTACACTGACATATGGGGTGGATTATCTCGACACATTCTCACAAGTTGCTCGTTATTCCACCTTACATATTCTTCTCTTTATTGCCATAATTTGATATTGTACGTTGTTTTAGTTAGATGTCAAGAATGCATTTCTGTGTGGTGAGCTTCAAGAGGAAGTCTACATGCAACAACCACCTGGATTTGCTGTTGAGGGGGAGTGTTCACAGGTGTGTAGACTTTATAAAGCGATCTATAGCCTTAAGTAGAGCCCTAGAGCTTGGTTCCAGAAGCTGTCAAACCTGTTTGAGAAACAAGGGTACAAACGTTCGAATGCAGATCATTCCCTTTTAACACAGAAAACATCTAGAGGTATGATCGCTATTATAGTGTATGTTGATGATATTCTTATTACAGGAGATGACATACAAGGAATCAAGAGGGCGAAAGAACTTCTGGGTCGTGAATTTGTCACAAAGGATCTTGGAGCTCTTAGATACTTTCTGGGATTGGAGATTGCCAAAAATCAATAAGGGCTTGTGATGACCTAGAGGAAATACGCCACTGATTTGCCAAGTGACACGGGAATGCTTGGATGTCGACCTGCCACCACACCCATGGATCTAAGCATGAAACTATATGATGATGATACTGATGAGGTTGATAAGAGGAGATACAAAGAGTTGGTAGGAAATCTCCCTTATGTTACCATTACTAGACCCGATATTTCTTTTGCTATTAGTTGGGTGATGAATCTGTGATTCATCACTCTAAAAGTTGAAAATAGAGGCTTTGTTCCCGAGTAATTAGAGGCATATTTTTACTTATATTGCATAATTAGCATTCATGCATGCATTGATAACATTTGCATTTTAGCATTCATATTTGCATAAAATAAGAAGCCAAATTCACTTTTAAATATTCACCTGTATATTAGTTAAAAATACCCCATTTGTATATATTACACTAACTCCAAATCCAATAAAACCAACTCTATTCTGTATATATTACTAACAGTAAGTAAAGAAAAATATCAAAAAAAATACTAACTTGCAAAATTGACCAATAAAATCCCAATCCAAGTTGAAGACATTAGACTTTAAAACGTACATATCTCTCTCATACGACCTCCGAATTAGGTCTACTCAGTTTTAAAGTAATATACATTCAGAGACCTTCGAAACAAGACTAATTTCATTAAAATCGGAGCTCGTATGCAAAACTTGGGTTTTGGGCCCCTCTTATATATTGTACATATTGACCATTTGGCCCCTGTATTTTACCATTTTATTTTCTAAATTATTAAAAATCCAAAAAAATTAGATTAAGTTGTAAATATTCTTCTCATACTTTCTCTATTTTATTTTGATTTTTGTCTCTTTTAAAAATGACAAAAAAATTACAAAAGATAAAATGCGGTATTTTATATCTATAAGGTACCACCCAAAAATACATTTTTGTACAGATGATTTCATTTGATTTTCAGCCCTTCACGAAAGTTGTAGATCTCGATGAGACGAGCAACTTTCATGTTGACCACATTTTGATTTTAATCCTTTTTGTTATTTCTTTTTTATTTTCTTTACATTTAATCTTTGAATTTTCTGGGAGCGACATGTGGCAGCTCCTGGAGCCGCCACATGTCACCCTAATTTTTTATGTTCGATTTTATTTTTTATTATTTTCGGACTTTATTATTTTAATTATTATTATTTTAATTATTGTTATTTTTAGTAGCATACTTATTTTATTTATATTATATTATTATTATATTATTATTTATCTCCCTTTTACCATTTCCTTTCTTCCTCCTCACTCCAAGTCACCACTCCCTCCACCATCCCTCCATCTTCTCCACCTCTTTCCTAACTTCCCTTCTCCTCTTTATAATCTCATCCACTCCTCCATTGTTCATCATCCACCGATCTTGAGAGAGAGAGCCCCAGCCCTCGTATCGTTCCTGGTGACAGCACGACGAGACGATCTGAGCGACGACGAGCTTGGCCATCTTCGGCCTTGGTGAGATCCAAGGAGCCTCACAACTCCTTGTTGCAGCTTCCAAATCCGCTGCCAAGCTTCGGAGACCGCATCTCCTCGAGGCCACGACGGAAGCCGCACGACGCGGCTTCATTTTCGGCGAACCACAGGTAAGTATACTCTATCTTAATCTTGTCACTTTATTTTTTATCTAACATTTTTTCCTTGTTGATTCATATCATCAACACTACAATCACCTCATTTACTGTCCATTATCATCATTCATCATCCATCATCAACATTTTACATCAACATCTCCACCACAACACCACCTCTTCATTACTACATTATTTTTAATTACTGTTTACAAAGAAAATCAAAAAAATACAAAAGAAAAAAAATAAAAAAAATAAACAGGAGCTTCCTCCCTGCCGCCCCGCCATCCGCACCTCCCGGTCGCTCGCACAGCCCGGACGCACCCCAGCGGCCAGGCGCTCGGCCGCCACTCCCGGCCCAGCTGCTCCAACCGCCGACGGTGGTTCCGCCTCCGCACAGCAGCCGCCGTCGAGCCCCGCGCCCCCGGAGCCTCCAGCTCCTTGCGCGTGAAGCCCCAGGTCGCGCCGACCCGACGCCGTCCTTCCGCCTCAGCCGCCTCCTCCATCTCCTCCGCGCGGCAGTAGCGCGCCCCGTGCCCGCCGTCCCGCGCAGCAGCTCCCCCTCCGCGCTCCATCCTCCTCCTCGCCACGCGCCGCCGCTGCGCGCGTCGCCGAGCGGCGCCTCCCCGCGCGGCCGCGCCATCTCCGCCACGCGCCCGCCCGCGCGGCTGTAGCGCCTCCGTGCATTGCCAACGTCGCGCAGCCCGCCGCCTCGCCCCACGCGCAAGGCCCGCCACCCCAAGCCCTGTTCATGCGTTAGCCCTAACGTAGGGAGAAAGAAAAGGTCCATATTCTTTTATTTATATTTCGTGAAAATTGCAATTTTGTTATTTTAAGTTTTCTTAATTGCATATGTGTCCCTGTGCTAGTTTTGTTATGTTTATTTCAATTTCTATATTGCAAAAAGACCCTTGACTTTGAGCGTTAATTTGGACAGTCAATTAGCATTATTTTATTTAATGAAAAATAGTATGTTGATGAGCATCTAATTCCTTAACTTGTGGCTATTTATTTACATTTTTGTGAGCATCTGATTATTTATTAAAATTCAGAGATTGAAATTTAAAGATATTTTGCCCATTTAAGCTCTGAAATTCGCAAAGGCCTATTTATTGCTCCAAAAATTACGAAAAAATTGTGAATGATGCCTTTTATTGTGCTTTAATTACAGTCCAAATTTCGTCCAATTAGGAGTTCTCTTGTGCATAAAATAAATTGTAGAGTGATTTTTGTAATTGATTTTTAATTAATTCCACGAATAACATTTTTGAGAAATTACTCCTGTATTCATTATTAAAATATCTATGTGAGATAAATGATTTGATTTCGTGGATTAATTAGGAATTAAAGACTCACAATCGCTCTGTTTTCACTAAAAAAATCATAAAAAATTCACAAAGTGCCAGAAAATTCTAAAAAATTAGCCTAGCTTAATTTCATCATGTTTAATTTTCAATAAATTTTTCGTAATTTTTGCATATCATTTGCACAAAAAAATTGCATAAAAACCTCAAAAAATTTTGCATTTTTCATTTGTGCATTTTAAACCCAAAAATTCCAAAAAAAATACATTTGCGTTCATCATTGGATTAGGTTTACAGGAAAAATATAATTTGGCCAATTTGGACTAATTTTATATTAAAATTAAATTTGGCTAACTTGTTGATTTTCTTAATAACCTAGTCCATTCATATATTGCATTTGGCATTTTTATAGCATAAAAAAATCAAAAAAATATACAACTTGAAAAACCGCAATCTAATCACTCTAACTTGATCCCGAGTTGTTCATTTGCCTCCTTGAGTCGACCCTGGGGCTTGCCCAGGCTAAATAAACATAAAACCGCATATTAAATTCATTCGACGATTATTCGATTTGTGCGGTTATTTTTTATCGACGCGGATCTATCCGACTGCAACGAAATAGTCAATCATACGACATAATAAGGGTAGGTCATCTGTGTCCGTCAAATGGCGTCGTTGCCGGGGAGGCAAATGGCTTAGGATCACTTTAGAAAGTTAGATTTACGTTTTCCACTCACTCGGGTAGTCTGACCCCCGAGCCGCATTGTAATTATCCATTTCTTCTTTAATTATTTTTTTTACCATTTCTGTATATATCTCTCTCTAACATAACTTTTATCTTTTTGTGCGAGGGCCCGGTGGACTTGAAGAAGCTTTCTTGAAGTCGACGCATCTCGAAGTGCATCGGAGGCCGACGTTTCGTGGATCAAGTCGGTTGTTGGACGTCAAAAAGATTTTTGTAAAAAAAAGTGTCTGCATTTACAGCGGTTCCCGTTTGGGTTCTCGCGTGTGTAAACATAGTGAAACTGTGTCCCCGTCTGCTGTGTGGTTTGAATTTTAGACTAGGCTTGCACTAGCGGCTCCTCGAGCCACTCTAGGATTTGCTTGTGCTCGTAATTTTCTAGGACCACACATCACTTAAAAGACGCACTTAAACCGCAGATCTAGTCAAACCAACTTGTTCTTCATTCGCTAATAGAATTGCCTGTCTAGGAGCGACTTTTCATCGCTTGCATTGCATTTAGTATAAAAATTTCAATTCAGTACTGCATCCCGCATTGTAGAGAGCTGGAGGCACTTTAAGTCTTCTTACTCAAGCATTCATCATCGTTTTCTCGATTGCATCGGCTTTTTCAGATTCTCTCTCTCTCGGTTTTCTAACCTAGGATAAAGGAATTGGGACTGGACGGTAGATGTGATTGCTTGTGCGGATTAATATCAGTGACAACTAATCTTTAAAATCGGGACTGCTAATCGAATTGAACCAAAAAATCAATAAAATTGGAAAAAATTGTTTGCGGGAGACTAATCCCCGACCTTGTTTTCAGGCTGAGTGAGGGTACTTGAGTGTGTGTGAACACCTTAAGGCAGAGCCCAAATCCCCGCCTTCCATATCACGGGTCAACTGATCCTAGCAAATATCACGAGTTGGATATTTTTAGATTCACTGACTAGTACCAAGTAGCCTCCGCCTGTTCGCAGGTAGTCAGGGGCGAACCAGCGGTACTTCGTGACAAGGCCTAGCTTTGTCAGCCTCCGCCTGCTTGCAGGTAGATAGGGGCACGATCTTTGAGTCCCCAACTCCGGATAGGAGTGAAGAAAGGAAGGACCGGCGCTATCTTAGGCGACAGGTTAAATAGGGAAGACGCATCCGGCTCTGAGTCGACTTCCCTATAGGCCGCGTAACTCCTTGCTATCTTGCTTGAAAAATCACACTTAAAATTAACAAGATTAATTGGACTCGGTTTCGATTGAGTGTGAACTCAGGGTTTGCTCTTGCGTTTGTCTTTGTGTCTGTCCGTGTGTGTTTTCCTGCGTAATTGCGCATTTTCTACCTCGCTCTACTTACATTCATCATTTCCTCCTCAAGATGTCGAGATATTGGTCCCCATACACTGTGACCTCTGGTCATTCCTCCTCTATCATATACCGCTCATCTTCGCCTTCTCTTTCTTCCACGTATCCTCTACCATCCACGGGAGACCCGTACCCGTGGTCGGTTCCACCGCAACCCGAATATGAAGTCAGAACTTCGACTGACTTCTCCACTTCTTCGCATTTCTCACCTACTCCATATTCTAACACTCCGGATCCACTTCCATCTTGGCCTGACTGTCCTTACTCTCGAGAGCTTGCAGGAATCAAAAACCGAATGAAGAGCAAGCCACTGCTGAGACAGATGATTGGCAAAATTATATGTCCCCATTCTCACCTCAAGTAGGGACCAGACAACAATCTACATATAAAATCCCGACTTGACTTTGGGGCACAACATGGTCGATCGAACAACCCGAATAGAGAGGCTTGTACATCATGATTTACCAGACTTGATTGACTTTAGTGATCAAGCTTCCATTAACCAGCCTTCATTTGGAGAGCATGTGCATTCACAAGATTGGACTCATGAGCTAGACTTATCAGTCCCTGTTTCATCATATGAGGCTTCAACCAATATTTGCCATCTAGATGATCCATACTCGACCCAGCATTACATGCCAGATTCTAGGTATGTTGAGTATGAGCACCCAAAATCTCAGCAATACCCTCCACTTGAGCAAAACTCTCCCATGATTTGTCATGAGAATTTTGTGGAGGATGACATCTCTAGACTTATTAAGAAAAATGGATCATTTGGTAACGAGTTGAGAGATGTCATGGTAATTTACACTCAATTTCTGCCAGCCTGGGTATAAAAGTGAGAAAAGACATGAGTATTTTTAAGGTTGAAAACAAAGCAAACATCAGGGAACCCACACCGTCTGTACAGCTGGAGTCCATTCTATCTCCCTCTTCTACTAACCACTTGCCCTCCAATCCAGAGTCTGATCATTCATCCATCAAAAACACCAAAAAATTGAAAAATCAAAAATTCACATAAAAATTGAAAATGAAAAAGATTTAAAAATTTTGGATTCCACCCTAAGGGAAGCACTTGATGAGGAATTAATATTTAAACTTCCCTTAATAAATGCCATAGATCACTTCCCCGACCTCGAGAGATTTGTAAAGAGTAAATTGATGCCCAAGAGGTCGGGTATTAAGAGAACAAGGACTGAAAGACACATAGTGTCTATGGCCATATCCTTAGTGATGGGTAGAAAGACCAAGAGCTGCAGAGTGAAGCGGTTACCCCGAGTTGAGTGTGAAATCAAAGACACCATCTTCACCCATGCAAAAATCGATGATGACTCACCGATAAATATCCTCCCGACCTCTGTGTTTGACAAGCTCAAACTCAGGCCAATCAAAAAGTCAAGAGAGATCGTCCAGCTGGGTGACCGATCCATCAAACGGTCTAGAGGAAATATTTCAGTCATCGTTACTTTCCAAGGTGCTCTACTCCAGGTGGACTTCACGATCATTGACATCGAGCACCGAGGAGAGTTTACCCAGTCTCCGATTATTCTCAGGAAGTCGTTCTTAGCCTCAGCTAAGGCAACTATACATTGCGAGACTCGGGAGATCGATTTTTCAGCATTGGGAGCACTCCGACCTCACCCATTCTTTGATGCACTTTAATCTAAGGTGACCCGCACATCCGCTGATAGTCATGACCATCGAGAGGTAGATGAGTCCCACCTCTCGACTACACCTGAGAGACCGACTATCCGGACGACCGTTGGTTTCGAGACTCCCCACATCTCCACTTCATCAACTGCTTGCACCACCACCGTGACAGCTTCTAAGGAGGACTCACGGCCAGAAGCTATCATTAAAGTCGGATACTACCTTTTTTGATTGCCTTGATCATTCTGATGATTCGACACAAGAGCCTAATAATGCCAAGTCGACTGAGACCACTAGCACCATCCCGAGACATGTGCTGACCCTTCAAGAATATTATAATCTATATGGTGACTCGTCTGATGAGGAACCAATAGTCAGTACCACACCACGTCCCGGACCTTCAAAGGAAACAACCAAGACTAAATTGACTTCACATAAATACATGGTTGCTCCCTCTTCTAGTCGGTTATCTAGTGAGAGGAAGTCGAGAATTGATTCTTCGAGATGTTCCCCCGAACCTCTTAAGGCGCGTCTCTCTCATCTCCCTCTTTATGATTCAGGTTCTAGAAAACCGACTAAGAAAGTCTCCTTCAACACACCAGAGAAGGAATTTTCTGAGGAGTCCTCATCTGATCCGGATAAAGTAATTTATATGAGTGAGCTCAGTTCAGCTGTTCTTAAGCCGTATCTAAGCAAGCAGCCATGTGTCGACCCGCATTGGACGATCCCTACACCTCACTATTATTCATCTGAGGACGATTCTGACAGCGACACATATGTATATTATCCACCTCCTCGTATCCGCAAGAAGGTTCGTCACAAACCTTCTTGATCCTTGTATATTCTCACTCTTTCTTGTATATACTTTCTCTCCCTCCCTCCCCAGTGATTCGAATCACTCGCCCCAGTTTCATATCATTTCATTTTATGATTATACTTAGGATAACCAGATCCTAAGTATAGGGGGGAGAGTGACCCGCATCTATTGACTGTACATCCTCCAAATCACATCGGTTCTCATACTCACTCTTGTCCTATACTTAGGCTGACCAGAGCCTAAGTATAGGGGGGACCGATGCCCGCCATGTATATACTCATCCATTTTCCATCTTGCCCTCGTCCGCCCCATTTTTTTGATCTTCTTCTACACTTAGGCTGCCAGACCTAAGTATAGAGGGCGGAGCGACTTCTTGTAATTTTAGCTCTCATACGCTTAGCCCGAGCTATGTCTTTTTAATCACTTTTCGTGCTCTGAGGATATAGCACACGCTAAGTATAGGGGGCATGTATATATTACATATATACTTTACCCATAGCTCGTACTTTCACGTATTTTCGCGTGTTTTTGTATATATTATGCAATAATTATGGGGTGGGTAAATATTGAAAAAAAATTTGTATAATGTTTTACTATAATACTTGTATAAAAAATGTAAAATTCTTGTAAAACATACTTTTGTAAAATTTATTGTAAAATAGGATGTATACGGGAAAAAAAACTTGTATAAACTAAAAACTTGTTGTAAATAATACAAATTGTTGTATACTTATACCCAAAAAAATTGTGTTGAAAATAAGGCTTCTTATTTACTTTTGCATATCATCCTTGCATTTAAAAAAATCTTGCATTTCATTCATAGCATGTCATCTGCACCTCTCATCTGCATATCTTGCATATGCAAGGTGAAAAGCTAGTGGGTTCTGAAACAAGTTATGAGTAGATATTGAGGATGGACTTGATTTGACCTTAATCCACCTAATTTCAGAGGAACCTTATAGGAACTGGAGTTAAGATTTCTCAGGTCAAGTGACTTAATTCTTTGAGTCTGCAAGTCTATGTTCACATGTCATCTTGATTAGTCTAAGTAGAATATCTCGTGCACACGCATGATTCTTTTAGACAGTGACCTAACTTGGACCAGCACAATGCACGTAGCTCTTCATTGATGAGGTGGTGAGGAGGTAGAATCCTTTAGCTTGGAGTAGCACACGGGTGGAAACATTCATCCTCCTCTAGGGAGGGTAGTGCATCTCAACCTAGTATGGTGGTGTTGAAGTCTAAGGACAGGATGCTGTGGGTTGCAATAATGCTTCAAAAGAGGGATAGTCTACTGGCTCAAGAGGAAAAACTCCTGACGTACATGCTGCACCTTGTATATAGTTCAAAAAAAAGAGAAAAAAAGAGAAAAAATGCAAGAACTCCAAAAAATAGACAGGCCAAAAAAAATATTGCCTGTCGGAGTATGTATATTAGTAAGAAGTCTGCAGCTGGATGACTTGGCTACACTGGTCAGGCATCCCGAGATAGGTAGCTACACTGGCTACCATCCATTCTTTTCTCCACCCCCTCCTCTTGAGCTGGTCGCACTTGAACTTAGAAGGGAATACCTCACTCCTAGAGGAAAGAGTTGCCAGACCGGGTTATTTGAGTTACCTTGTTAGAGGAGGCTGGTTCTGAGCCATTTCTGATGTGGAGAGTAACATATCACTTACACAGTACAAGTAAGAATCATAGTCATCAAAAATTTGCGTTTGAGGATTTGTTCTGACCTGACTGTTGAGGCGTCTTGAATAAAAGACTTGTGGAACTTGAAGTCTGTTAGGTCTTAAGTTCAGATCCCAATAAGATTCCGCCACACAATTAATCCAAAGGTCGAGTTAAGCTCCATTTTCAACTTTTGTTCATGACCTTGGTATGGAACCCAATCTCATTTCACTCTTGCATTTCATGTTAGTTGCTCGGGGACGAGCAAGGTTTAAGTATAGGGGGTTGATAAATCTGTGATTCATCACTCTAAAAGTTGAAAATAGAGCTTTGTTCCCGAGTAATTAGAGGCATATTTCTACTTATATTGCATAATTAGCATTCATGCATGCATTGATAACATTTGCATTTTAGCATTCATATTTGCATAAAATAAGAAGCCAAATTCACTTTTAAATATTCACCTGTATATTAGCTAAAATACCCCATTTATATATATTTATACTAACTCCAAATCCAATAAAACCAACTCTATTCTGTATATATTACTAACACTAAGTAAAGAAAAATATCAAAGAAATACTAACTTGCAAAATTGATCAATAAAATCCCAATCGAAGTTGAAGACCTTAGACTTTAAAACGTACATATCTCTCTCATATGACCTCTGAATTAGGTCTACTCACTTTTAAAGTAATATACATTCAGAGACCTTCGAAACAAGACTAATTTCATTAAAATCGGAGCTCGTATGCAAAACTTAGGTTTTGGGCCCCTTTTGTGTATTGTACATATTGACCGTTTTGCCCCTGTATTTTATCATTTTATTTTCTTAATTATTAAAAATCCAAAAAAATAGATTAAGTTGTAAATATTCTTCTCATATTTTCTCTATTTTATTTTGATTTTTCTCTCTTTTAAAAATGACAAAAAAATTACAAAAGATAAAATGCGGTATTTTATATCTATAAGGTACCACCCAAAAATACATTTTTGTACAGATGATTTCATTTGATTTTCAGCCCTTCACGAAAGTTGTAGATCTCGTTGAGTTGAGCAACTTTCATGTTGACCACATTTTGATTTAATCGTTTTTGTTATTTCTTTTTATTTTCTTTACATTTAATCTTTGAATTTTCTGGGAGCGACATGTGGCAGCTCCTGGAGCCGCCACATGTCACCCCAATTTTTTATGTTCGATTTTATTTTTTATTATTTTTGGATTTTATTATTTTAATTATTATTATTTTAATTATTGTTTTTTAGTAGCCTACTTATTTTATTTATATTATATTATTATTTATCTCCCTTTTACCACTTCCTTTCTTCCTCCCCACTCCAAGTCACCACTCACTCCACCATCCCTCCATCTTCTCCACCTCTTTTCTAACTTCCCTTCTCCTCTTTATAATATCATCCATTCCTCCATTGTTCATCATCCACCGATCTTGAGAAAGAGAGCCCCAGCCCTCGTATCGTTCCTGGTGACAGCACGGACGATACGATCTGAGCGACGACGAGCTTGGCCATCTTCGGCCTTGGTGAGATCCAAGGAGCCTCACAACTCCTTGTTGCAGCTTCCAAATCCGCTGCCAAGCTTCGGAGACCGCCATCTCCTCGAGGCCACGACGGAAGCCGCACGACGCGGCTTCATTTTCGGCGAACCACAGGTAAGTATACTCTATCTTAATCTTGTCACTTTATGTTTTATCTAACATTTTTTCCTTGTTGATTCATATCATCACCACTACAATCACCTCATTTACTGTCCATTATCATCATTCATCATCCATCATCAACATTTTACATCAACATCTCCACCACAACACCACCTCTTCATTACTACATTATTTTTAATTACTGTTTACAAAGAAAATCAAAAGAAATACAAAAGAAAAAAATAAAAAAATAAACAGGAACTTCCTCCCTGTCGCCCCGCCGACCGCACCTCCCGGCCGCTCGCACAGCCCGGACGCACCCCAGCGGCCAGGCACTCGGCCGCCACTCCCGTCCCAGCTGCTCCAACTGCCGGCGGTGGTTCCGCCTCCGCACAGCAGCCGTCGTCGAGCCCCGCACCCCCGAAGCCTCCAGCTCCTTGCGCGTGAAGCCCCAGGTCGCGCCGACCGGACGCCATCCTTCCGCCTCAGCCGCCTCCTCCATCTCCTCCGCACGGCAGTAGCGCGCCCCGTGCCCGCCGTCCCGCGCAGCAGCGCCCCCTCCGCGCTCCATCCTCCTCGCCACGCGCCGCCGCTGCGCGCGTAGCCAAGCGGCGCCTCCCCGCACCATCTCCGCCACGCGCCCGCCCGCGCAGCTGTAGCGCCTCTGTGCGTTGCCAACACCGCGCGACCCGCCGCCCCAAGCCCTGTTCATGCGTTAGCCCTAACGTGGGGAGAAAGAAAGGTCCATATTCTTTTATTTATATTTCGTAAAAATTGCAATTTTTTTATTTTAAGTTTTCTTAATTGCAGATGTGTCCCTGTGCTAGTTTTGCTATGTTTATTTCAATTTCTGTATTGCAAAAAGACCCTTGACTTTGAGCGTCAATTTGGACAGTCAATTAGCATTATTTTATTTAATGAAAAATAGTATGTTGATGAGTTCCTTATCTTGTGGCTATTTATTTACATTTTTGTGATTCTGATTATTTATTAAAATTCAGAGATTGAAATTTAAAAATATTTTGCCCATTTAAGCTCTGAAATTCGCATAGGCCTATTTATTGCTCCAAAAATTACGAAAAAATTGTGAATGATGCCTTTTATTGTGCTTTAATTACAGTCCAAATTTCGTCCAATTAGGAGTTGTCTTGTGCATAAAATAAATTGTAGAGTGATTTTTGTAATTGATTTTTAATTAATTCCACGAATAACATTTTTGAGAAATTTCAAAGCTCATGTATTCATTATTAAAATATCTATTTGAGATAAATAGGTATTTTGTGAGTTGATTTCGTGGATTAATTAGGAATTAAAGACTCACAATCGCTCTGTTTTCAGTAAAAAATCATAAAAAATTCACAAAGTGTCAGAAAATTCTAAAAAATTAGCCTAGCTTAATTTCATCATGTTTAACTTTCAATAAATTTTTCATATTTTTTGCATATCATTTGCACGAAAAATTGCATAAAAACCCCAAAAAATTTTGCATTTTTCATTTGTGCATTTTAAACCCAAAAATTCCAAAAAAATACATTTGCGTTCATCATTGGATTAGGTTTACAGGAAAAATATAATTTGGACAATTTGGACTAATTTTATATTAAAATTAAATTTAGCTAACTTGTTGATTTTCTTAATAACCTAGTCCATTTATATATTGCATTTGGCATTTTTATAGCATAAAAAAATCAAAAAAATATACCACTTGAAAAACCGCAATCTAATCACTCTAACTTGATCCGGAGTTGTTCCTTTGCCTCCTTGAGTCGACCCTGGGGCTTGTCCAGGCTAAATAAACATAAAACCGCATATTAAATTCATTCGACGATTATTCGATTTGTGCGGTTATTTTTTATCGACGCGGATATATCCGACTGCAACGAAATAGTCAATCATACGACATAACAAGGGTAGGTCATCTGTGTCTGTCATTGGGTGAGCCATTTCATGAAGCAACCGTGCCATGTCCATATGGAAGCTATACAGATGATACTCAGGTATCTTAAATTATCTTTAGGTGCAGGTCTACTACTTAGAAAAGGCAAGGAGATCACCATCTCAGCATGTGTAGATGCAGATTATGCCGGGTGTCCAACAAATAGGAAGTCCACGACTGGATTTGATGTATATATTGGAGATTCCCCTGTCTCATGGAGGAGCAAGAAGCAAACTGTTGTAGCCAGATCTAGTGATGAGTCTGAATATAGGGCTATGGCCCAAGTTAGTACAGAAATGATGTGGGTTCGAGCTGTTATTACAGATCTATGTATAGAGGTTCTCATTCCTATGGTACTGGATGTTACAATGAGGCAGTTATATTTATTGCAAATAATCCAGCATTTCATGAGCGCACCAAGCACATCGAGGTTGATTGTCACTATATACGAGATATGATTCAGAAGGGGTTTATTTCCGCATCTCATGTCAGCTCAAGGAATCAGACTGCAGATATCTTCACCAAGGCCTTACTCAGAGGACTTTTTCAGAAGTGTTCATCCAAGCTGAGCATGAACGACATCTATGCTCCATCTTAAGGGGGAGTGTAGAGATATATTTGTTCACAGCATTTATTTCCTGTTTCCGTACTATTTCTTAATTCCATATTCTTATGAATGTCTCATGGAATAAACATCTCTTTCATTTTTCCCAACAGAGGTCTATGGGCATCTTCCAAATACCTGATCGGATCCCTCATCTAGTTAAAGAGGCTGGAAAAGGACACGTATGGAGGAGGTTGATCGCTCCTGGGCTAGCCACCATATCATGGTTTGGCAATAGAGGTGGTGCCGTTAAATGATTCAGGTGTAAAGCAAGATGCAAAGGACTATGCTCTGGAAGCTGTGGAGAGCGTCGTTGGTATTCTGGAGGGCGGGGACGGAGATGTGTTTGAGTGCATCAACTCCCTAGTGGGAACGAGGATTGCTTTTGTAATGATTAGAAGGAAATCAAATAACTTTCGCTTTGTGGTGACCTTTCTATGGTACTCCGACACCAACATGCACGAATGTGGTTTTACTGCAATTGAGGAATGCATGGATACTATTCATGGAGGTGCCACAGTTGATCGAAGGAGATTTCAATTACATTTCTCTTGGCGACCGACAGACCTGATGATGTGCGAGGCAGAGATCCCTAGTCGAAGGAGTTCTGGCAGATACTTGATGAGTTACAGCTTGACATTTTAGATGTTGGGAACCGTAAATACACTTGAAGGAGTTCTTCATCTCAGTCACATATTGATAAATTTTTGGCATCACATGATATGCTCCAACGATTTAAATTGGTCGAGGTCAGAGGTTTACCTAGAACCGGCTCGGACCACACACCGCTCACGTGGACTTATGGGGAGGATGCTCACTTATCTACGCATGGATGTGTGAACCAAATTTTGATGATTAGCTAACCAAAAAATGATTTGGGTATTCATGTGAGGGTGGCTCATGCAACCAAGTGTATGGAATACAAGTTGAAAAGGCTCAAAGAGGACGTGATGATCTAGCGAGTCCATCTTTGGAAGAAGAGGCTTCGAAGGAAGAATGTTGTGCAAGTAGAGGTCAACTGATTGAATCAATTGGAGGATTCAAAAGCGTTGTTGATGGAGGCAGTTCTTCACAGAGCAGTCCACAAGGCAATTGTCAGAAAGGAGAGAACGATTGTGAATGGTCAGTGGTAGAGGTCACGAGCAACTTGGATTCATGAGAGGGAAGTGAACATGACTTTCTTCCATGCCCTAGCCAGTGGTAGAAGAAGGAACCTCATTCGGGAGATGAGGTTGGGTGAGGAGGTGGTGAGAGGGGGTGATCAGCTAGGTCGGGCTATATCCTATTTCTTTCGTCAAGATAGCTGAAGAAGTGACGCTCTACCTTGGAGATGGTCGAGGAGGGATGCTACGAGGATTACTTTTGCCTAGGATGAGGACTGTATAAAGGATTTTTCCAAACAAGAGGTGCGGAGGGAAATATCTGATCTTAATGAGGATGATGCACTGGGGCCATAACGGATCTTAATGGAAGGTCTTGGATAAGAGAGGATTCCCTCAATAGTAGATAATATGGATGAAAAGATGCATCACAGCCTCCTCTCTCTTGGTAGTCATTAATGGAAAGCCACGGGGAGGTTTCTTCTAGCCCCGGCATGGTATTCAATAGGGGTATCCTTTAGCCCCACTCTTATTCGTGATTGCGATCATTGCTATTGAATATTATCTCTGTAAAGGTTCAAAAAGGATTTTTCAAGGGGCTCACTAAATGAAGCTTTTTATCCTCTTGCTCTAATATGCATATGATACCATCCTCTTTATAGAATGGGCGTCAATGAAGCCAGGGAGGTTTTAGCACTTTTAGAGCTATTTGGAGGCTTCTCGGGTTCAGAACTCAATGCAATTATTCCTCCTATGCAATTATTCTCCTAGTAAAATATCTAGGGATTCCACTTGTGCTTGTGTAACTTAAAGTGGAACATTGGATCCCCCTAATCGAAAAAATGGAGAGAGAAAATATCGAGTTGGAAGGTGGGGTACTTATCACAGGGTGGAAGGAGTGTCCTCCTTAAGTCTGTGCACTTGGCGATACCTTTGTTCTACATATCGATCTTTAAACTCTCACAAAAGGTGTGTCATCACCTTAGAAGTATTATGAGAAGATTCTTTTGGATTTCTTTGGTCCAAGAAAGGAAGGTGTAGCATTGGTTACTTGGGAATCCTATGACTACAAGATGAACAAGGCTCTGTTATCGAAATGGGTGAGACGTATTTGGGGAGAATGTAATCTTTTGAATAATTTGGTCTGTAATCTTTTGAATAATTTGTGGGGGCCACGAAGTAGGGGAGAATGGAGGAACGTGTCAGGGGGCCGTCAGATTTCTAGAGGAATATCTGCATAATGAGGAGCAAGCTCGAGCCTCCTCTGTACCTTATTCTAGGGGATAGTACCAACTTTAGATTTTGGACGGATCATCAGTCAAAGGATGGCGTTCTATGCGATAAGTTTTCGAGATTGTTCGCATTGACGGGAAATAGGCGAGCATCGGTAGCTGAAAGCAGGGAAGGAAATATTGTGATATATCGTCGATATATCAATATCGAGATGAGACCGATATTGGTATCTATATGGCGATATATCCTCTATTTCAGGCATTTCCTTCACATAAGTGCATCGATATGGACGATATTTTGGTGATATATCGTCGAAATATCGCATCGGCACGATATCAAAGCGATATCGATATCGATATGGCCTTCCGCCTTCCATGGCTGAAAGCCGAATGCATTCAGAGAAAGGGAATGGAGCCTGGCTACCTAGATTAAGATCGTCTTTGTCTGAGGCGTGAATTACAGATTTTAGGGCTCTACTTGCAGAGCTTCAAACGGTCGGGCCCTTAGGGTCCCGACTATGGTAAGCATCATTTGGAGTGGCATAATTCTTTCTTGGTCAAGAGGGTCTATCGGCATCTGCTCCCGGAACTCGCTTCACTTGATCAAGAGGTGGTAAAGACTGCAATTTATTCTGGAAGACTAGGGTCCCACTTAAGATTAAAATTTTTGCTTGGCTATTTTGACGGGAGAGGCTCTTGAGAGGAAACTTCACGTCCACATTATTCCCAATGCCGATTCGACTTCTGCAATCTGCAGTTTGGAGGAGGATTTGGATCATCTCTTTTTTTAATTGCGGTGGAGCAAAGGAGGTATGACGAAGAGCGGGGATTGCTTGGCTTGATGCTTCTTGTGGTGATAGCTTCTGGAAAGCGTCTGGGGCTCTTATGAATTGTAGGAAGGCAGAACATATCAAAATCTTAGCAATTTGTTGGGTTATTTAGCTATCCAAGAATGCAACGAATTTCAAAGGCACGAGGCATTAGTCGCATAACACGGATAATATCATTATGCATGCACAATACCTTTGTAATTTGTATATTGTTCCTATGTAATCTTACTTTGAACAATAAATGGAGTCTTTCTTGTGTGGTCACCACTTAAACGTGACTCACCCTCTTAAGTTCGAAAAAAACCAAGAACAAAGAAAATCACAAACAAAAGGCAGGTGAAAGAGGCATTGTTTGCATGCCTCTAACCGCATGTAATAAAATAAGATTATTTTGTTACTTATTTTTCTTTTATAAAGAGAGAGAACTTACAATAGAAGGAAAGGTAAAAACAAGTAGAAATAGTTAGAATCAATAACCTTAATGAGTACCACTATTTCAAGACATTTTGTAGAAGAGTTGAGAGCCTTATCATTTTATGACCTCTTTATAGCCCGAGCATGTGTTTTAGTTCTCTAGGTAATTATAATTATCCAATAATCTCTACTAGATAAAAGACCATAAAGTCTTGGTTGCATTATGAAATATTATCCTTTTTTTCAAATTAGAGTAGAAAGTTCAAGCGATCACAAGGAATAAAGTGAGTCGTACAACTGATTAGCTATTTGATGCTTTAGTTCACTCAGTTATTTCTCCCTATTCAAAAACGTGAAATCCTTAATATAACACTGTGGAAGAGAACCGAATGAATTATTTATTCTGAAGGCTATAGGGCTATCTTATATAGAGAAGAGAAACCCTAGAGGGCAAGATAAAATTCTTTCATATCATATCTCATGTGTAATGGCAATCTACCTCAATGTGTTTGGTCCTCGCTTGGAAAATGGGGTTGTTGGTAAACAGAAACTACATGGGAAGAGGTACGTCAGTCTGTCAGAATGGATCCGACCCACATCATCTCAGTGCCCCATTGCTCCATAGCAACCACGGTCTGCTTCTTGCATTTCTATAAGAGAAAAGAACTCCCTATGAAAACAACAAAATCATAGGTAAACTTCGTATCTGTAGGGCATCATGCATAGTCAACATCTATACAGTCGTGATGGCAAGAGATGTACTTCTGCTAAAAAAACATCCTTGTACCTAGAGAAGACATTAGATACCTTAGAAGCATGTGAAGAGTGTCCATGTGAGCATGTTGTAGCTACTCCATAAACTAGATGACTTTGCTCATTGCAAAGGAGATATATGGCCTAGTAATAGTCATGTAGAGGAGCTTCCCAACAAGCTCCATATATCTCATCTTGTCCACCTCATACGCATCATCATCGTAGAGCTACATGCTGGGGTCTATGGGAGTAGTGGCAGGCTTACAGCATGTCATCTTTATTTTTAGGAGAAGGTTTATAACGTTCTTCCTCTATGTCATCACAAGATCTCTTTGGTTCCTAACAAACTCAAGCCCAAGTGTCGTAGTTCGTCAAGGTCCATGGTGACAAACTAATGTCCAAGGAATGTCTTAGCCTCACTAATTTCCTATAAGTCATCTCCTGTAAAAATAATGTCATCAACATAATGAAAACAATGCCTCTTTATGTCCTATGTATAAAGAGCGATTAATATGCGGTTGATATCTTAAGGCCCTGCTTGTTAAGACCGAGAGCTTTTGAAACCATGCTCTGGGACCTGCTTAAGGTCATAAATAACCTATGAAATCTACATATCTCCTACGCTCCCCCTCAGCAGCAAACCCAGGCAGTTGTTGCATATAGACCTGTTGCAGGTCTCTACTCTATACAAGAAAGTATACTTGATATCAAGCTGGGAAAATGACAAGTCCCATACCATTGCAACAGAGAGAAGGATACTGAGTGTGGAATGATAAGCCACAGGGTAAAAGGTGTCCTGATAATCTACCCCGTATGTCTGAGTGAACCTACGTGCTATAAGTCTAGCTTTGTAGTGATCAACAATGCCACATGCTCTTAGCTTCACTTTAAAGATTCATTTGCGCCAACCACAGAATCCCTTGTTGAGGCAGTAGCCAAACTCTATGTAACCAGAGTGCAGCCATCTCCACCTCCATAGCAAGACGTCAATAGATGCCTCGTACATCCTCCTGGTATGTGCGTGCAATTTATACATATGAAAGTTCCACAACAAACTTTTTAAAATCCTTTGAAAGACACACCAAAGAACATAGGTTGCAAGATGATACGTAGCGCATCTACGCCTCCACTTCCGAAGAACAATTGGATGGTCAAGATCATGTTGATGATCCGTCTCATGTATTTATTTGAGAAGAAAAGGGATGTGAGCTCAAGGTGAATCACACCTTAAAGCATCTTAATATGTTAAATGATTATAGGGGCCAAATCTGTCTCATGTATAGTAAGTACTCTCTTGAGGTGTTATATGCTCGACCTGTCTCTTGTTGTACAAACAAATCAATAGTGCCACCAGTAGAAATCAAGTACTCAGAATTTACCTGAGGCATGATGGATGATAGGGAAGGCACAAGAGCAAGGAGTACAATAGGCAACCTACGAACGTAGTAATGACGTAAGTCCAAGCCACGAGAGAAGGAAGAGGAGGTGTGATAGGAGGTAGAGGCGAATGAGGACGTGGAATGTAATCCTCACCGAATTCGGATGCGGCTATCATGTCACCTGTAAGAGAAAAGTGCATGGCATGCTCAAAGAATGTGACATCAATACTGACAAAGTACTTATGTCCGACAAAATCAAAGCAACGGTACTGTTTTTGGGTCAGGGAGTAGCCCCACGGACTTGATAGATTTGGGGGAGAGTTTAACACAGCCAAGAGTCAGGTGTTGAACAAAAGCCACAGAGCCAAAAACGTGAGGTGTTAAAGAGAAAATGGCCTTATCAAGGAACGCAATCGAAATAGAAACATTTTCTCCTACATGAAGGATGGCATAAGGTTGACCAGGTAGCATGCAGTGAGGATATCATCACCCTAAAAAGAGTAAGCAGTATGACTATGGATAAGAAGAGTCCTAGTAACATCAAGAAGGTGACGGAGTTTGCACTCAGCAACAATGTTCTGCTAATAAGTATAAGCATGGGAGGTCTGTATGAGGCCAAGGGACCTGAAGAATTGAGAAAGTTGAATGGTAGAAAACTCCAAGACATTATCAGAGCAAACATACCTAACACTAGCTGGAAAGTATTCTTTATTTCATTAATGAAAGTTTGAATAACAAACCCACCCTTAGACTTAATTTTCAGAAGAAAAATCCAAGAAAGACTAGAATAATCATTGAGAACAACTAGCTAGAACATGTGCCCCCGATGATCAGGAACATGATTGGGGCCCAAATATCAAAATGAACTAACTCAAATAAAGAACTAGTACGACTCTGACGACCAAGAAAACCGGAACGACGATGTCTCCTAAGCTGGCAAGTCTCACACTAAAAAGTAGACTAAGAGGGGATATGCGAGAGGACTCTACACAGCTTCTGCAGAAGAAGGTGACCGGACCGAAGATGTCACGTGTATGGAGAGATTAATCCAGCGAGAATGGAAGATTTATTGCATAAGAAGACTAGAACAATCTATAGAACCCCCCTTACTCACAGCCATATCTAATCACCAACCCATGAGTATATCCTGGAATACAAGAGAGACGTGATCAAATATGGCATGACAATGCAGATCCTTGATAATTTCACTAATAGATAACAAGTTCATAGAGAAATCAGGTGCGTGGAGCACATTCTGCATACGTACAAACGGTGTCAAACGAATCTCCCCTTGCCCTGTAATAAGGGAAAGTGTCCCATCTGCAACAACTGTGGATCTACTTGGATGTACAGATCTGTAGGAAGTGAATTGTGCTCTGTCTCTACAGAGATAATGAAATGCTCTGGAGTCCATAATCCACTCTGAAATATCCGCCCTGTGACAACTAATAAGGGCATAAGCTATACATGAGGTACAGGAAGAGGCAAAGACAACAACGTCAAAGGGCCCGAAAGAGCACCAGTAGTACTTGTGGCAAAAGTCATAATCTTCCATCAAACTGGAGACAAGGTCATCGAACTTCTGATCAGCACAAGTGGCAGTAGGCTCAACATGCTCGGTAACACAGCAGACGTAGGGTAACCATGCTTCGATAACAAGTGTAGTCAGAGTGACCAAGACGATAGCAGTTGAAGAATCATCGTATGTACCCCCTCCTGCTATATTATACCCCAACAAGACAGAGGTCTCGCATCCCAATTACAGGTGAATCTTGTAAATCTATGTATCTTCATGCTTACTTTATTGATCGTATTTGTGTGTGGTTGCTTCCGCTATTCACAACAAAATGCAATAATTATTTTACTCCACATGTTTCTTTTCAACCTTGATTCTTCATATATCTTATAACTATTTCAAGATTTACATCTCATACAACCAAATAACAACATCAAGTTGCAACTAGTATAAAAATTTTATTACAATATAAATGCAATCCCATACACTGTGTAAATAAAACTGGTATGTGTAGATTATTGAAGAATGTAATAGATGGATAACTACCCACTCATGTTTAGTTCCACATAGATGAGCGATGGGACTATGGTCTATCTGTTGGGCAAAAAGGAACCCCATACCCCATGTACTCAGTGAGAAACTTCAATAGAAGATCTAGCCCTTTGAGGCCTTCTCCAGTGGTTTCATCCCGCTCCTTAAGGAGTAGGGTTCCACGTAAAATTATGAGTGTTCAATGTTTTATATTTCTTGTTTATCGATTTGCTTCCGTAGTTCTAGATTTCAACATGGTATCAGAGAGATCGATTCTAGGGTTTACTCATGAAGATCTATTTTGTTATGCTCATATCAAAGCAGTTCGATCTTGTGTTTCGATTTCAAGTTTGTATTTTGAAGATTTATGTTTGATGTTCATTAGCATTCAAGATTTGTTCATGTTTATGGTCTATTCAAATTTAAAGGAGCATTTAGGGTTCCGCCCTATTTCTACACAACAACCGCTCCCCCTCATCGATAGCATGTTCTGAAGATTGTGGTCTAGAAGAACCCGAATTCTGGAAGCCTCATTCTGCACAAAGGAGGGTTCCCCAACTAGAATCGTAGTTCTAAAAAAGCATGCTCTCAACGCCATCACTGGGTTGCAAATCCGATGGCGAGAAGATCCTCCAAGCGCACGCAGCCCTTGCACAGATACAGGCTGCAACAGTGATGACCTTGGATCATGATATCCCTCTATAAATATCTAGGCGATAGTAGTAATGCCCTTCCACAGATCCATGCCCTAATAGCCACCAATCTCCAAGTATTCTCCAGTTGCATCCCTTCATCGCCAGACACGGGCGGTGGCATCGAAGATCATGAGTTCCCAATGGAACCCTAGAAAAGGCATGAAGAAGAAAAGGCATCAATCACATGTGGAACCCATCTCTGACTTGAAGGGTTCATCGTGAACCCTAGAAGATGGGTTCGTCATAAAGATGGAAAGAGTTCCATAAGCGCAAGGGGTTTGACCTCTGCTCCTCATTCCAGGTAGAGCCCATGCTGTGGTACAACTCATTTGGCTCGACTCTTCATTCCCATAGGCACAACCTCGCACACGTCCAGATTATGTATCCAACCGCACCTTCCTCCAGATCATCGTCAATCTCCCTCCAGACATATCGTTGAGATGTGTTGCATCTCCTCTGAGTGTTGGCAGTCGAAGGGGATAGGCGATAGCACTCCTCGATACATGTGGCAGTACTCCTCGATACAGGAAACAGTGTTGGGCTCTTCTGGAACCCTACACTCAGAGGATGAGGAGGAGGAAACACCCCCCTCTCTATATTCAGTTATGTATCGGCCTAGTTGGACCCAAGTAAAAAAAGGGGGCCCAGGCCCAGGAAAAGGAGGTCCCAACTCGAAGAAGAAAAAATGGAGGTGCGTCACTATTTTGAGCCCATATCAAGTTGTTGCACTTTCATGCTCCGATTTGGCCGTGATTTCAAAAAAAGGAATTTTCCGAAAGAGAAAAGGTGCCAAAGAAAAAAAAGAAAAAAAGACGGATAGAAAAATGTAAATCGAAAAAAAAAAGTGAACGACTAAAAATAAAGGAGAGAAAGAGAGATTTCTGAAAAAAGGTGATCGTACAAAAAGAAGCCGTACGAGAAAAAAAGGAATATATGAGAAAAAAAGGTTACAAAAAAATGATGATTTGTGCAAAACGAAGAAGAAGAAGCATAATAAATGCATGTCTTATGTTGATTCTCCCAACTTGATCATCTATGACCTTTTTTGTATCAAGAATGGGCGAAAGAAAGAGTCAGAGATGGAATATATAATTTAGGACTTTTATGGCTCGTCCATGACTGACAGACTGGCACTCCAGACTACTATTGCTATCATTCGTCTCCATCGAGCATCAACCACTTTGCCATGGTGTCTCTATCCCCTACTACTACTCAATACTCGACTTTCTTCTTCAGCGACTCTTCTCCAGGCATGACCTAGTATTGAAGCAACTACTACTAGCACGAAAGAGGTACTTTACAATGACCTGAGCGCCGCAGACCCGTCATTGATCGAGAAGTTCTACCAGCAGTGGGCATATATTCTTCTTGAGATGTATCGAGTGAAGATGTGTCTTATATTTTTCTTTTGTTACAAGTTGCAGCTTTCTCAGCTCTAGCTTGAGGGGGAGTGTTGAGGAATGTAATAGATGGGTAATTGGATCTCTCCAAAATTCAATTACCCCACTCATGTTTAGTCCCACATGGATGAGCGATGGGACTCCGGTCTTTCTGTGGAGCTATATAAGGAGCCCCACACCTCCTATACTCATTGAGAAACTTCAATAGAAGATATGTCACTTTGAGGCCTTCTCCCATGATTTCATCATGCTCCTTAAGGAGTAAGGTTCCACATAAAGTTCCGAGTGTTCAATATTTTATATTTCTTGTTTATCGAGTCACATCAGTAGTTCTAGATTTCAACATAGATGTGTGATAAATTGAACATGATGCATACAAGATCATTGAGCTTCGCTTGTTTCAAGCTATATCTTCTTTTTTTATGGACCAATGTATAGAAATATGCAAGGTTTAACATGGAAAAATACTATCATAAAAATATATAATTGTAGAGATATAATTTATGTTATTTGTACTGTTTCATATTTTCTATATCCTTATGGACTCTTGATGTAATTTACCCATAGGCTACTCTCCTATATAAGAGAGCCTAGAGTTATGGAATAAACATCTCTTTTGTTTTTCCCAACGTGGTATCAGAGCGGCGGTCCTAGACCGAAGCTCCTGTACCCTAACGCTAACCCCCACCGCAAGCCTCCTCCGCGCATCAACTCCTCCGCGCGCCGCATCCCCTCCGCGCGTCATCTCCCCTCCGCGCGTCGCCTTCCCTCCGCGCGTCAACTCCTTCGTGTGCCGCCCCCCATCCGCGTGCAGCGTCTCCATGCGCCGACCCCCCTTCGGGCACCTCACCTCCACGCGTCGCCCCTCTGTCCGAGCACACGTTCCAAGCGTGTGCCTCTTGTCCGAGCGCGCGCCTCCTTCTCGGGTCACCCCGTGCTGCACCATTATCACCTAGGCTTTTGCCTAGGTAATCACCGCCTAGGCCCTCTTGCCGGGGCCGTTACATAGGTTCTCGTCGAACCTTCTTGCTTATGGGTTTGGTTGCTTGAGTCTACACATGCAACCAAACCCGTGAATGTCAGTGTAGACAATCATATCTCCAGTCTACAACCCTAGTCTTCTATTATCATCATGTCGGAAAGCAAGGCAGATATTCCATATACAGCCTTCAGAGGTCCTGCGCCTATTGTGAAGATGGACGGGTCAAATTATGAACTGTGGGCAATGCAGTTCATGAGTATGATGAAGTCGACTGGTAAGAAACACATTCTTACTGAGGAAGAGCCTGCTGAGAAGACTAGGGTTAACGCCTCATGGGAGGCGGATGATGCATACGTCTTGGCTATCAGGAACGTTAGCAATTGAGATTGCAAATGATATCCTCCATCAGCCCACTGCAAAAGCAATGTGGGATATTCTGGCTGCTACATATTCACAGACAAAGAATGAGACAAAGATTCTGCAACTCCAGCATGACATCTTTACAATCAAGCAGAATGGACGGCCCCTACACTCATTATACACGTCTTTACGTGGAATGTTCGAGAAGCTATATAGCTTCATGCCTCTCACAGCTACTCCTGAGCAGCAGAAGACATACAAGAATGTCACTGTGGTTGGTGTATTCTTGGCAGCCCTTGATCCAGAGTACGAGGCAGCACGTTCCCAGATCCTGGTAGATTCCACTATTCCTCCTATGGAGGAAGCCTTTCACAGGTTGAGTCGTATTGTTGTTCCTTCGTCTACTGCCAATCAGACTGCCTCAGCTATGGCAGCATCTCGAGGTCGTGGGGGTCATCATCAGTTTCGTGGACGTGGACCTCGAGGTAGAGAGAGTCGTGTTCGCCAACCATGCACTTTCTGTCATCATTATGGATATACCGATGATACATGCTATTCCAAACATGGATTTCCTGCTTCTGCACGTGTTGCTGAACAGATTGAACCTCCATCTGCTTCTTCTTTGGATCAGCGATTTGATGACCTTGTAGCTCGTTTCAGGGGTATTATCCCTCCATCTGGTCATGTTACATCATCGCCGGCCTCCGAGAGTCATTCTGATGTTGCTGCTTCTGCATCCACCAGTACCTCAGCACTTATGCATTCACTAGCAGTAGTGGATCTGATACTTTAGAGTGGATTATGGACTCTGGTGCCATACATCATCTGTGTGGCGATAGAGATTTACTTACAGCCTACCAACAGGTTCCTCCAGGACACACTGCGGTTATTGCTAATGTGACGCACTCCCTGATTACTAGTCAGAGGGAGATTAGCTTGACACCATCTATGCACCTCAAGAATGTGTTGCATGCACCTGATTTTTCTATGAATTTGTTATCCACTAGCCATATTACAAAGGATTTACATTGTCGAGCAATTTTTGATCCATCTTCTCTCATTTTTCAGGACATTCTTACGGGCAACGTGATTGGGTGTGGCTGTGAGCAGGATGGACTGTACCGCCTCGTTCAGACTCCATATGCCGGAATTTCTTCTCTTCCTGTTGGACCTGTCTCTCCATTCACGTGGCACCTGCGCTTGGTCATCTACCGCTTCAGAAATTGTGTCGTGTTTTACCCCAGGTTTCGCCTCAAACATCCCTTCAATGTGAGGCATGTCAGTTAGGAAAGCATCATCGGTGTATCTTTCTAGTCGTCAGAATCGGAACAGTAGCTCCAATTTTGAGTTGTTTCATGTTGACATTTGGGGTCCTAATCGTGTTCCTGATCATCAGGGACACAAATTTTATATTGTCATTGTGGATGATTTTTCTCGTTTGTCTTGGATCTTTTTATTAAAGAATAAATCTGAAGCTGGGAATATTATCATAAATTTAATAAATGAAGTTTGTAATGTCTTTTCTGCGTCTGTGAAAATTGTGAGAAGTGAAAATGCCTTGGAATTTTGTACTTGTACTCTCGCAAATTATTTTTCTACCCAAGGAATTATCCACCAAACATCATGTACCTATACTTCCCAACAAAATGGAGTTGCATAAAGGAAACATCGTCATTTGCTTGATGTCACCAGGACGCTTCTCATACAGAGTCATGCTCATCATTCTTTCTAGGGCGATGCTGTCCTAACAGCAAGTTATCTCATTAATCGCATGCCGTCGTCTGTCTTAGGTGAGAAGATTCTTTTTTCTTTGATTTTTCTTGAAAATGAATTGTTCTCACTTACCCCACGTGTGTTTGGCTCGGTTGCCTTTGTCCACCAATTGTCTCCAGGTATTGGCAAGCTCTCTCTCCCAGAGATGTCAAGTGTGTTTTCGTCGGGTACTCCAGGACATAAAAAGATTACATATGTTATGATCTGTTGCGCAGGAAATATTTTGTTAGTGCTGATGTCACCTTTTTTGAGTCTGTTATGTACTTCTATCCTACAGGTGATCGGTTGGTGTCCTCAGACCAGTGTTCACTAAATCGGCCGCACGGGCCGCATATGTGGCCGCATATGCCCGTACGGCGTGCAGACCGCACCGATTACTTGAATCAGTGCATTATGTGCCCTTCCGGCATATGTGGCCCGCATATGCCCCGCATATCCCGCATATGCCCCGCATACTGCTCCAGCAACTCCAACTTTTCAATCTTTTCATTCATGTCCTTAATTCTGTAACTCTGCCTCTTCATTCATTTGTTAGAATATGACAGGCATTTCTATACAATTGCAATGCATTATACCATTATGTATATGCAATGTTTTATGTTTTTCTCATGTATTATTTTCACGAGTATATGCAATGTATCGTCGAATATTTTTTATATATGTCGATTAAGGTTTTGCTCATGTAGTGCGTGTATGTGTATTGGAGTTTTGTTATTACGAATCATATAATGTAACTTTTTTATGGTAAATGTTTTTTTGTGATTAAATATGAGGCAATTAAAAGTATATATGCACGTTCATCTAACATGAACCGTTTTTCTTAGATCTTCTTTAACTCCACTTAGATATATAACTTCAGTGGTAATGTTATTTATAGATATTTTTTATTATTAAATTAAAAATTAGAAAACTGCTTAGAACCGCATATACCCCGCATATGCCCTCGCATACCGCTTAATCAGTATTCGGTGACCAGTTCGAACGCATACGCATACCGCTTTCCTGAACCTTGCCTCAGACAATGACGAAGCCATATATATGCCACCACCACCATCACCTCCACCTACACCTGCACCACCACCACTATCTACATCATTTGCACCTCCTGTTACAGTTTCGGTTCCACCATTGCCACTCTACTATATCCGTCGGCCTGCTTCTGCTCATGGTCACCGCTCATCAACTAGCTCACATGAGGTATGTTCTGAGAATATAATTTCTAATGATGGATCTAGAATGATTTACCTGAGCAGACTGTGTTACAGAGAACAGATGAGGATGACAGTGATTTGTATCTACCTATTGCGCTTCGGAAACAGAAACATAGTTGTGTGTCATATCTTACAGCTTCCACGGTTTCTTTTGATCGTTTATCTGGTGAATTCAGGAGCCAGTTCATGGAGCAACCACGTCAGGTACATATAGATGCTATACATATGACACTCAGGTACCTTAAATCATCTCCAGGTGCAGGTCTATTGTTCAAGAAAGGCAAGGAGATCGCTATCTCAGCATGTGTAAATGCAGACTATACAGGATGTCCTAAGGATAGGAAGTCCACCACCGGATTTGCTGTATATGTTGGAGACTCTCTTGTTTCATGGAGAAGCAAGAAGCAAACTGTTGTAGCCAGATCTAGTGTTGAGTCTGAATACAGGGCTATGGCCCAGGTTAGTATAGAAATAATGTGGGTGAAAGCCGTTCTTACAGACCTATATGTAGAAGTCCCACTTCCTATGGCTCTGGAATGTGACAATCAAGCTGCTATATTTATTGCTAATAATCCAGCATTTCACGAACGAACCAAGCACATTGAGGTTGATCGTCACTATATACGAGATATGATTCAGAAGGGTTTTATTTCTACATCTCATATTAGCTCAGGGGACCAAACTGCAGATATCTTTACTAAGGCATTACTTAGAGGGTCATTCCAAAAGTGCTCGTCAAAGCTGAGCATGATCGATATTTATGCTCCATCTTGAGGGGGAGTGTAGAGATATAATTTATGTTATTTGTATTGTTTCATATTTTCTATATCCTTATGGACTTTTGATGTAATTTACCCATAGGCTACTCTCCTATATAAGAGAGCCTAGGGTTTATGGAATAACATCTCTTTTGTTTTTCCCAACAATAATGTATAGTACAAAATAGGGCTATGTGCAAAGCACATAACCTAAAAGTAAAAAAAGCCTCATGTTGAGGCTTACACCTCCACCTCACCTACAATTGAGGTGTACGCCTCAACCAGAGCACCCGAGGCATACGTCGTCCTTAAGGCAAAATTGGAGTGCCTCGCCTCGAGGTGGTGCATTTTAAAATCGTAACTCACGATCATTGGATTTGGCAAGACAGAGGAGATTTCTTGGTTAAGAAAGCATGCATAACTCGGACGGCTCCAATTGCCTTTGATCATTGAGACCTGGAGCATTGTTGTTAAGGCGCGTGCCTAGGCGCGCCTAGGCGGCCGCCTAGGCGCCCAGGCGCCCCAAGCCGTGCGCCTAGAAAGCACGCCTTGCTTTCATAAAAAATGGCGCACGCCTTGAGTCGCCAGGGCGCCGCCTAGGCGACTTTTTTTTTATGCGTACTTACACATATATCGCATTTTCAAAATGCGATATACATAACGCATTTAGAAATTGCGATATACATAACGCATTTTCAAATTGCGATATACATGTCGCATATTGGAAATGCGATATACCCGTTCGACCCTATATTACCCCACCGCATTCGACCCGGCCTTCATTACCCCTGTTTAGCAGACAAACCCCTTGCATCGTCCCTGTCTCCTCCGCAGCCGCCTTCCTACCTCCTCCAGCGGGCTCCCTCCTCCTCTGACGGCCTCCATCCTCCTCCGACGTCCTCCCGAGTCCCTAGCTCCTCCAACGGACGCCCTATTCCTCCAGCGGCCTCCTTCCTCCTCCAGCGGCCTCCCTACCTCCTCCAGCGGCCTCCCTCCTCCTCCAACGGCCTCCCTCCTCCTCCGGCGACTTCCCTACCTCCTCCAGTGGCCTCCCTCCTCCAGCAGCCTCTGTGCGTTCTCTTCCTCGCCCATTGTAGAATGACTTCAATGGAATCCTTGGATGGGGATGCCATTCCTAATCCCACTACTACACCAACCCCATCTACTGTGCAAAGGCCTGGAGAAATTGATCCCCGCTTCACCGACAAGATGAATGATCCATGCTTGAAAGCGGCATCGAAGGATCCCGGTTGGAAGCATTCTTTTTGGCCGAATACACTAGACAAGAATAAGGTGCAATGTGCATTGTGCGGCCACATTACTAATGGTGGAATCAAAAGGCAGAAAGAACACTTGATTGGTGGTTATCGAGATGTATCTATGTGTCCAAAAGCCACTATGGAGATTAAGAAAGAGATGGCTGACTTCAAAAAGCGTAACAAGAAGAGGAAGATAGTCGTTGATTACAGATACAGTGGAGTTGATTCAAACATTCCAGATGCAGATGATGGTGATCATGGTGAACATGTAGTCATCTTGGATGACTCACATCCTACGGCTACAACAGGTAAAAACGTTAAATCTGGTTCTGGTTCATGTTCTGCAAATAGGCCATCTGTACGGAAGGATCCACACGGCAAGGGTCCTATGGACTCGTTTAGTTCTGCTAGCCCATGGGAGGTTGTGGCACAAAGGAGGGCAGCAAGGGCTCGTGGTGAAGCATAACAAACTACAATTGAGTTTGCTTTAAAAAAGGATGCTACACAGGTGCCATATGATGCCATAGCTGAGCTATTCTATACAGGTGGCATCCCTTTTAATGTTGCACAACGAGAAGCTTTTGAGGTGGCAGTGGAGGCTATTGTCCAAGCTGGGAGAGGATTTGTTCCTCCATCTTTATCACCAATTACGAAAGCCCCTACTTGAAAGATTATATGCAAGGACCAAAGATTTGCAAGTGAAGCATGAAAACCATTGGAGGACATATGGATGCACGATTATGTGTGATGCATGGACTGATAAACGACAATGAAGTCTGATTAACTTCCTTGTTTTTTTGACACTTGATTAACTTCCTTGTTAATTCTCCAGAAGGGTCCTTTTTTATTTATGCAAAGAATGCAACATCCGATGTACACACCGGGGAGTATGTGTTCAAATTGATAGACGAGGCTGTGGAGATGGTGGGTGAGGAGAACGTTGTACAAGTTGTCACCGACAATGCAAGCAATTTTGTTTTAGTAGGAAAGTTACTGATAGAGAAGAGGAAAAACCTCTTTTGGACTCCATGTGCTGCACACTGCTTGGATCTGATGCTTGAGGATATTTCCAAGTTACAGAAATTTGCAGGAGTTATCAAGAGGGCCAGAAAAGTAACAACCTATATTTACCAGCATATTCGGTTGCATGATGCGTTTCTACAATTGAGTGAGGATCACCAAGAGCTGTCTAGAAGCGGAGTTACTCGCTTTGCTACCAACTACTTGACCCTTACTAGTTTGCTCAAGCAAAGGAAAGCTTTGGCGTCTTTGTTTATTTCTGAGGTGTGGAACACTAGTTCTTGGTCGAAGACACAGGATGGGAAATATGTCTATGAAACTGTGATGGCGAATGCTTTTTGGGAAAAAATTGAAGACTATCTTAGAGCTGTGCAACCCATCATTACTGTGTTGCGTTTAGTGGATGCTGACGAGAAGCCACCTATGGGATACATTGCTAGGGCTTTTGACACTGTGAAGGAAATGATTATTGAAAACTTTGGCAGGAAAGAAACAGATTACATGCCTATTCTACAAATTATTGATTCTCGCTGGGATAATCAGATGGCTCGTCCTTTGTATGGTGCAGGATGTTTCTTGAATCCTGCATTTTATTACAAAGTGAAGGACAACAATGAGGCATTGATGGGAAGGTATGAAGGTGATTTCATATTTTGCCTTGAGAGGATGGTTGATGATCCCGATCAACAAGATGTGATATGCTCTGAAATGGAGGTCTACAAAGGAGCTCGTGGTATGTTTGGCAGAGCAATTGCTATTAGACAAAGGGAAAAAAACCACCATGTAAGTTACGTTTTATTATTTATATTGAATGATTTAATGGTAACATGTGTTTACATTGTTGACTTATTGTGTAGTGGAATGGTGAGATACTTATGGAAGTCTCACCCCCGCTCTGAAGCGGGTGGCAAAGCGTATTTTGGGACTATGTTGCACATCTTCCTCATGTGAACGCAATTGGAGTGCTTTTGACTTTGTATGTATCAAAAACACTTATAAATTTACAAATATAAATGCCAACTTTATACTTGTAAATTTACGTAATACTTGAATCAATGTGCAGATCCACACAAAGAGGAGGAATAAGTTGGAGGTTGATAGACTTTCCAAGCTTGTTTACATCCAATACAACAAGCAACTTGAAGAGAGATTCAAAAATAGGAGGCTCGGGAATTTAGCAAAAGATTTTGATCCAATTGCTCTTTCAGAGTTAGATTGGTCAAGTAAATGGATGACAGGTCTTTACGTGGAACCAGAGGTTGTACCGGGGCTTACACTGAGGGTCATTGATGAAGCATTATGTGCTTCTCAAGCATATGAAAGATCTCGTCCAAGAAGGAGTCAACCACAAGCACAACCAAGCACTTCAGCACGTGGCGGTCTTCGTGGTCGTGGTCGTCGTGGTACCCGTCGTGCACATGTGATTAGGCGACAATATGTACCTCCTCATGTTCCGGACGATGAGGAGGAAGAAGACGAGGAAGATGATTGGATGGATCTTAATGATGATGGCCAAGAGCAAGATGAAGGACATGAAGAAGAAACTAACCTGTGTGATGATGATGATTGAAGCATTGCTGTATTAGATTATTGTCTTTCAGTCTTTGAAATGTTGTGTTATGCCAAACATTTTGTCTGTATTTTTAGTACATTTTCCACTTTTTTTTGCCAACAATTTGTCTGTATGCCAAACATAGCTTGTTTAATTATCTATGTTCTGATTCCTTTATGTGTTGTGATTCTTGATTCTTGTGATTAATCACTAATGTTTGGTTAAATGATATTTATTACTCTAACACTCTAGTTACTATGTATTTATAAATACAAAAGGTCTTGACAGAAAAATAAATCCAATACTTACTGTAATTTTTCTTAAAAAAATATATTAATTGATATCGCATCTCCAAAATGCGACATACGCTTAAAAAAATAAAAAATGATGTCGCATTTGAGACATGCGACATCCATTTGCTTTAAATAATTAGATGCCGCATGTCTCAAATGCGATATAGGTCACATTTTGTTAGACGCCTAGGCGTGCCTAGGCGCCCAGGTGCCCAGGATGAACGCCTTGTCGCCTATGGATGCTTTAGTTGCCCGTGCAGATCATGATTTTCCTTTAGCTCATGATGCACAAAAGATTGGCGACCAAAGTTTGTAAGTATAGATTTGCACCGGATGAGGATCACAATATCTCATTCGTGGCATTAACCTAGAGGATATGGAGCATATATTCATGCATCATGATCGAGTTAGAGAAATCTAGATGGATGCGATAAGTGGGCTTGTTTAATCACGAGTGTTGGTGGTCCTAGCTCGTGGACGAGCAGTTTAAGTCAATGATGGAGCGATTGCGCCCCATCGCCATGCTTTGGATCATATGGGCGGATCCATAATAGGGTAAACCTTCGAGCGGAGAGGTTTTATGTTGAGAACGTCATTCATCAAGCTAGGACTCTTCTTGAATCTTGTCTCTTGTAATCCTATTTTAATTTATTAATAAATATGGCAGACACCATTTTGGGTGTTTCCCTAATTTTTGCCTCAAAAGAAAAGAAAATTTCATGAGGCTCAAGCATACCACGTGATGCACTAAATTAGAGATGCGGAGTTCTATTTTATTTTAGCAATCACTCTTGATAATATACTGATCATCCACATGCAAGCAAACAGTAGTTAGATCATGGCAATATTCTCTAGAGTAACATATGAGGGTTTATACCCCAAGCCCAAAGACTTGGGCTCATCAAAAAATACAAGAAACAAGAGGTCATGGCACGACTCACGATTAAGCACGAGAATGCATGGAGAACATGGTATGAAGACCCTGGAGACCCTATCTTGGTTCCAAAAGCATGGCAGGAGAGGAGTGGAGTTCCCCCCAAAAAATGTTTGGAAGTATGAACTGTAGGCGCCATGTTGCTCCTATGGGCCTTAGGTTCATCGATCCCAGCTTTGAAGAGAGTCTTGCAATAAAAACAAATCAGTAGAAACCAGCAATTAGATTTCATCCTACAGTAAATCACAAGTTAGTTTTTTTATTGGAAATAGAGTGAACTCCCGAGACGGGGGTCATCGCAACCGCTTTTTCATTTAAAAAAGGTAGAGTACATCAGATTGAAGCCCAAAAATTGTAAAGAGCGCTAGAATGTGACACAACATTCTCAGAATAAAATCTCTGGTTTTTAAAAATCAGCTCATTCTGTCCATTCCAGATGTCCCAAGGCACCACAAACGGCTTAGAACAGTCATCCGTCAAACCCAAGCCCACTGCGTGAACCAACCTCCAAAACGCATCTAAGCTGTTGGCCTCCACCCAAGGAATCCCCACGACCCTCCAGATCTGAGATGATGTCGCACACCCGAAGAAAATGTGGTCCGCATCCTCCACAACGACCTCACACCTATCACAACACGTGTCTGCCAAGCCGAACAGCCTCTCCCTCCTCACTTTATCACACAAGCGATTTCTTCTCAAACACCAATGGAAGATCTTTACTCTACACGGGATCCTGTATGCCCAAATAATCTTCATGTCCACACATAGCACCTCGTCACGTGCCACTGTCGCCCCACTCATAGCTTTACAAGCTTTCTTAACCGAGAATCTCATCCCCTCCTATGCAAAATGGTCAGCCTCGTCAGACCACTCCCCCGACTGAGGAACCCCCGCCAGTAACCGCAAGGATTCATCCAAGCGTTGATCCGACAGATCCAAGACGAACCGCGGGGCCCACGAGCCAGAGTCCATCATCTCAGCCAGATGTGCATCTCTATCAGTCGCAAGAGCCAACAGTCTAGGGAAACGGTGCCCAAGAGCACCCTCCCCCGTCCAGTCATCGAGCCAAAATCTAAAACCATGGTCGTTTCCCAGCCTCGGACACAAACTAGGAACAAAACACGGCAAAACGGCCCGGATCCCGACCCAAAGCGGTGATTCAAATCTTCTTCCGTCAACAATCAACTCACCCTTGACCCCGTAGATAGACCTCAAAACTCTGGCCGCCATCGAGGTCGAAGGTCCCCAAACCTTAATCACCCACTTGTCCAACAAAGCTTTATTCATGAGTTCCACATCACGGACCCCAAGGCCCCCATCACAAATCTCCTTCGTAACAACCTCCCAGCCCACCAAATGCAGGCCACGCCTCTGTTGTCTCCCATCTGACCAGAAGAAGGACCTCATCAAAGATTCAACCTTCGTCCTAACCCCAACCGACATCAGTCGAGTAGAATAGAAGAAAATCGAGATGGCAGCAAGAACGTGCTTGAGGAGAGTCAACTTCCCTCCCCTAGACAAAGTTGGATTGGGTAAGGATTTAGCCTCCCCTCTATGACATCTCTCTTTCCAAAGCTGCCATAGAGAATTAAGGCAATAGTGACCAGACGGGTACATCCATGTTAATTGTAGTGATGCATCCATGATTCAAGAGTAAAATACGTTGAAGCCAATTTATTGTTTCAGTGTAAATTAGCTTGAGAAGTTTTTTTGTGTAAACACATTCCAGTAGAAAGTGGTCAATGCTTTCTTCGGCATTGCAACATAAGTAGTAAAATGATGGAAGATCAAATCATCTTCTCTTCGTTTGCAACTTAAGTGAGTATTTTATTTCAAAAGAAGAGCCAGCAGAAGTAAGCCACTCTAGGTGGAGCATTATTTTCCATATAACTATGTACCAAGGATCGATAATACATCCATTCAGTATACACCCGCAACAAGTCTTTTGATTGAAACGTTTCTTTTCCCAGAAAAAGGTGGAGGTTCTATCATTAGGAGTAATTTTTTGAAATCAACCGTGAAGCATTCAACTGCAGAAAGCGAGATAGGAACTAACCTATTCCGTAGGGTTTTAGCGCAATTGTAAGATGCTCATCTTGTATGAAGTGCTTATGTCAGATTTGCTCTCTTGTTTTTGGCTAGTTTGTAAGCTAAGGGGTGAACTACTGAAAGTGCCTCTTTGAAATCCAATTTGGATTGCCAGAAAGGTAGATGCTCACATGCATTCACATCACAACGAGAACCAATGTAAAGGACATCTCGCATTTTCAAGCAATTGTTAAGAAAGAGGAAGTCATGCCTGAAGTGTAGGCCTAGCCAAATTTACCTTGTTTGAACCTAATCAAGGAAACCCATAATGGGTCCAAGTTTTTGCCCGTGTTTATAATTTTTGACAAATTTTTTGCTAGAGAAGTCAGATTAAAAGCTCTTATATTTAGGATGTCACATCCTCCGAATGCCTTGGGCCTGCAAATGGCATCCCACTTTGCAAGATGTAATGTATGTGCCCCAGACTTGTCGTTCCAAATAAAGTTAGTTCTAATATCATCAAATTTCCTAGTGACATACTTTAGAACAAGCGAGAGTTATGGGTAAGCAAAGATGTTAGTGCTGTGTTTGCGAAAATGCACCAGGACGAAATTGGAAGGTGGATTTTTCGTCAAAGCTGTCACCCGGCCATAAGTTAGTCCATGGGCCAATCTTGCTTAGGAAGTCCAGCAACTACGAGTGCCATACACGGTGCAGAGTTTGGCGTATGCCCTTTTTTCATGAACAAATGCCATAGTCAAGACTATCTTATCAAGAAATAATGATCACATATCCTTTATTGGTTATTAGTGGCATTATCCTTTATTGGACCGGTGGGACTCTCATTCCTAAGGGCACGGCCATCCGGGTTGACAAATTGTGCGCGAATTTCCTGTGGGGTTATGGACGACACTATATAAGTTGGCGAACTGCATGTCTTCCTAAAGCTGAGGGCGGGCTTGGGTTGCGCTCATCGTACATGTTGCGTGAGGCTATGCTGATTGCTTGGACTTGGCGCTTGCTTAACGACGAATATTCTATTTGGGCTGTCTACATGAGAAAAAAATACCTGTCCTCTTCCTCTTTCTGGGATGCGGAGCCCAAGAGAGGGGACTCCGTGCTCTGGAAGTCGATTCTTAGGGGAAGGGAAGTCTACAGAAACTTCCTTTCCGGCTCTGGCATTCTTCTCACTCGTCTGTCTCTGCCTCTTAAGTTCCCTTTTCCGTTGGCGGTGGATGTGGTTAGACATCGTGCGGCGGTGGTCCCTTGGGCGGGGTTGGTCTGGAGCAAGGACTCCGTTCCCAAGCATTGTGTCGCGCTTTATCGGGTTGTTCTCAACCGATTGCCCACTCAAGATTGGCTGGACAGAATGGGGATTAGCCACCCTGGAGCTTGTTACCTCTGCAGATCTGCTTGTGAAACAAGTGAACATATTTTCTTTCATTGCAGCTTTTCTCAAGACGCTTGGAAGGAGGCCCTCGTGGGTCTTGGCCTCCCTCTGCCATCATCGTGGGGGCTCGTCGATATCATGGATTGGATCCCCCAACTTCCTTCTGCCTACCTTCGTCGGTTATGCACTGTTGCTCTGGCCGCCGCCGTGTGGGAAATCTGGAAGGAAAGAAATTGTAGATGGTCCTCTAATGAATCCCACTCCACGAAGCCTCTGGCAACCTCAATCATCTATACTGCTAGGATATCGGTGGCTGCAGTCAGAACCTAATCAGAAAAATCTCCTGCGTTAACAGTGGCCTTCCCTTTGGTCTAATGTAGTTCCAATCTCTGCCCTGTGAGTTTTGATAGTTTGTATAATCCATGTAAACTGCTGTGGGCTCACACAACTTTTTGGGTGCTGAAAATTGTAAGGGGATTCTTCACCCTCCCCCCTTTTTTTTGATATTCTTCACTCTTACATGAAATACAAAGAATTATTACCCATCAAAAAAATAATGATCACATATCGACGACAGGAATGCAAATCAACACAATACGAGCAGCCGCTTGTCAAAAAAAAAAACAAAAGCTAGCCGTCATACCTCCAATGGCAACCCTCCCCAGCAATAGGATGAGGAATTATATATTCCAAGATTAAACTCAATATAAAACAGCTCTTCCTGACAATCCCACGTTAGATTACTAACAACATTATACACTTACACTTTGGGATGCAGATGGGGAGGCCTCCGTACTTCCATTTGTACTTGGATTATCGGCCTCGTTTCTCGAATTGGCACTAAAACGACGTGGAGCCACTTGATTATTCACCTCTAAAATGGCATTCACCTAAGTTAGACTCATAATAAGCAACAAAAAGGAACATCTGGTAGAACTTATACCACGGAAGATCAAAAAACTCACGTTCTCCGTCGGCTGGTGGAACAGAGACAGAGGAGCGGCACCGCAAAGAAGAGCCACTGCTGATGCCTCGCGAGTCACAAAGAACCACCTGGCATCTCAGTTGGGAGTAGAGGGACATGGTGGAGAAGAGAGGAAGGGAGAGCAACGTTGCGCTCGCCCGCTCCCCCTCTCTCTCTCGTGTGTGGTGTTCTTTTGGGCCATGAGATTGCGCAGATGATGATCAGAAGAGCTAAGGGGTTTTTAGGCTATAGACCTTCGAAGAAAGGATTTTTAGGCTTTTGCCTGCGTAATTTGACGAACTTAGCGTGCTTCTTTGCATTCTATTCGACGTTTAGTGGGGCCCGCGGTGAAGTTAGCTCCGCAGGGTGCTATTTTGCTAAAAAAATCAAGGTATTTTAACCGGCATACCCTATAATCTTTGTCAATTACCTCTACGACCTTTGAAACATCGTAATTCCTCCCTCACCCCCGTAAGCTTGTTAACCTTTATCCTACAGACCATGTGGTTAACCATCATCCATTTAGCCGTTAAAAATAACCGGATTAGGATATCTTCTTGTACATTATACCCATTTTATCTATCAAATTTACCATAAGTGCCACTCACTCTCCCTCCCCCCTGCTTGGCCTCCATTGCTCCCCCCCCCCCGACTGTCAGCGCTCCACCGAGTCCATGCTCGAAGTACCCCTGCGCCTCCCCTGTGGCTCGTCCCCAGCCCCTCGCCCTCCCCCGGGACGTCAACAGGTCGCTCGTCCCCAGTCCCCCCCGGCCCGCCATCGATTTGAAGCCCCTCCCCATCTCCTCCCGCCACGAAGCACCTACCCTATCTCCCTCGCTGTTGGAAGCTCTACCTCATCCAGGTGGAATGTCGCCCCCGCACCTCCTCCCGTCAGGTCGAGACTCGTGGGAGGGGAAGTTGTAAGAGGAGGGAGGAATTTTTTTCTTCTCTTGCTTAATTCTAGCCGTCCGATCGCGAATTGATTAGATTAACTTATTTTTAACCTAAAAAGTTAACTCTAGATGTGTCAATTTAACGGTAGGGATCGTAGAGGTAATATACAAAGATTATAGGGTCTGCCAGGTAAAAATCCCAAAATCAATTTACTTAAGCTAAAAAAGTCACAGGACAAGTAAGACGATCTAGACATATCCCACGATTATACGGTCAAAACATGGGTCGAGTCGGTTCATGAGCCAGATTGAACAGGCTGAGTTTCGAAAATCTATGTCCAAAGTCCACCACGAGCTGGCTCATGGGCCAACTTTATTTTTTTCTTTGATTTTTTAAATTTTATTTGATAAATATAAATGATTTTACTGCCTCCATTTATACTATATATAACTAATATAAGTAGTTTACATGCTACTTGAGATACAAATTATTAAATTGAATATAAACTAGTACCACATATGAAAAACATGAAGTATATCGTATTAATACATGTATTATCTAACTCATATATATATAGTGTGACATTCGAGGATCCAGGATACCCGTTTACACAACACTCGTAGTAAAAATCGAAAATGAGGGATTTTTTTCTCATTTTTAAAGACATTCACATTTAATCAACAAGACTCAGAATTAACATGTGTCACAAACTTATATTGCATTTATTCCTGTATAAATTAACATATAAAAAAACTGCATAATGTACATGTATCCCAAATTGTAGTAGAAGAGAAAGAAAAATGTTTATAATATCCTGAACAAAAACTATAACATGCATACCTGACAATAGTAACTACGAAAGTTGAGGTTCAGCTCTCTCAATACCATGATGCATGTGTTTTGCCTACAATCGATGCAATAGAGAGAAAAGAATATCAACAAAATGTTGAACACATCTAATTAGTTAGAAGTAACAGGAATTTAGTGGCTCCAAAAGAAAGCAAGTAAATAGAGCTTGACAATTAAATTTAGAGCTACTTCAATTGAAATAGATTTACAAGTTGTTTTGTATATGAATCTCCATACTTACTTATCATACCTCAATTACCCAACTTTAACACTGTTATATGTAGATTATATAATCCATATTTAAGCTATCACTTTCTTATTAATTATAATTCATGTTTGATGGATCTTAATAATATAGGTGATGAATCTCTGATCTAATCGTTATCTTTATTTGATGCTTATAATGACGGGGGTGATCTAGATATCTTAATTGTTTAATGATTAATATGATCGAGGTGATCCATGTCTCTTTCCGATGTTTATGAATCATATGGATGGATCATAATAAGTGTAGATGATGGATCTAGTGTTGTGATTCTTTTCTTGTTGAATTTCTCAAGCTTAGTGGATAGTCTGTGGTCTTGGTCTGGGTAAGACCTCACACTATGACTCTAAGGCAGTAAGGAAGCCTTAAGTCGGGGTACCTCCGTAGGAATGTGATGGAGTAAAATGCATCATAACTAAGTTCCCAACATGTCCACTAGCTATATCTAATAAATGTGGTGGTAGCTCGTAGTCTAATAAGGATGATTTTCATAATATGGTCTTTTCTCTTCATCAAGAACTACTGACGGAACAGTAACTAGCTCAATGGAAATCAAGCTCAACTACAACCAACTCAATTGTAACCAAGCTCCGATGTAACCAACTCAATTGTAATTCATCTCAACTTTAGCCAAACTCATTTGTAACTCATTCCAAGCTTAATTATAACTCCTCTGAATTCAAATGTAACTGATTCAGATGTAGCCATAGAGGATTCAGATGTAGCTGTCGCCAAGCCTATTGGCGGAACGGTAACCAAAAACTCAAGTTGTGAGGTCGTCTCCCAAGAGACCCTTCCGTCTCGCCCTCTAGGTGGGAGTACGGTCTAGTAGAGGGATAGGTCTACTCTAAAACTACTCAACTAAGACGGGTGGGACAGACTCCTAGAAGAGTCACTCCTAAAGAAAAATCGGTCCAACATGTACGGGCAAATGAGCTCGGAAAACTAAAACTGAGGTCCCTCCAGCCTAGTCACCCTAAAGAACAAGGGTCACCGAAACTGATCTTAAAAGCAAACCATGTGAATCCCAAAGAGGCGTAAAACAGTGAACGCTCATAAAAATCCGAGAAAGGATGGGGATCCGAGACCCGTGCACAAAGCGGTCGCTGCCCTAACCGGGCTTCCTATCTCCCGCCCAGCATAGGGTCACAGCACCCTCGCATAGTCAAGTGTAAGGGTCACCATAACTGGCACTTTTAATTATCAATCACCACTACTGACTTGATTTCTCATCCTTTCTCAATCTCTATTTTGGTTGACTATACAAATCTAGGTCTTTTGTCAATAATTTAGTCAATAGTGATCTATAATCAGTAGAATATGCCTAAAGGATTAATTCATGAAGATGATTGGTCTTTGTTATCATAGTTTATTATTTTTAAAATTTTGAGATCATCAAATATTCATTAGATTTGGATTCAAATTTGATTCGACGTAAAAATTTCACTTTTCTTATTTTACACATAAATTAGTAGCATGATTATTGATCTAGATTTTTTAAGTCACTTGTATGAAAATACTCCAACGATCTCATTTTTCAAATCATGAGATTGGAAGTTGTTCATTAGACCTAGATTCAAATTTAGATCAATGTTAGATTCTCAATTTTTCATATTTAATCAAGATATTAAGAGTTACTCATTAGATCTTAGATTTAGGTTTAAAACAATATAAATTTCCATTTCTTTTAATCTATTGTTGTTACTTGACAAGTGTGTTCCTATAGATTTTTTTAATAGCCAAAAATACAATAAGCAGATACGTGATGATTGAGGATATTTTTTTAGGTGAATAATCAGATGTAGGAATCATTACGATTTAATCCAATACCTTGGCTTCGTTCTAGGAGTCAATGGCTTGTCTCATGCCATGCCATCAATATGGTGAGTTGGATCTTTTTTCCCACTCAGTAATTGCGATCATTCATTGGTCCCCTACTGAATTGCATGATGAGGAGTTTAAGACATAATGTTATTGCATAGGTTGCTCCAACTATAATCATGTTATTTACAATTCTCTCCACAATAAAGTGAATTTGTTTTCATTGTAATAACTTAATAATTCATAGTTGATGTTTTTATATTTCTAGAGCAAAAGTGGAGTCCTAGAAAAAGTATTCTCTTTATATAGTAAGTTCCATCCTTTCCTTTAATCGTTCCTCCAAATCATGCAAGTATGTTATTACATTCTCATGTTATTATCTAAAGTACGATTATGATGATACACTATGAATGTTTATGCCATTTCATTTACTTTTTTTCCTTAGTTATAGCAAGGTCCAACTAGAGAAAGTAATGTTTTGTGCATCCACCTCTGATTAAAGTAGAAAAAACTGCTCTCAATGTTTATTTTAAATGGTTATCAGGATAAAAGGTACCACAAGATTAGCATTCAATTTGTCATCTATTTCTTTGAATGTCGTGCATGAATTATTTAGAAATATTACGATGAAACTTACTCCTTTACATTAGCTATGAAAAGAGCATATACAATAACTAATTAAGGAGAACAATTCAATATAATTATGAGAGGAAAACATTCCTTTTCTCTCCACGTACCTATTAATTCCATAACATGTATACGCATGGTGGATTAAGAAAAACAACCTGCTATAAAGTTTGTATCGCAATATTCTATACATCTATGACTAATTGAAAAGGAAATATAACATTACCTCATGTATTTCTATAAAAAAGGTTAAATTTATTTAGGAAGAATCCGGTACATGTATGTATCCATAGTTCCTTGTTAATCTTTCATCATCTTTAAGTGGAATAATATGTTCCGAGTCATCTATGTCATGTATGATATACATAATAGATAGTATGAAGCACGACAGGGATAAATCTAAGGAACTTCTTTATTATATTTTTTTATACTTGAAAGCAGCAAGAGGAGGGGAAGATTGTACCTCAAATCATGTAACATGCAAGGAGAAGAAGCAACAGCCTTGGATATCTCCAATTTAGAGATCCAACTTGTAGCCCTGCAGCTTCAATTTCCAGCAAGAAATAGAAGAGAAAGAAGGCTCTTGACTGGAAATCAGGAGAGTGGAAAGAGACTTCTCGGTGGAGTTGAAGAGGAGGGTTAGATGCGAGAAAAAATGGGGTTTTGGATATATATATATATATATATATAGAGAGAGAGAGAGAGAGAGAGAGAAGAAAGGCTTTGTTTTTTGACAAGTGTTAGAGAAAAATAGGAGTCATTTGTGGCTCTTGCAGTCTACTACAATAGATACTTTATATATATAATATTTTTTAAACAATTTCTCTTCGCTCGAGTCTCATATTTCTATGTACAATAGCTCATTCGGATCGTTTCTGAATGACGATCAAAATGAGTATTATATCCATATTCTTCAGATCGAAGATGAATTCTCGAAATTTCCGAGATACGATCTTGGTTTACAATTAAATTTCGTGATTTTAAAATTCAAAACGACCTCCGATCGATGAACGTATTTATCGAATCAAATTTTATGACGGCCTTGATTTATTTTGCTATTCGAATTTCACGTTGCTTCTTTTTCGATGGCACACAATACGATGTGATCAACTTTTGATCAACTGCGACTGAACGAGCTTTGATTGCAATCTACATAAATTGAATATTAATTGGTCATGTAGACCCTTAATCGGATCGGGCTCTAGTTATTCGGATACAGGTGTCACAAATATAAAAACCCCAAAGGGAATCTCGTCCTCGAGACTCAGGTCAAGGTCATTATGTGTTTTATATAGGTTTATCATGCCATAAAAACCTCAAAGGGTTTTGAATCCATAAAATCCTCAAAGGAAAATCAAGACATGTTCTTTCAATATATATAATTAAATGGGCGTGTTTTGACCATTACCTGAAAAGCTGCAGTATCTTGCCCGCATGTCTGCTTCAGTATCCCATGTTGCTTCTTTGTCACCATGTCAGTGCCATAGCACTTTGACTAGGGAAATTTCTTTGTTGTGAAGCTTCTTTACAGTATTGTTTAGTATATGTATTGGTCTCTCCTCATATGTCAAGTCTGACTTCATGACAAGGTTTTCATAGATGACGATGTATCGAGGTTGTGTACGTACTTCCTTAGATTGGATATATGAAAGACATCGTGTATGGCTGATAGGTGTGGATGAAGGGATACTCGATGTAGTATCTTGCTTATACGAGTAATAATTTTAAATGGTTCAACATATCGTGGCGCTAACTTGCCATGAACATCAAATCTATGCACTCCCTTCATGGGAGATACTTGTAGGAATACACAATCTCCTATCTATGTTTACAGATATTTCATCGGTATGAGAGATTAAATTGAATATTGATAAGTCATATTTTGAATGGATAAAGGGAAGATGTTCGAATTACTTGAAACTTCAAAACTCTTCTTCGATTATCCGCATAGCTTTTCTAGCAGCTTTGCATCGTTAGAATCTTTCGCCTTACAAGATCAAAAACCCTCACAGTCTCTTACAATAGATCTATAGAGTGAAGAGTGTGTTCACCTATATCATGACATCTAATAGGTACGAGGCATTTCTGCTGGTATAGGGCTTTTAATGGTGTCATACCAATATTGGAATGGTGTTTGTTGTTATACCGGAATTCTACCAATAGCATGTGGTCCTTCTAGGATCCATTCCACTCTAGAGTACATGCACGTAGCAATCCTCAAGTGTTTGAATAGCACACTTGCTTTATCCATCAGACTATGTATGATATGTAGAACTCATCTTCAGCTTTGTTTGAAGTGCTGACATGAACTGGTGCAAGTAGGGAGATGTAAATATCGAGTCTATGTCATGATATCAGACACTACCTCACGTAGTATATCATGAAGCATGATAATGTTCTGCGCATACAATCTAGCCAACCTAGATATAGTGTAGGTCATTTGACGGATCGATGAGTGCATGATTTAATTTGCATTCGTTGTAGTACGTGTACTGAGCGAATCAATCAGAATCGAGAAAAGATCTCCGTGAGGCTGTAATTTTTATCCTAGACAAGTCCGGGGTCGAACACAAGGAGGTAAAGGAACAACTTCGGTTGATTCAGAATAATTAGATCTAGGTTCCCAATATGGACTTTTTTGTATTTTTTAATGCAAAATAAATGCGAAATGCAATATGTTGGTGAATTAAGACAATCACACAACTAGGCCAAATTAATTTTAATGTGAAATTAATCAAATTTAGATTAATTGTATTTTTCCTAGAATCTTAATCCAGTGATGAATGCAAAACATATTTTTTTTATTTTTAGGGGTTAAAAAGCAACAATGAAAAATGCACACTTTTATGGGTGTTTCCGTAATTTATCATACAAATAAAATGCAAAAATTATGAAAATTTTACTGGAATTAAAACATGATGCAAGGAGGCTACAATATTTTTTTGGATTTTTTTTGAGAAAATATGAATTTTCATGGATTTTTTAGTGGAAACAGAGTGGCTACAAGTAATTAATTTATAATAAATCTACATTAATTAATTAGTAAGAATGCAAATGACCTTAAAAAGATATTTATATGAGGAATCCAGGAGAGTTCGAATTTCGCAAAAATAATATATGTAGATTTAAATAAAAATCATTTACTAAAATCACTCTAAATTTTTTTCAAGGCACAAGACAACTCTAAATAAAATGAAATTTGGATAGTAATTAGAGCATATTTTAAAGCATCATTCCTGATTTTTGAGAAACTTTTAGAGCAACCTGAGTCAGATATAAATTTAAGAGCTTAGTGGGTCAAATATGTAGAATTTCACTTGAACAATTTTAATTAATTACCCAAAGATCACAAAAATACAATAAAATATTCAGATGCTAGAAAATTAGTTGCTCAACATCATAAAATTTTTTATTAAATAAAATGATACGAAATAAATGTCCAAATTACTGGATAAACAGAGGGTTGTCCGTGCAAATTACAGAAAACAACTTCGAACAAATACACATACAAGGGCTTATTTATAATTATAAATACGTAACGAAATACATACTTAATTTTTACAAAATTTAAAAAAAAATAAAAAATAAAGGAAACCTTCGTTTGCAGGTGGGTAATTAGGGCTCAAAGAAGGGCGGCGACGGAGCGGCGTGGGATGAGGCAGGGCGGTTATAGCGGGTAGTTACGTGTGGCTGCGGTTGACGAGGAGGTAGGGCAGTCGGCGATGAGGGGCTGAGGTAGGGTGCTGTGCAAGGAGGAGATGGGGTCTACTGGAGTTGGCAGCTGGAGGACGCGACTGGCGGAGGTGCAACGCGTATGAGCGCTGGGAGGCTGCAGGGGGGCCGCGGCGGTGGTGGTGATGACCTGGAGGTCGACGGGCGGCTGGCGGTGGAGATGACCACCGCTGCTAGCGGCAGTTGCTGGAAGGTGGGCAGCGGGTCGGCGACCTGTGTTTTTTTTACTGTGATTTTATTTTTTTTATTTTTTAATTTTCTTAAATAGAGAATGAAATAAAGGTGGGAAGATATTTGGTGTTGAAGGTGGTGATATGGTGGGGAAGATGATATGTGATGATGTGGTGGTAATATAAAAATAATGGCGGTGACCAATACAACAAGAAAACAAATATTAGATAAAATAAAATAACAAGAGAAATGAGGAGAAACACTTTCTTGATGTTCGTCAGATTTGTAGAGCAGCTACGTTGAACTCCAGTCGTCGCCTAGATTCAATTGGCAAAACAAAAATCGGAGAAGCTATGCGAGCTCGATGGGAAGCTCATGATGTGAGGATGGTAGTCGTCGCAGATCTCGCCTGAAGGAGGTCGTCGCTTGAGGAGGATGCTTAGCCATTGTCACCAACAAAATACTCCAAGCTCTCTCCTTTTTCTATTAGAATGGTGGATGCGAAAAAATGTGGATATATAGATGAATATAAAGAGAAGGGAAAGGAAGGTTAGATAGGTGGTGGAGTTGAATGGGAGGTTAGATTATTGGTGGAGTTAAATGGAAGGTTGGATGAAGAATACGAGGTGGAATAGAGGTTATTAAAAAATGGTGGAGTTGAATTGAAGTTGGTGGTAGAAGAGAAGTTATTGTAGAGAATAGGAAATAAACGAAAAAATAAACTAGGCTACTGAAATATAATAAAAATAAAGAGAAGAAAAAGAGTGGAGAATTTACAAAAGAAGACAGCCAACATGTACATGTTTTTTTACTTTTCTAATTTTATTTTTTTGCATTTTTAATAAAAGATATTTACAACAGAAAAAAATAATAAAATAATAGAAATAAGATACAACACAACAATGATTTTTTTTAGTTTTTTTAGTCATAAAAAATAAATAAATAATGAAGAAAGAATGAATAGTTACATTATATACGATGTACACCTAGGTCCCAAAACTCAAATTTTCCAAACGAACTCCGATTTTAATGAAACCATTCCATTGGATAGATAATTTTCTAACTTAAACTTTAAAAATTAGTTTGGTGAATTTGGAGTTCATAAGGAACGGGAATTTGGCCGAGAAGTTGGACTTTACGACCTTTTCTCTTTGGGATCTAGGAGCATTTATTTAAGGTGGAATTTATTTTATATTTTTATATTTTCATATATATTTTTATGAACAAGTCAAAGAAAGAATTAGCTAAAAAAAGAGTTGAAATGAAATTATAAAAAATATATGAAGTTTTGGACTATTCATAAGTGAAAAACTCCTTTACTTTGCGGCTTTTTTATTTGTTGATTTAGTGTGTTTTATTGATAAGTCATTTTGTTAATTTATTGATTTTATGAACATTTATTTGGGATTTTACTCAAGGATTTTGCTAAGATCAAGATATTGAGATGATGAATCGTTGATTCATAAGTCATGCTGACAGCTGACTTGGTCAATCTATCAATAATGACCAGATAGCATCATGGCCACAGGGTGTCTTCGGCAATTCGGTGACGAATTCCGTAGAGATACTTTCCCACTTTCATTTGGTAATGGGAGAAATTTGAAATAACTTTGGTGGTCTCCTACGCTAAGCCATGACCATCTGACAAGGCATGCATCTACTAACATGATGTGTCGCATCACACTTTGTCCCAACCCGCCAGAATGTTGGCATAGGTTACGATGCATCTTCGTACTACTTGGATAAATAGACAGTTATGAATTGTGTGCATCATCAAGAATCTCTATGTGATTGCTCATCGTTGGACACAACGACGGAATCATCCTTCCGCAAAGTGGACTTAGTCACCACAAAATTATCACATTTTTCCTTGATAGCACGCATGTATCTATCTCAAATCAAAAGATCTATCCTTCTATTATGCAATCCTAAACACTGCTGAATCATGGAGATATGACGATGGATATGAATGCACTCTCAAGACGATGCCTATTAGCCAAAGCTGTGAGCATATCCCACGTATATAGTCCGTTTGTCGTATGTGCATGAGTTCTCCTGCTAAGCACGTCTGCCACCACATTTCCCTTACTGGGATGGTAAATGATCGTACAGTCAAATCCTTCAACAATTCAAACCACCGGTGTTGTCTCATGTTCATCTCCTTCTGATCATAGATGTACTTCAAACTCTTGTGATCTATGAAAATCTCGAAATTTATCTTATAGAGATAATGACACCATATCATTAAAGTGAATACAATTGTTGCCAACTCCAAGTCATAGATGGGGGAAATTCCACTCATGCGGCCTCAACTGACGTGATGCATAAACAATCATGTAACCTCGTTGCATGAGCACTACTCTTAAACCTTCACTTGAAGCATCTGTATATACAGCATAATCCCGAGTTTTCTGAAGGAAGTACAAGGATAGGCGTAGTCTTCAATCTTTCCTTCAGTGTCCTGAAGGCATGTTTGCATGATTAATTCTAAATGAAAGAAACTCCTTTCTGTGTCAGTCGTGCAGTGGAAGAACAACTCGGGAAAAATCATTAACGAAGCTTCTATAATTACTCATTAAACCAAGGAAGCTACGAATCTGAATGATTGTCTTGGGATGCTCTCAAGACATGATTGCCTCAATCTTCGCAAGGACAACTACAATACCTTCTCTAGAAATAACATGCCCAAGGAATGAGGCATGGGATAATTAGAACTCACACTTTCTCAATTTGGTATACAACTTGTACTCTTCAAGTATGTCCGGGACTACCTTTAGATCATTGATGTGATCCCTGTGAAGGATATTGAGTATCCTTAAGCGCATCACGGAAGCGTGTTGATTGCATCGTACGCAATCGGAGCAACTAGTCGTACTAGATGCTAGATGCGGCGGAAATTAAAATTTTAAAACTAAAGATGAAACCACATGATCATGAGAACACTTCTCGGATCGTTTCATCAAACCACAAAGTATAAGGAATACCTCTTGAAGCGTGGTTGTGATCGCGAGATCCCAAACGAGAGATCCTCCTATCTCAAGTCCGACCCACGAAGAATGCACTTGCGGGCACGATGATGAGTCGTGTCCTTCCCGCAATCTTTGACGAAAAACCAAGCATCGAAGGCGAAGGCAAGATGCTCTCCTTCTCAATATACAAAGTGGACGGCCACTTGAGATTGAGAGAGAGCCTAGTCGAGAATGAGAGAGAGAGAGAGAGAGAGAGTAGTCTTCTACAACTCTAGATGATGTACCTTGGAAGGCTACCCTAGCCCTCCTTTTATATTAGTTTAGGATCCAATGGATCTCAATCCATGGGACACATAGATCCAACGGCCAGGCTTGGTCCATGTAAAATCAATGGCTATAATTATTGTTGGTTAAAACCAATAACACTTATTTTTGATTAAATTAAATATATGTTGCAACATTATCAACACATTTTTAATTTAATGTAAATAAGTTAGTTGAGAGATTAATCATCATAATAAAATGAAGATAATATTGCCTCCTAAAATGGTGGCTTTATTTCTCCTTTTTATTATATTACATTATCTCTCAATTATCACAAAAATATCCACCAAAGTAATTCCAAATTAATTTATGTGAATATTTCAATTATGCCATCGAAAATTATGTGAATCAAATTCACAACCCAAACTAATTTGTAAATTACATTTCCAATTAATTAATTAATGTGAATCCAATCCACATTATTAATTAACAAATGCTATTTACATAGATTCTCTCTCTTCAATATATGTATTATAAATCATATTTATAATACACTTATATCATGGATAGTATTATCCACATTCTCTAATCCTTGATAATTAAATCCCATTTAATTATCTTAGATAATAATTCTCACAATATAAATCTTATTCATATTATGATTGATAATTAAATCTCATTTAATCATCAAGTCCTTCTTGCTTGGATATGAATTTCATCAAATGAATTATTCTTGAACCCTTTCAATAATAATGTGCTTTCTCCGCAGATACTTGGAGATAAGGACATGGCGATTGTATTATTCCATGTATAGTGACTTGGATATTGAGATCTTATCTCAAATCCAGATCTTACAAACCTCCCACAGATGCTTGATTAAATCAAGACCGCACATCCAATCTTCTCATTGAATCTAAATCTCATTCAGACCAATATCCAACACTTGGACTAAGATCAGATTGCTTCTCTACTGAAAGGAGTCACTAGAATCCAGACCTGTTTCATCACTCCCTCGGAATGGAAGCGTCGTGGATATACAATCGTTTATGATCACATCACCCTCAGGTATTCCCAATACCTGTACATCCTGCATACTGGAAGACCCATGATCAACCCGAAGATCAAGATCAATTTTTACAGTCTTCTTCAAGGTTTAATCATTAAGTTTCTCAATCTTGGTCATTGGGAGTTGGTATCGATCATATTCTTTCCCAAAGCATATATCATACCTTCAAATTCATGTCATGCTTCCAAAGCACGATGACCATGCATGGAATTTGATCGGTCCCAATACCTCATGAGTGAGCTCATGTCTTCCGGTTCACAAGTGAACCTGTATGATCCCTTTGAGAGATCATATTGCTCATATACCCTTATATGCACACCAGCTCGCCGGTGTATAGACCTTGGTTAGGTCATCAACTTATTGGTCTGCCAAATGTACATACTCAGACATATAGCAATACATCTGTCTCCGGTCAGAGGATGCGTGCTTATGCTGTGACAACATTCAACATATGACTTAGGTTATCTCGATCTCGTTAAGTCAACCCATTGACCTAACTAATCTGACACCTCCGAATCACTATTCCCATGCAGAGGACCTGCATCGAGAGGTCGGTCAGATATCAGCCTATGTGAGAAAGGATTGCCATCTCCTACTCAGGCTAGAGATCTTCACTTGACAATCATGTGACGGTACTTGATGAGTCCTCTATCTAACTCCTTAGATATTCATCCAAACACCAGCCTCTATGATTCATTTAATGAATCAACAGCTATATGATCATCAAGTTGGCCATGGTACATAACCTTAATTGTACAGAGGGACCTTATAGTGCATTCATTCATATAATTTCAGAAAGGGAGTGAAACATCAATAACTTTTATTGATAAACATAAATATTACAATAACATTTATTGTAAGAATGGTTCGCCCAGGGCTCACATGTCTAACAATCTCCCACTAGCCCTCAGAACCATTCAGGTACAATCCGTAAACCCATACTCATTACATGCTGGTCAAAAACCTTATGTGTCAGAGGTTTGGTAATAGGATCAGCAATGTTGTTGGCAGAGGCCACCTTGGTGATGATGATATCACCACGCTTTTGAATCTCCCGAATGATGTGGTATTTCCTTTCCACGTGCTTGCTCTTCTGATGGCACTTGGGTTCCTTTGCTTGAGCAATGGCTCCAGTGTTATTGCAGAGTAACGGGACGGGAGTATCAGAGGAAACTACATCAATCTCCAAGATGAACTTGCGCAACCACACCACCTCCTTTACAACATCCGATGCGGCAATGTATTCGGCTTCTATTGTTGAATCCGTCGTAGTGTCCTGCTTCTTGCTTCTCCAGCTCACAGCACCACAGTTCAACATGAATACAAACCCTGATGCTGACTTTCGATCATCAATATCTGACTGGAAGTCTGAATCTGTATATCCCAAGACTTGGAGATCACCATCCCCATAGACTAAGATGTAATCTTGCGTCCGTCTTAGATATTTGAATATGTTCTTTACTGCATTACAGTGTTTCTCTCCATAGCAGGATTGGTAACGACTTACCACTCCCACTGCATGGCATATGTCTGGCCTAGTACACATCATGGCATACATCAAGTTTCCTACAACTGATGCCTAAGGGCATCCAGTCATGGCTTTCTTTTCCTCAACACTTTGAGGAGCCATCCCTTTGGACAGATGGATACCATGTCCTAAGGGGAGGAATCCTTTCTTTGAACTATCCATACGGAATCGTTCAAGAATCTTCTTGATGTATCCATGTTGTGATAATCCCAATATTCTCTTTTCTCGGTTTCTGAACAACTTCAGGCCTAAGATGTAAGAGGCTTCTCCAAGATCTTTCATCTCGAAGGTATGGGATAGCCAAATCTTCACACTGGTCATCATTCCTGTATCATTCCCAATGATAAGGGTATCATCTACATAAAGCACGATGAACACAATGGCGCTCCCACTAAGCTTCTTGTACACACAAGGTTCATCAGGGTTCTGTACAAAATCATAACTCTTTATGGTTTCATCAAATCTGATGTTCCAGCTACGAGAAGCTTATTTGAGCCCATAGATGGATTTCTTCAGCTTGCATACTTTACCATCCTCAGCTATGAAGCCCTGGGGCTGCTCCATATAGATATCCTCCTTGAGGTATCCATTGAGGAAAGCTGTCTTGACGTCCAATTGCCAGATGTCGTAGTCAAGAGATGCAGCTATAGCTAGCAGTGTCCTGATGGATTTAAGCATAGCCACAGGAGAGAACATTTCATCGTAGTCGATGCCTTCTCTCTGTGTGTAGCCCTTGGCTACGAGCCGTGCCTTGAAAGTCTCTACTTTCCCATCAGGTCCCCTCTTTCTCTTGAAGATCCATTTACTCACCTGATACATGGAATCCATACCTTTCAGGTGGTGCAACCACCCTCAAACTCCTTCGAAGAGGTATGGGTGTTTCATATTCATTTATTTCTTCAGTTTCTGGTTCAGGAATCTCAGAATCCTCTGGGGATTCAATGAGTTCCTCTACTTCATTCCTGTCTTAACCTTTAAGGAAATCATCCTCAAGAAATTTTACATCCTTAGAGACAAAAATCTTTTAGGTCTCAGGGTCATAAAGCTGGTATCCAATACCATCTTTAACATACCCAATGAAGTAGCACTCACGAGTGCGAGATTCTAGCTTACTTGCATCCACGTTCTTCGCATGGACCAAGCATCCCCAAACCCTCAAGTGTTTAACACTAGGCTCGTGAGGAGTCTTTGGTATAGACTTGCTAGGAATCTTGTTCAGGATATATATTACAGTCTCTACTGCATATCCCCAGAAACTAAGAGATAAATGTGCTTTGCTCATCATTGAACGGACCATGTCCATGATGGTCCTGTTGCGACTTTCAGCAACACCATTAAGTTGGGGGGTTCCAAGAGGAGTGAGATTGGAGACAATTCCATTCTCTTTAAGGTATTCCTTGAATTCATCTGAGATGTACTCACCACCTCGGTCAGACCGAATCCGTTTTATCTTCCTATCAGTTTGGTTCTCAACCAAATCCTTAAACTCTTTTAACTTTTCAAAGGTTTCAGATTTGTGACGTAGTAGGAAGATAAACCTGTATCGCGAATGGTCATCAATAAACGTCAAATAATATCGAGATCCATTTTTAGTCGCGGTACTGAAGGGACCACATACATCAGTATGTATTAGGTCAAGAATATCTTCGCATCTCGTAACCTTGTTACGGAAAGGTGTTCTGGTCATTTTACCTCGAATGCAGTGTTCGCAGGTAGGTAAAGATTGTACCTGTAGAAAATCTAAAGGTCCATCCTTTATCAATATATTGATCCTATCAACAGATAAATGACCAAGCCTTTGATGCCAAATCATATTCGAACGATTTCCATCCTCCCTGGATCTCTTGGGGTTTTCATTATTAGTGGCAGTGACATTCATGACACATTCATCAATGCACAATTCATAGAGTCCACCAGAAGTCAAAATACCATCCGCAATATATTTATCATAACGGTTTATGATTAATTTATTACAGAACAGGAAGGAGTTTCCATGTCTAACAAGCTTAGATATATATATATATATATATATCAAATTCCTCCTGACTTCAGCTACATAAAGACACTCTTTAAGTACTATGACTCGACCACTAGATAATGATAGTCTACAGGTCCCGACGGCGACTACTGCAACACTTGCATCAGATCCCATCTGAATGACTATCTCCCCATGCTCCAGATTCCTAGTTTCCTGAAACAAATGCAACGAATTGCATACATGAACAGAAGCACCAGAATCTACATCCCAACTTCCTTCTCATCCAACAAGAAAGCTGGTTTCAATGATGAAAGTAGATTTCATACCTGCTGGGGCTTTACCTTTGTCAGTAGACTTCAGGTAATCCGGGCAGTTACGCCGTCGGTGCCCCGGCTTCTTGCAGTAGTGACAGACATTGGTCTTTTTAGATGTCATCAGTGTGGAAGCACTAGAAGATGAACCGACTCCTTGATTCTTCTTCTTTCTCTTCGGGGCCGGGCCCTTCTGAGAACCTTGCTTCCGCCCGCGCTTTCCTCTTGCCTGTGCAACCATTGCACTAGTAGAGGGGCCGTCCTTCTTCATGACATCTTCCGCAGACTTCAATGCAGCTAACAACCCAGCGTTAGTGAAGTCGCCGTTGTTCATGTGGTAAGACACGACAAAGTTGTTGAAAGACTTAGGGAGCGACAGGAGAATGAAATCAGCTTGCATTTCAGAATCCAAGTAGGCCCCCAGGGTTTCCAGCTCAGAGAGGTACCCAAACATTTTGAGTACATGTTCTTTGACAGAGGTCCCTTCCTGCATCTTGCAGCGAATAAGCTCTTTCATCACATTGTAACGCTGTGTGCGGTTTATGTCACCGAACATCTCCTTTAGATTCAGCATAATCTCTTGGCAATGGTTCATTTCCACATGTTGCTTCTGAAGCACATTGGACAATGACCCAAGGATGTAACAGTTAGAGGGTTTGCTATCTTTCCTTGCTAAGCACATAGGAGATGCACTCCACAGAGAGGACAAGATCCAAATTTCGGATCCAATCCGAATAATTTGGCCCGGTCAACTGGTTGACTTCCAGGAGCCTGCTAAGTGGGTTCATGGACTTCATTTTCCGAATTTAAGAATGCACTATATTAGAATATATAAATATATACTCATTTTAAGATATTTGATTAAGGCATTTTTAATCAAATTTGTCTTCGTTGTCAACTTTGAAAGATTATTCCCTTAATTTTCTTTCAAAGCAAGAGATACACTTACCGCTATATCTCAAGCAAGATCTGGGATCTCCTTTCCTATCTTTGTCACATCCCAATAATATGAGAACTTGCAACTCCGATAAAAAGAAGCGGAAACTCATTCCGCCTTGCAAGTCCAACTTGCATTCCCAATTTACCTTGACGACGGAACCCTTCGCCTTGACGAGTGTGAAACACCTGATTTTAGTCCCACAAATTTGTCAAGTTGATGATAATCAAATAGTTGTGGTCCAATAAGAAAATTATGAAAAATCCAATTTCGATCTGATTGTAGTATATTATGACTTGTTGGATGCGTATCGTCGTCAAGATTCCAACGCATCTGAAATTTTTCAAATCGGATATCGGATGAGTGAGATATGATCATTTTAGTGAGGATGGGTCAAGTCTGAAATGGTCATATGGGATTTCAGCGAGATCCATTTAAAAGATCCGCCCCAACTCCGATTTTAGGGATATAAAAGGCCCATTAGGTTGCTCTCTCCTCTCATTTGCAAACCCTAGCCACCACATACCATCTCCCACCTCCCAAGCTTATTGTAGCTCCATCAAATCATCGTGGAGGTGGTGAATCGCCACCATTTTTGGAGTGGAGTTTTCCCTCATCATCCTCTACACAGATATAGCACTAGAAACGTAAGATCACATCTCCATATCCTTGTATTTTGTGATTTTAGTTATGGATTATATCTAAGAAAATATTTTTTTGTGATTTAGAGGTATCCATCATTGGTAAAATACGTGGGAGCCACTTAGAATGAAGATACGGTATTGCACTTGAAAACACCCATATAGGTACGGTCCCCTGCCCTTTTCTTTGCGATTTTCTCATTGTGTTTATATCCCATGGACCCTCGTGTCCCTCTTGCTGGATTGGGTTTCCCCCTTTTTGGTGTGAAGATTGAGGGTTGTTCATGTTCTTAAAGATATATATATATATATGTATACGTATGTATGTATGTATATATAGGATAAATGATATGTTCTGTGAAATCCACATGCAAAATAATTTTAAAACTATTAGAACTAAAGTTGTACTGTAAATATATGTTGTCACATGGATTGATTGGATCGGGGTTTAAGGTACCTATCAATGACTGCATGGGAATATAAACTCGTAACGATAAACACCCCTCTCTTGCTATTGGGTTCCACATTTTTGTCCCCATATTCCAGAAAATCTCTTTAGCCTTATATCCCTTTATACCATGGATGTTAAGTTGTAATAAAATTTCATCCCTCGTTGTTGGTTTGATGCGAGTCTGGATCCATGTTTTGAAAACACGTTAAGAGTCCTTGCATATCAGGAATCTTAAAGTATAATGATCTCTCATCCCCTCGTCCCTATTAGTTTCATTCAATTTTACCTCTCCTTGGATATTACGTTGGTTGTTAGAATATCTTGTTGCCTTACTAAATTTGTTTCAAGATCTAGAATTCACAGTCTATCAGGATTGATTATTTTGGTTAAAACTATACCACACGACTTAGTAAATTTTTCCAGCTATGTATGGTACTGTCTTGGATCTATGAGTTGCATCTTCTATAATCGCCAGTAGGTACTGTTTTTGAGTTGACATGGAGGTTGTGATTTGAAAACTAATGATATCTTGCCAAAATTATGAGACCATACGTGTGTGGAGTGTAAATTGGATTAATGACCATGACGTTTCCTTGTTTTAAATACAATTCGTTAAGGTGTGTTGAATATCAAACGACAGGTCATGCAATAACGTTAAGGGAATTTGTAATGAGAGTCCCCCAAAAAGAAAATCGTAATTATTATATTGTAGGTAATAACGGTAGTCCTATGATTTTGAACAACCTAAATAACGTCTCATCAAATGCGTAAGTTTCCTTCATGATCTTTTATCTAATTTCTATAGGTCTGTAAGTTCTCTCATTGCAAAATATCAGTATGAGATATATCTTAATGATATGGACTAGGCATAGGATTAATGCATGATACTACGAGTCGAAACTTGTTACTTTAACAGTATTATGGTTTAATGCTGGTAGGCACTATCGAACAGGAAGAATAACTCGTAAGAATCAAATCGACATAGGTGGATTAGTTTAATATCCAGTACTATTGACGTCTTAATCCTTACCTGTAACATCCGTTACACACATGCTATATACATAGATCTTAGGTTTATTTTCATCCTATTTCTGCGTACTTGCTCATCTCAAATATATTTGTTAGAGGATTGGTGTAGATATTGGAACAACGTTCAAATTACGTAATTAGTCATATGTATTATGTTGCAACATGTTTTCCACTACAACAAAAAGTCCACATAGCAACGAATAATTTATAAAGGTAGCAACAAATAAATTGTCACTACATTACTTCATGACGAATAGATTATTCGTTGCTAGAAACGTTGTTATATAAGCCGTTGTTAAAAATATAACAATGATTAACTATTCATTGCTAAATTGAAATGACAACGAATTGTATTCGTCACTAAGTTAAAATGATAACGATTAATCTACTCATTAAACTGAAATGACAACAAATAGTATTCGTCGCTAAATTGAAATGTCGACAAATAGTATCCGTCGCTAAATAGAAATAAGAACGAATAGTATCCGTTGCTAAATTGAATAAATTGAAATGATAATGAATTGACATTTGTTGCTAAATTAGAATGAAAAACAAAAAGATACTCGGTGCTGATTTAAAATTGCTGATATATTGTCCATTGCCAACTGAACATTATTAGAAAAAATAAAACACTTCATTTACATTAATTGTAACAAAATATTAAAAAAATCAGAACAATTAAATACAAATGGACATGAAGACAAGGAACACCATGCTTCCATATAGCTTTCCTTTATCATATGTATAGTAGAATCTGCGACTCTAGGAATATGTGCCATATAGTTGTGGATCTTGCCTTCTTGAATGTAGAATTATGCAACAAATCATACATCATATCACTGCATGAGCAAGAAAAGTATTTGCATTAATTAACATGTATACTCAACATGGTTCCTATGAAATTAATTCCTAAAAACATAGGAATCACATTGGATTAATTTTGTGATAAGTAAGAAGCAAGGGAATGTAATGTAGAAAGAACTCATGAATACTATAAGTAGTCAGCACTTAGAGTAGTGTCTAGCATGCACATCCTTTACGAGATCATGTGTAACCTATAACAAAAGCTAGAAAAATGTAAATATAATAAAATGATATGGAAGAACATCATCTCCTTGTTATACACCAAAACAATAGTATATGTGATCTATGCAATTAATAAACCATTTTATATAGAAAAATAGACATTTACCTCTTCATTGACCAAATCAAGGAGGTGACTATCAATTGCTAGAAAACCAACTATAAAATGCTGCAAGACAATGTTGTAGTCTTTGAATGCAGAGTCGTGCAACAGAATGACAAAATCCTATAGCAAAGAATTTTTGTTGAGAATGCTTTTCATATAAGATGTAGACATAAAAAAGAGTAGAATTGGGATAGAAGATATCTGTGTATTAAATCATCATGTATTGTGCTTGAGAGAAGCCCTTATTTTCATGTACATATTCTCCAATCAACTAGACATCAGGAGTGTCCATTTGTTTGATCTGCGAAAGCTCAACACCTATTTAGCACATCAGAAGGAAATTAAATTACATTAACATGTTAGTCCCGCTATAAGATTAAAGATTCAAATCCAAGTCAAGGATGCCAACTTTAACAGTTGGTATAAAACCAACTCTAATATGCTATAATCCAACATCATTGACTTTGAATGTAGAATCGTGTTTGAGAACGACAAAATCCTACATCAAATAGTATGTTGAGATTGAATTCATATAACATGGAGAATAAAAGAATTGGGATATGAGAATATTTATGCACATATAAAAAATTCAGCAAAGAAGTATTGAGTATTTCACACAAGAGAAACCGTTATTCTTATTTTCAGCAAAGAAACATCTGTGATATGCTCGTATAGCGGTGCCACATATGCAAAGAAACATCTGAGATATCCTGTGAGAAACCATTATTCATATTCATAAATATTATCAAAATGATTCTAGATTGTAGTCACATCATTCATATTAATCAAGTATATTCATCGAATCATTTCTCTCTAATGTCAAATGCATTCAGAGAGCAATCTCAAAAGTACAAGTAAGCAATCTAGTTTTGAACTCCTAAAAGAAGCATGCAAAACTTTAACCACAAACAAGTATACATATAAATTAAGTAAATTAATAAATCCTCTTCTAAATAAGCAAACTGTAAAAAATAATCTAATGTGATATGATCTACTATTAAGACAATTGAAGGTTTTTAAGCGCATTTTTTAATGGCAATCATTGTCGATAGTCACTAACATCATTAGTTTACTTCTACATTGAATGTGTTTAGACCTACTGTCCAATGATCCATTAGGGCTTGTTTGGTTACCAAGTTACCCTGAGGTAATCTGGTTTACCCCCATACATTCCAGGGTTGGAATTAGATCACAAACCAAGATGACATCACATCACATTCCCCATATCAATCCTCTTAGTCATCCAAACAACTACTATTCACAGGAGGTTACTCCTACCTAATCTAGTTACCAAACAAGCCCTTAAGAGTTGGTTAGCACATCTGTCCAGCTATCCAAATAAAGGTATTATATCTGGCCAAACACCATCACAATCATTACAATTTATCAAGAAAGTGCATTGCAACAAAAAAATTATGGATAAAGAGCATTGCTCGTGTTCTATAGGAATAAGAGCATTGCAACAAAAATGGTCCACAAAAATGATCATATCATCGTTAGTAATCGAAATCAAAGAAAAAGTAAGATCCATGTACACGAGGTTCTAGCATATAATATCACTTCCTGGAAAAATCCCATTCAAATAAATTATGAATTTCCTCCTTGACTGATAATAGATTTCCAAACATGTCCAGTGAAATCTTTGTAGGGAGCTAGCCTGGATTTCAAACTATCCTCTTGTAATGTATAAGGTAAGGTAAGTGAGCCCTCATATATACATTCAGAGAAGAAAAGATCTTTAGATAATTACCAATATGATATTAACTTGCACGATCAGTACTTCCTAGTTGCATGATATAAACTAAAGATCTTGTAGAAGAAAACTCAACCGTTGTTTAAGAGCAGAAAATAAATTACACAAATTCTATAAGAAACTATATGAAATAATATGCATATATGTTGATATGTCAATCGAAACTTTACTTATTTTCTGTAAACATAAAGCACAAATAAAACCCTTATTTTCCATCTATCAAAATCTTCTAAATTTAAATTGCAGGTTATTGTCCTTTGCCAAATGAAATGATAATTCTTTTGACATGTCATAGATATCATGATTACTTGGGATAGAAGTTGGAATGTAATTATCTTCCTTTGTGGATATTTTAGGCCATAGTCTCATTCCAATAAAAAATAAGTAATTAGCTTTGAAAATAAATCCAGATGCGAGATGAATCTTTATTCTATAATCATTTTTTCAAAATCAGAATTCTTCAGTAAAGAAGAGAGGGTACCAAAATTTTCATCATATTCATTAAGACATGAATGAATATGATATACTTACCTCCTTATGGTATCCAATATTTCAGATCATCTTCTTTATAAAGCCTTCAAAGATATATATCCTTTAAGCCTATTTCACTCCGTCCAGAGTATTACGCATCCATTCTCTTTCAATCTCTTCTCAACTGGTTCATTTGTTCCAACCATTTCAAAAGTTGAGTCATGTTTGGATTCCATACAAAGTTTAATAGTAAGATGACTTACCAACTTTGTATCTTTGAAGGAGCCAACATTTTCTCATGAAAACATTGCATATCTAAAATGGAACTTTTTCCAACGCTCACTAGAATAATGACATGGCTTCCATCAATTATGTCAAGTATAAACATTCACATATTCCTCATAACATTGAAATTTGATAAAGATGTAGCATCCAAGGGAGAAATTGCATGTCATGTTTGAAATTCTCATGAGAGGTATCAGACATAATTCCCAAATAATGGTGCCTATATATAGAGCAACCATGTTATATCTAAGAATATCTCTGCAATGTAACACATGTCTGCACCATGAGAAAACTTCAGAAATAACAAATCAACAATAGTAGAACAAATATTTTCTTTGTCATATCGTAAACCAAAAGACACAACAATAATCAGAGAATCGAAAACTATAACATGTATCTCCAATAGAATAGAATCCCAAATATTGGTTGCACCCAATAGTAGACTCTAGAAAATAATTTTCAAGTGCTCAGTTGGTGGTGCCAATAGCTGAAATGAGATCACAAACACCAATTACTGCAACCAATAACTTAACATAGGATCAAATATTATATTATATTCTATCAAAAACACATGTAGTAAAAAATGCATCTTCCAGTTTGTTTCTCACCAATAGTTGGGGTCGAAATAAGACGGTAGCTGGAGCTGCAAAAGTGGTGGAGGCACAACTGCTTGGAGATGGGGAAGGGATCGCGGGATTAAGAGATGACAACTTCCAGGCAATTTTGGGAATTGTATTAATCGACACAGAAAATCCGATTTGGCAATAAGCATTGACCAGAGATCAAAGGCTGCAACAAATAGAATTAAAAATCATTAGCACGAAAATAACTATTAAGACATATATTATGAGAGTCATATGTATGTGACCTTCCAATATAATAGTTACAATGAAATTTGTGCAAGGGTTGCATATGATTGTAATGGAAATTTGCATGCACTTACTAGTGGAAAATTGCTAGTACTCCATGGGATCTAATGGGGTCTTAACAGTTTGCCATCAGTCGAGGGATTGGGATGTGAACCATCCGCCGACTTCATCCTCATCATGCGACTCTCGTATCATTCAAAAAACTCAATCAGCCATTTCCTCAGTCATCGCCAGTTCTCGTGCAAGCACAATCGCCATTGTTTGTGCCCACACAAGAGCTACGCCTGCTCCTGCATACATGCCATCGCCACCGCCACCGCCTGTGCCAGCGCCCGCACGAGAGACACCACCACCACATGTACCCTGTACAAAAACCATTGCCGTCGCTTGCGCTCGCACCACCGTCAGTACGAGCACCCACATCACCGCCAATGCCAGTACTACCGAGATCCCCCGTTGTTGAGAAAAGAGAAGCGAAATGTGAGATATGTGCAAAAATGGAGAGGAGAGAGCAGAGTCGGCGAGAATTGGGTTTTTATAGGGTTAGGGTTTTTTTATGAGGCGATGTAGGTCGGGACTCGGGACTGTATGCTATATTTATAAAATGATCTGTAGATTTCTCAAATTAGGTTTATATTTTGGGCGTTTGTTGTGGCTATGGCTATTACTTGCTGCTTGCAAGAACGACATCATTCATTTTAGTAAATTATATGCATACGTATATAATTGTATGTAACTATGTATACCCTAGTCTAATCATCAGATAACATGTATAACATGTCATGTGACAACCCTCTCCCATATCCCACTAATTACTATAAATAATTTATTATATTTGTTTTAAATTGAAATATTATCAACGATTTATTTGTCTCTATATTACAATTGGTGACGAATGCAAAAACCGTCGCTATAACTAGTATAATTAGTGACGAATACATTTATTCATCGCTATTGCTATTATAATTAGCGACGAATGGATATAACCGTTGCTATTACAAAAATTACGACGGATTTAAACAATCATTGTTATTTAATCATCACCATAGCTATAATTTATTGTAGTAGATCCATGGTTAACCACAACCCCTCATAAACAATATAATACATCTACTTCAAGGACAGATATTTATGAGTATCAATCCATTTATGCTAGACCAAAAGGAAGGTAAGAATAAAATATTTAAGTCCATTGATGTAAACTGATGATCAATGATAGTACGATTAATCATATGACTATGATGATGTTATCAGAGTAGTTCTTTGTGAACAGGTTCGATAATTCTTGAATATTTCATCCTTCTCAATGTATTTGTAGTATAATCTAAAATCATAGTATTTATCATCCTATGGAGAATAGTTTTTTTACAATGATCGAGTAAATGAAGTTAGGTACCTCAAGGGATTGGGCATGCACCCTTGGGCCCCGGGTAGATGCCATGAAGGCCGTGACCCCAACAGAGGAGTTGGATGATATTGCACCTAGCAGCCCGGTTGTATCTGGGGTCGCTCGACGGAGTACGCATGTGGCAGGGTAGCGTATGCTTATTTGTGAGAAAATAATGCATGATCAGATGTCTCTAATCACTTTTTACATCATTGTTAACTCTACCGAACCGTAGAAATCGTTTTAAGTAAATATTGAATTAATAAATAAAAGTAAGATTGAATTACCACTTTATCGATGTTTGGAAGTATCTATCATGGTTAGAGAAGTTAGCATACCCGAGAGTGTGGCGCAGCTCTCGTGGTCCCGGTGAGTCCTAGATGGAGTGTTAGTTCTAGTTCCGCGAGTTTGTCGGTGTGTTCCGCTACTCTGTCGGTTGAAGTAGTGCTACAGGTACAGTCGGTGTGTCCGCGTCCCTAATACGACACTCATTAAAGACTCATACTTCGTCACAAGGGTGTATCCGGTGCAGTCCCGTTTGGCCGCGGTGTACTCGTTCCTGGGTATTCCCCTTGTGATGTGTAAGCTGGGGGAAATGGGTTGAAGTTGGAGTTGGGGTTTGTTGGCTTGAATTAGTTGCTCCAGTGCACATGTTGTGACTGTTGAGTTTGGTTATTAATGTTTGAACTCCATAACTAAATGATGGCAAGATCTCTTGAATAGTATATTTATGTGCATAGACGTATATGATTATCCCAAGCAATGCATGTAGATAAGTGTATAACTCGTGAGCTCATGATATGAATAAAAATAATGGTACTTTTTGAGTACAGATAGCAAATTGCATGCAACTTATAATAATAATCTTATTAGTGGTTTTGAATAATGAGCAACAATAACAAAAATAATAATGGGACATGAACATCCATCTCTTTATTCTTCTGCGCTTTCTGTTTAGTGTAATGTTAGCCTATTTTAGTTGTATTGAGCTTTTTGCTCATACGTACTTCTTTAGAAACCCATCCAGGTTTACAGGTTGTTGAGCAGCAGTAGTGACTTGAACTTCCGCAGCTTGTACCAAACTCAGGGTACAGTTTCACTTGCAGAATTGTAATAGCTGTTATTATACTTTTGTAGCTTATGTTGTTTAAGTTGTTAGCCATGTAAATATATATTGTGGACTCTATTGTAAACTTATAATGTTTTGGGAACCATGAATAGATAAATGTCAATGGAACATTTTATTTTTCATTTGTCCTACTTTACATTCCGAATGTTAATCATGATGTATGAATGTGGCTATTGCTGAGTATCTGTATCCTAGGGAGATAGGTCCGACGCCTTCCTCGCGGGGCGGGGCGTCACAACGGGAGACCATGGATATCACTTATGCGATCCTCCACCTCATATTCAAATTTAATAATTAATTATCGTGAATCATATTCACATAATTAATTCTTCCAAGAGAAATACACATCTATTCATAATAGAGTGTTTATTGGGCATAATTAATTTAATCACATTAAATTAATCATTAATCCAATCATCAATCAACAAACATGTCTTTTACTTGAATAGTAGGTATATTCTCAAAGTACGTATTATTCGAATTTTAATAATTAGAAAAATACACATTGACTTTCTCCGGTATTATACAGTCCCTACCCGCTGTCATGGCCAGTACTGACGAGAGTGGGACGGACCACATACGTTGCAACCCGCGACCTCAATGCTCTTCGACTAGGCACCATATCCGCCTCGGGAAAGGATAATACCAGATAGATCATCATATACTTTGAGATGCTCATCGGTTTTTCAACCGAAATTATACCATATAATATACATCAAAACAATTTTGATTATATTATAAGGAGATTTGCTAGACAAATCCCTAATCCTATTCAAGGAAGAGGGTTTTTCATGTAAATGTTGTCCTACAACTACTGTAGGATAAACTATGGTTTTTCATGAAATCAATGTTTGTTGATGAACCAGTGATCAAGATCTAATATCTCATCATTGTGGTTTAGGCAAATGTCATTCAATGAAATAATTATCTCTTTAAATATTTCACAAATATTTATCACTAATTATTCCAGAAAATTAACAATTAATTTTCATCATGATAATTGAATGACTTATCACAAGGTTCAAGATAAAAAAATGTTAATTTCCAGCAGTGACCCCCAATCACTAAAATTAACTTATCTTGATCAATTTAAATCCAAAAAATGCTCAGTTTCCAAAGATTGCCTATTTGATTTATTAAAGAATCCAAGTGATAATTCACGTATTTCGAGGCGGATTAAAACCATAATTATCTCATTAATTACATTGAAATCTGCAGTTCCCGCAACAGTGAATATAGTCATATTCAAAAAGCCATATCTTGAGCAAATGAAGTCCAAATTTCACAAACTTAAATCCTATGGTTTCCTTAATTAATGGGGAACAAAATACATTGAAAATTTTGTGTTTAAACATTTAAACAGTACTGAAAAATTCAATTAGACAGAGGAGTGAAAATTGAAATGCAGTAAAAATTTCGCAACCCTTTCAAGAACCAAATCGTCTAAGGTCTATGGATCATATCCAAAACCTTATTCGACCTATGGCTCTGATACCACTTGAAGGATATTGAGTATCCTTAAGCGCATCACGGAAGCGTGTTGATTGCGTCATATGCAATCGGAACAACTAGTCGTACTAGATGCTAGATGCGACGGAAATTAAAATTTTAAAACTAAAGATGAAACCACATGATCACGCGAACACTTCTCGGATCGTTTCATCAAACCACAAAGTATAAGGAATACCTCTTGGAGCGTGGTTGTAATCGCGAGATCCCAAACGAGGGATCCTCCTATCTCAAGTCCGACCCACGAAGAACGTACTTGCGGGCACGATGATGAGTCGCGTCCTTCGCGCAATCTTTGACGAAAAATCAAGCGTCGAAGGCAAAGGCAAGATGCTCTCCTTCTCAATATACAAAGTGGACGGCCACTTGAGATTGAGAGAGAGCTTAGTCGAGAATGAGAGAGAGAGAGTAGTAGTCTTCTACAACTCTAGATGATGTACCTTGGAAGGCTACCCTAGCCCTCCTTTTATATTAGTTTAGGATCCAATGGATCTCAATCCATGGGATACATAGATTCAACGGCCAGGCTTGGTCCATGTAAAATCAATGGCTATACCTATTGTTGGTTAAACCAACAACATTTATTTATGATTAAATTAAATATATATTGCAACATTATCAACACATTTTTAATTTAACATAAATAAGTTAGTTGAGAGATTAATCATCATAATAAAATGGAGATAATATTGCCTCCTAAAATGGTGGCTTTATTTCTCCTTTTTATTATATTACATTATCTCTCAATTATCACAAAAATATCCACCAAATTAATTCCAAATTAATTTATGAATATTTCAATAATGCCATTGAAAATTATGTGAATCAAATTCACAACCCAAACTAATTTGTAAATTAAATTTCCAATTAATTAATTAATGTGAATCAAATCCACATTATTAATTAACAAATGCTATTTACATAGATTCTCTCTCTTCAATATATGTATTATAAATCATATTTATAATACACTTATATCATGGATAGTATTATCCACGTTCTCTAATCCTTGATAATTAAATCCCATTTAATTATCTTAGATAATAATTCTCACAATATGAATCTTATTCATATTATGCTTGATAATTAAATCTCATTTAATCATCAAGTCCTTCTTGCTTGGATATGAATTTCATCAAATGAATTATTCTTGAACCCTTTCAAGAATAATGTGCTTTCTCCGCAGATACTTGGAGATAAGGACAGGGCGATTGTATTATTCCATGTATAGTGACTTGGATATTGAGATCTTATCTCAAATCCATATCTTACAAACCTCCCACAGATGCTTGATTAAATCAAGACCGCAAATTCAATCTTCTCATTGAATCTGAATCTCATTCAGACCAATGTCCAACACTTGGACTAAGATCGGATTGCTTCTCTACTGAAAGGAGTCACTAAAATCCAGACATGTTTCATCACTCCCTCGGAGTGGAAGCGTCATGGATATACAATCGTTTATGATCACATCACCCTCAGGTATTCCCAATACCTGTAAATCCTACATGCTGGAAGACCCATGATCAACCCGAAGATCAAGATCAATTTTTACAGTCTTCTTCAAGGTTTAATCATTAAGTTTCTCAATCTTGGTCATTGGGAGTTGGTATCGATCATATGCTTTCCCAAAGCATATATCATACCTTCAAATTCATGTCATGCTTCTAAAGCACGACGACCATGCATGGAATTTGATCGGTCCCAATATCTCATGAGTGAGCTCATGTCTTCCGGTTCACAAGTGAACCTGTATGATCCCTTTGAGAGATCATATTGCTCATATACCCTTATATGCACACCACCTCGCCGGTGTATAGACCTTGGTTAGGTCATCAACCTATTGGTCTGCCAAATGTACATACTCAGACATATAGCAATACATCTGTCTCCGGTTAGAGGATGCGTGCCTATGCTGTGACAACATTCAACATAGGACTTAGGTTATCTCGATCTCGTTATGTCAACCCATTGACCTAACTAATCTGACACCTCCGAATCACTATTCCCATGCAGAGGACCTGCATCGAGAGGTCGGTCAGATATCAGCCTATGTGAGAAAGGATTGCCATCTCCTACTCTTGCTGGAGATCTTCACTTGACAATCATGTGACGGTGCTTGATGAGTCCTCTATATAACTCCTTAGATATTCATCCAAACACCAGCCTCTATGATTCATTTAATGAATCAACAGCTATATGATCATCAAGTTGGCCATGGTACATAACCCTAATTGTACGGAGGAACCTTATAGTGCATTCATTCATATAATTTTAGAAAGGGAGTTAAACACCAATAACTTTTATTGATAAACATAAAAATTACAATAACATTTATTGTAAGAATGGTTCGCCCAGGGCTCACATGTCTAACACCCTATTCATTTCGGGAATATATCAACACATTGTCAATGCACACAATCATAAACTTGTCCAAGTATGGATAGAAAATCATGTTCATCATATCCATAAAAGTTGTAGGGCATTTGTGAACCCAAATGGCATTACGACAAACTTGTGGTGCCCATATCGAGTCCTAAATGCTATTTTCGGAATATTCGACCCTCAAATCCTCATTTAATGGTAGTCTGATCGGATATCGATCTTTGAAACATCAAAGATCCTTGTAGATGGTCAAGCAAGTCATCTATGTGTGGTAGAGGATAATGGTTCTTCACTTCTTATTTTTCAAATGTCTGTAACCAATGCATAATTTCATCAGTCCATCCTTCTTTTTGACAAAAAGAATAGGATCGCCTAAAGGTGAAGTGCTTGGTCTCACAAAACCTTAATAAAGTAACTCCTATAAATGTACCTTCAACTCTCTCAACTCAGACGGTATCATGAGTTAAGTAGATATTGAGATCGGCTATGTATCTGATAGTGATGTGATCTCGAACTCAATCTCTCTTTTAGATGACAAACTTTGCAAATCTTTAGGAAATACATTAGGATAATTTAACCTACCTTTATGTCTTGAGTCATCAGTTCTCCCTTAGATGTCTCTCGGACAATTGCAAGAAATATGTCACATCCCTAGCCAACCAGTCTCTGACCTCTCAACACTGAAATGTACTCCATTTTAAAGTCATGTAATATACCCTTAAACATAAATTCATGTAAGTACGGAATCCTAAAGACAATCATCTTTCTGAAGCATTTAATCAGAGCGTGATGAGTTGACATTCAATCCATACCAAAAATTGGGTCAAACTCGTCGAGCTGTAGTAGCAGACAATCTGTGATCATCCCGTGATTACCAATCAACATTGATAACCCTATAACTACCATTATTATAATGAACAGCTGGCCACCTGGCCCATGGATGTGACGGAGAGGATCTATGGCCTCTACAACTCTACATACTATAGCTAGAAATCTTGAAGTTCATTTATCGCTCCAGAATTAATTAAAAGATAGAAAGGTCATCACTAGACACCATGGTTCTCTATAAGAACCAATATTATTAACTGCAATAATTCATGTTCGCAAATATTTCTATTATTCTTTTTCTCTTCTTAGGATACAATATGGAAATTAGTTGCAAACGATGACATCTATGGTTATGGAATTTGAATGTCATATTTTCCTTTTGGACTCGCAACAAGTCGAAGAACTATCATTATCCAAGAATTAATGCGATTGAAACTATAATACTATGAACGTATGTAGCGGGGGTATCACTGCTCTGATATCAATCTGTCATGCTCTAGGATCTGGGATACCCATTTACACAACACTCGTAGTATCATGTTCGCTAGAGATCGCATTAAGAATAAAAAATGAGGGAATTTTTTTCTCGTTTAGAAAGATATTCACATTTAATCAACAAGCCACATAACTAACAATATGTATCACAAATTTATATTGTATTAATTTTCATATAAATTAATATGTAGAAAAGAAACTAGATAATGTACATGTATCCCAAATTGTAGTAGAAGAAAAGAAAAGCATTTATAATATCCTGAACAAAAATTATAACATGCGTACCTGATAATAATAACTACGAAAGCTGAGGTTCAACTCTCCCAATACCACAGTGCAAGTGTTTTGCCTGCAATCCATGCAAAAGGGAGAAAAAATATCAACGAAATGTTGAGCACATCTAATTAATTAGAAATAACGTGAATTTAGTGGCTCCAAAAGAAATCAAGTAAATAGAACTTGACAATTAAATTTAGAGCTACTTGCATTGAAACAAGTTTTCAAGTTGTTTAGTAAATGAATTTTCAGATTTACATATCCTACCTCAATTACCCAATTTTAACACTTATATATAGATTATATGATCCATATTTAAGCCATAACTTCTTTAATTTATTTTAATTCATGTTTTATGGATCTTAATAATATGGATGATGAGTCTCTGATCTAATTATTATATTTATTTAATGATTATAATGATCGAGATGATCCGATATCTTAACTGTTTAATGATTAATATGATCGAGGTGAGTCATTTCTCTTTCTGATGTTTACGAATCACGTGGATGGATCATAGTAAGTGTAGACAATGGGTCTGGTGTTTTGATTCATTTCACGTTGAATTTCTCAAGCTTAGTGGATAGTTTGTGATCTTGGTCTGGGTAAGACCTCACACAATGACTTTAAGGTAGTAAGGAAGCCTTAGGGTTGAGGTGCCTCCTTATGCATTTAGTGGAGTAAAATGCATCCTAACTAAGTTCCCAACACATCCACTAGCTATATCTTATAATTGTGGAAGTATCTCATAGTCCAATAAGGATGAGTTTCATAATATGTTCTTTTCTCTTCATCAAGAACTACTGGTGGAACAATAACTAGCTCAACTACAACCAACTCAACTGTAACCAAGCTCCCAAGTAACCAACTCAACTGTAATTCATCTCAACTTCAGCCAAACTCGTCTGTGACTCATTTCAAGCTCAATTATAACTCCTCTGAATTCAACTGTAACTAATTCAGATATAGCCATAGAGGATTCAGATGTAGTCATTGGCAAGCCTATTGGCAGAACGCTAACAAAAAACTCAAGCGATGAGATAGTCTCCTAAGAGACCCTTCCGCCTCGCCCTCTAAGTGAAAGTGCGGTCTAGTAGAGGGATAGGTCTACTACAAAACTACACCACTAAGACGGGTGGGAGAGACTCTCTAGAAGAGTCACTCCTAAAGGAAAACTGACCCGACCGATACGGGCAAACGAGCTTGAAAAACTAAAATCGAGAGCCCTTCAGCCTAGGCACCCTAAAGAACAAAGGTTAGCGGAACTAGTCTTAAAAGAAAACCATGCGGACATAAAAGAGGCGTAAAACTGTGAGCACTTGTGAAAAACCGAGAAAGGATTGGGATATGAGACCCACGCACTAAGTGGTTGCTGCCCTAACTAGGCTTCCTATCTCCCCCCCAACTGAGGGTCACCGCACCCTCACACAGTCAGGTGTAAGGGTCACTATAACATGCACCCTTAATTATTAATGACCACCACTGACTTGATTTCTCATCCTTTCTCAATCTTTGTTGTGTTTGACTGTACAAATCTGGGTCTTTTGTCAATAATTCAGTCAATAGTGATCTATAGTCAGTAGATATGCCTAATGATTAATTCATGAAGACGATCGGTCTATGTGGTCATACTTTATTATCTCTAAAATTTTGAGATCATCAGATATTCACTGGATTTGGATTCAAATTTGATTCGATGTAAAATTCCACTTTTCTTATTTAACTCATAAATTAGTAGCAGGATTATCTATCTAGATTTTCTAAGTCACTCGTATAAAAATACTTCGATGATCTCATTTTTCAAATCATAAAATTAGAAGTTGTTCATTAGACTTGGATTTGAATTTAGATCAATGTTTGATGACTATCCATTTCATCACATTTGTTCTATCATTTTGTACTTAAATACCCTAGTAAATGCATGTAAATACCCTTGAATTGTTAATTATTATTGTGTAAATGTTCTATAAAATGATGTTTTTAATGCCAAAATTATATAATAAATAAAATAAAAGTAATAAAATATCAAAGATATTTTATGACTCTAAACCCCGAGCACTAGGCATCTTGATGACTAGGTCGACAAGGAATAAACTACGGGGAGATAAGGGCCAAGTATACAATAAAAATCCCTTTTATTTATTCATTATTTAATCATTTTTGGGACTTATTTTATTTTCTACCTTTAATACCTCAAATAAAGAATTTTTGTACATGAAAGTCGTAGATAATAAAATATAGAAAAATACAAAATTGATTTCATACAAAAATAATATACAAAATAAAAGTTACATTCAAAATAAATTTCCAAAATCCCAACATCCCAGACCCGTATATCTCAAATAAACCTAAAAATATATAAAATCATCTTTAAGGGTATATAATTTTTAATACAATATTTAATGAAGTGGTTTCAATTTTTTTGGAGTTAAGATGTGAGAGTTATGTTTTGGACCCTATTGTATAGTTTATCTGATTAAAATAATCATTTTATTTATTCTTTATTATTTTTATAATTTTATATTTTTATAATTGTGTAAGTATTATTTATAATATATATTAAAACCAAAATAAAACCATAAAGAAAACACTAAAATAAAACATGTATATAAAATACTTAGATGAAATACCTATATTTATATGTATGTATATAATGTACTCATTTATTTAAGTATATATTATATAAAAAATATAAAAAAAATATATTTAAGTATATAAAAATTAGTTATAAATATATAAAATAATAAAATTAAATAATAAAATCAAAAATACAAAATAAAATAATGCCACAAAAAACATAGATAAATAAACCTATATATTAACCCTACAAAATAACTTGTAATTATATACCTCTAAAAAATAAATAAAAATCATAATAAAATACTTTAAAAAATAATAAACATTTTTTATTTTATAATTAAAATTAATATAATCATTTATTATTTTTATTGATTTCTTAAATAGTTTTTTCTTGATTTTTCTGGTTGGTTCACGTGGACCAACCAGATTTCTCCACCTGTTGACCTAGGTCAACTCTCTGACCGAGGCTCCCAGTCCGTCATATATAGGTCCTAGCTCTATTTCTTGATTTTCTACACATTAATCCTTTCACAAATATGCCTCGATTCCTTCTGCAAAATGTTTCCTCGATCCATGCTCATACACGCCGGATGATTATCTCATGGTGCGTGTCCCTGAATCGAGCTAGTCCCTCATTCTCCCTCCTACCTAGTCAACTTGTACATAAACCTCCATCTACCTTCCTCTTGAATTTGAACCTCATTTGACGAAGCTCTGGCCCTCCTCTTGCACTCTGGATTGACACCAGTGACAGGGGAGCCTCCAACGCCTTCGAGCGAGGTTAGACGATGGCTTATGTGGCTTCCACCACCACCTTCGGCCACCGACCGTCGAGGTCCGTCTTCATGGTCTCCCAAGCCATTGAGGTACCTTTTTCTTCCATTTTTATCATTTTTTATTCATAGGTTTAATCTTTTCTTTTTTCTCTTATTTGCGTAATTAGCTGTAATCCATCACATTCAAAGTTCATCGGAGCTGACCCTTTCACTGTGTCCCGTTGTTCTCCGATCCTGCCAAACACCTCCACTCCTTCCCCTTTAGCTTCTCTCCGCTCCGCCACCTTTCATTCACCCATATCCACTATGGATCTGGAGTTCAGATCTCCTCCACCACCGCATCGTCGGAGATCTCCGCTACGACGCACCCGACTCCATTCCACCTCCCAAACACGTATGGTCCCTTCATTTTCTTGTGTTCATGCGTGATAGCCTCTATTGAGGCAATTTTTGGAGACATCAAGTTACGTGGAGCTCCTATCTCCCCTGAGCTTGTTCTTCATCATTTGAGCTTCAGGGCACCTTCTGAAGACACCATTGCCCTTGGACCGAACCTTCCAGACTGCTAGAGGAGTATAAGAGAGTTGATAAAAGCATGCTGCTGGTGTGTTCTTAACCTATTTTCAAGTGCCTCTTCCAGCCGTTGGATTGAAGAAACGCTCCAGATCATTCCACCACCGTCCGATCATCCGCATCACAATTATCCGATCCTCGAGTTGCTTCTAATCTTGATTGTCCATTCCCGAAGTGGTATCGCGATGTAGGAGCACGCCACATGTCAAGTGAACGCCCCCCGATGATGAATCTGTGATTCATTACTGTAAAAGTTGAAAATAGAGCTTTGTTCCAGAGTAATTAGCTGCATAGTTTCAATTATATTGCATAATTAGCATTCATGCATGCATTAATAACATCTGCATTTTAGCATTCATATTTGCATAAAATAAGAAGCCCATTTCACTTGTAAATATTCACATGTATATTCGCCATATTTCACCTATTTGTATATTATTTATACTAAGTCCAATTCCAATAAAATCAACTCAATGGTGTATATATTACTAACACTAATTAAAGAAAAATATCCAAAAAATACTAACTTGTAAAATTGACCAATAAAACCCCAATACAAGTTTGAAACCAAGAGCCTTAAAATGCACATATCTCTCTCATACAGTGTCTGATTTAGGTCTACTTATTTTTAAAGTAATATACATTCAGAGACCTTCAAAACAAGATCAATTTCATTAAAATCGGAGCTCGTATGCAAAACTTGGATTTTGGGTCCCTTTTGTATATTGTACATATTGACAAAATACCCTGGCATTTTCTTAATTACTAAAAATCCAAAAAATAGATTAAATTGTAAATATTATTTTCGCATTTTCTCTATTTTTATTTTCATTTTTTTCCTATTGAAAAATGACAAAAAAATTGCAAAAGGAAAAATGTGATATTTTATACCTATAAGGTACCGCCCAAAAAATATTTTTGTACAGATGATTTCATTTGATTTTCGACCCTTCACAAAAGTTGCAGATCTCGTCGAGATAAACTTTTGTGTTGACGACTTTTTGATTTAATATCTTTTCTTATTTATTTTTAGATTTTTTTTACATTTAATTTTTGAATTTTTAGGAGGACATGTGGCTGCTCCTGGAGCCGCCACATGTCACCCCATTTTTTATTATTTTCGAATTTATTTTATTATTTTCGGATTTATTATTATTATTTTAGTATTGCTATTTTAATTATTCTTAGTAGCCTACTATATTATTTTATTAATAATTTATTTTATTTCCCTTTTTACCTCTTCTCCCATTAATTGTCTTCCACTCTAAGCCAATAACCCCCCACTACTCAACTCTCTCCATCTCTTTTCCAACTTCCCCCTCCTCTTTATATTCTCATCTCCTCCTCCATTATCCATCATCTACCGTTTTTGAGAGAAGTGAGGTCAAGCCCCTTTAACCTTCAGGTGACAGTTGTAGGAGACGAGTTGAGCAACGGCAACCTCAAGGCGAGATCCGGTGGTCCGCACCACCGTCACGAGTTTCATGACGCTCGTTGAGCTTTGGAGAACACACCGTCTCCTTGAAGCGACAATCGGAATGCAACATTTCGTCTCCAAATTCGGAGATTCTCAAAGGTAAGTACCTTCTTCTTTTCCTCGTCAACTTTCTTTATCTAATATTTTTTTATTGATTCGTATCACCATCACCACATTTACAACCACCATCACCATCATCATCACATCATTCACCACTTTTTTTATTTCACTTCTACCATTGTTTCCTGTTTACAAAAAAATACCACAAAAAATTTGCAAAAAAAACAAAAAAAGAAGCAGGAGCAGCATTGGACGGCCACCAACTTCCAACCATGGTGCACCGCCCTTGCGTCCTACCGTCACATGCGGCCCCCAGCCTGCTACCGCGTGGCTCCGCCACCGGCCGCCCAACCACCGCCTTCCTCCGCCGCGAGCAGCCCGTGCGATCGTGCTCCAAAACCAGCCCCGCGGCGCACCCGCGCGGTCCTCCAGTCTGCCGCCCGCAGTCCCTGGACGCCCGCCGCACCGCCATCTCCTCCACAGGCTGGGAACTGCTTCGCCCCCCCCCCCGCGCAGGCGCGCAACAACTGCTGCTCCCCTTGCCGCCAGCCATGCGTAGCGGTGCCGCCCCACCGCGTTCGATCGCCTCCAGTCTGCCTCGCCGCCCCGTCACCGCCCTCCAGCGCCGCCTTCACCGTGCGGCTCGACTGTGCACCGCGCCGCCGTCCGCAAGGCCCGCCGCCACTCGCCTCATGCGTTAGCCCTAACTTGGGTTCCAAGATAGGAACTCAACAAAGGTCCCTTTTTTATTTTATCTTACTTATAAAAATTACGTAGTCTATCCTCTACATTTTTTTATTTGCAAAAGTGCCCTTGTGCACATTTTTAGTTTGTTTCTTTCAATTTTAGTATTGCATTTATACCCCTGCATTGTCATATTAATTTGGACAGTATTTTTGCATCATTTTATTCAATCAAAAATAACACTTTGATGAGTAACTAATTCTTTATCTCGTGACTATTTATTTACATTTTTATGAGCATTAGATTTTTTATTAAAAATCAGAGATTTAAAATCAGAGACATTTTACCCATTTAAGCTCTGAATTCAGACATATTCATTTATTGCTCCAAAAATTGCGAAAACAATTTAAATGATGCTTTTAAGTGTGCTTTAATTAAATCGAAATTTCGTCCAATTAGGACTTGTCATTTGCATAAAATAAATTCTAGGGTAATTTATGTAATTGATTTTTAATTTAATCCATGAATAAGATTTTTGAGAAATTTCAACACTCCTGGATTCCTTATTAAAATATCTATTTGAGATAAATAGCTCTCTGACTAATTTGTTTTCGTGGATTAAATAGGAATTAAATACTCACAGTCGCTATGTTTTAAGTAAAAAATTCACACAGTGTCAGAAAATTCCAAAAAAAATAGTGTAGCTTCATTTCTTCATATTTAATTTCCAGTAAATTTTTAATAATTTTTACATATCATTTGCACGAAAAATTGCATAAAAACCCCTAAAAAGTTTGCATTTTTCATTTGTGCATCTTAAATCCAATTCCAAAAAAATCCATTTGCATTCATCATTGGATTAGGTTCACAGAAAAAATATAATTTGGTCAATTTGAATTAGTTTTACATTAAAATTAAATTTGGCTAAGTTGTTGATTTTCTTAATTACCTACTTCTTTTGCATAGATGCATCTGCATTTTTATTGCATAAAAAATTTAAAAAATACCACTTGGAAAACCGTAATCAAATCCCTCTACCTTGATCTCGAGTTGTTCATTTGCCTCCTTGAGTCGACCCTAGGGCTTGCCCAGGTTAAACAAACATAAAACCGCGCGTTAATTTCATTCGATGATACATCGATTTGTGCGGTTATTTTTTATCGATCAGGATTTATCTGTCTGCAACGAAGTCGTCAATTAGACACCATTAAAAAGGGTAGATTTCGGATCTATCAAATGGCATCGTTGCCGGGGAGGCAAGCGACTTAGGATCACTTTAGAAAATTAGATTTACGTTTTCCATTCACTCGGGTAGTATGACCCCTGAGTCATCTTGTAATTATCCATTTTTTATTTTAATTATTTTTCTGACCATTTCTGTATATATCTCTCTCTGACATAATTTTTATCTTTTTGTGCGAGGGCCCGATGGACTTGGAACGACTTTCTTGATGTCGACGCATCTCGAAGTGCATCGGAGATTGACGATTCGCGGATCAAGTCGGCTGTTGAGACGCCAAAAAGATTTTTGTTAACTTGTAAAAAAAGTGTCTGTATTTACAACAGTTCCCGTTTGGGATCTCGCGCGTGTAAGTCATAATAAAACGTGTCCCCGTGTGCTGTGTGGTTGCTTAACGTAAAATAGGACCTATACTTGCGACTCTTAGAGCTTCCTAGGATTGTTTGTGCTCGTAAAATTTAGGACCACACTTCACATATAAAAGACGCACTTAGACCGCATCACTTAGCCAAACATAATATGTTCTTCACTCGCTAATAGAACTGCCTGTTTAGGAGTGGCTTTTCATTGATTGCATTCATTTAGTGTAAAATTTCAATTCAGTACGGCATCCCGCATTGTAGAGAGCTGGAGGCACTGTAAGTCTTCTTACTCAAGCATTCATCATCGTTTTCTCGATTGCATCGGCTTTTTTATTCTCTCTCTCTCTTGATTTTCTAACATAGGATAAAAGAATTGGGACTGGACGGTAGACGTGATTGCTTGTGTGGATTAATATCAGTGACAACTAATCTTTAAAATATGGAATGCTAACTGAATTGTACCAAAAAAATTGACTGAAATTAACCCTTGTTTGCCGGAGAGTAACCCCGACCTTGTTTTCAGGCCGTGTGAGGGTACTTGAGTATGTGGGAACACCTTAAGGTAGAGCACAAATCCCCGTCTTCCATATCACGTTCCAACTGATCCTGGCAAATATCACGAGTTGAATATTTTTAGGTTCATTGACTAGTACCAAGTAACCTCCGCTTGTTCACAGGTAGTCAGGGGTGAACCAGCGGTACTTCGCGAAAGGTTGCTAGTAACCCCTCGGGGCGAAGTTCCAGCCTTGTCAGCCTCCGCCTGCTTGCAGTTAGATAGGGGCATGGTCTTTGAATCCATCAACTTGGGATAGAAGCGAATAAAGGAAGGGCGTTGGTATCTAAGGCGATAGGTTAAACAGGGGAGATGCATCCGGCTTTTTAGCCAACTCCCCTATAGGCCGCATAATCTTTGCTACTTGTCTAAAAAATCACACTTAAGATCAACCAGACTAATCGGACTCGGTTTTGGGTCCTTCACCGTGTTGAGTGTTAACTCAGGGTTTGCTCTTGCGTTTGTCTTTGTGTCTGTCCGTGTGTGTTATCCTGTGTAATTGCTCATTCTCTACCTCGTTCTGCTTACATTCATCCTTTTCTCTTCAAGATGTCGGGATATTGGTCCCCATACCCTGTGACCTATGGTCATTCCTCCTCGACCATATACCGTTCATCTTCACCTTCTCCTTCTTCCATGTATCCTCCGCCACCCCCGGGAGAACCTTACCCGTGGTCGGTTCCACCTCAACCCGATTATGAAGTCAGAACTTCAACTGACTTCTCCATTTCTTCGCATTTCTCACTACTCCATATTCTAACACTCCTAATCCACTTCCACCTTGGGCTAACTGTCCTTACTCTTGAGAGCTTGCATGAATCAAAGAATCGAATGAAGAGAAAGCCACTGCTGAGACAGATGATTGGCAAAATTATATGCCCCCACATACTTCATTCTCACCTCAAGTAGGGACCATACAACAATTTACATATACACATCCCGACTTGACCTTAGGGCATAACTTGGTCGATCGAACAACCCGAATGGAGATGCCTGTACATCATGATTTCCCAGACGTGATTGACTTTAGTGATCAATCTTCCATTAACCAGCCTTCATTCGGAGAGCCTATACATTCATAGGAGTGGACTCATTAGCTAGACTTACCAGTCCCCCGTTCATTGACTCCATCAGATGAGACTGCGGCCTATATATGCCATTCGGATGATCCATACTCAACTCAGGATTACGTGCCAAAGTCTAGGTATGTTGAGTATGAGACCCCAATATCTCACCAGTATCCTCCAATTGAGCAGAACTCTCCCATGATTTGTCATGGGAATTTTGTGGAAGATGACATCTCTGGACTTATTAAGAAAAATGAATCATTTGGTAACGAGTTGAGAGATGTCTTGCAAATATTGCACTCAATTTCAGCCAGACTGGGTATGAAAGTGGAAAAGAAAGTAAGTACATTTGATGTTGAAAACCAAGCGAGCATCAAAGAACCCATAGATTTTGTACAGCTGGAGTCCATTCTACCTCCCTCTTCTACTAACCACTTACCCTCCAATCCCGAGTCTGATCACTCATCCATTAAAAACACCAAAAAATTGTAAAATCAGAAAAATCCATAAAATTAAAAATGAAAAGACTTAGAAAAATTGGATCCTACCCTAAGGAAGCACTCCATGAAGAATTGATTTTCAAACTTCCCTTAATAAAGGCCATAGATCACTTCCCCGACCTCAAGAGATATGTAAAGAGTAAATTGATGCCGAAGAGGTCGGGTACTAAGAGAACAAGGACTGAAAGACATATAGTATCTTTGTCCACCTCCTTGGATATGGGGAGAAAGACCAAAAGCCGCAGAGTGAAGCTGTTGCCTAGGGTTGAATGTGAAATCAAAGACACTATCTTTACCCATGCAAGAATCGATGATGACTCTCCGATAAATATCCTCCTGACCTCTGTGTTTGACAAGCTCAAACTCATGCCAATCAGAAAGTCGAGAGAGATCGTTCAGCTGGCTGATCGATCCATCAAACGGTCTAGAGGAAATATTTCAGTCATTGTTACTTTCCAACGTGCTCTACTCCAGGTAGACTTCACAGTCATTGACATTGAGCACCGAGGAGAGTTCAACAAGTCTCCGAATATCCTCGGGAAGCCGTTCTTAGCGTCAGCTAAAGCGACTAAAGATTATGAGACTCGGGAGATAGATTTTTCAGCATTGGGAGAACTCCGACCTCACCCATTCTTTGATACACTTCACGGTAAGGTGCCCCACACATCCGCTGACAGTCGTGACCATCGAGAGGTAGATGAGTCCCACCTCTCTGCTACACCTGAGAGACCGACTATCTGGACGACCGTTGGTTCTGAGACTCCACTCACCTTCACTTCATCAACTGCTTGCACCACCACCGTGACAACTTCTAAGGAGGACTCACGACCATAAGCTATCATTAAGTCGGACACGACTTTTGTTGATTGCCTTGACCATTTTGATGATCCGACAGAAGAGCCCAATAATGCCAAGCCAACAGAGACCACTAGCACCTTCCTGAGACATGTGCTGACCCTTCAGGAATATTACAATCTGTATGGTGACTCGTCTGATGAGGAACCCATGGTCAACACCACATTACGTCCCGGAACTTCAAAGGAAACAACCAGGACTAAATTGTCTCCACATAAAAACACGGTTGCTCCCTTTTCTAGTCGGCCATCTAGTGAGAGGAAGTCGAGAATTGATTCCTCGAGGAGTTCCCCCGAACCTCTCAAGGCGCGCCGCTCTCATCTCCCTCTCAATGATTCAGGTTCTAGAAAACCGACTAAGAAAGTTTCCTTCAACACACCGGAGAAGGAATTTTCTGAGGAATCCTCATCTGGTCCAGATAAGGTGATTTATATGAGTGAGCTCAGTTCGACTATTCTCAAGCCTTATCTAAGCAAGCAGCCATGTGTCGACCCTCGTTGGACGATCCCTACACCTCACTATTATTCATCCGAGGACAATTCCGACAGCGACACATATGTATATTATCCACCTCCTCGCTTCCACAAGAAGGTTCCTTACAAACCTTCTTAATCCTTGTATATTCTCACTCTTTTCTTGTACATACTTTTTCTCCCTCCCTCCCCAGTGATTCGAATCACGCGCCCCAGTTCCATATCGTTTCATTTTATGACTATACTTAGGATAACCAGATCCTAAGTATAGGGGGGAGAGTGACCCACGTCTATTCACTGTACTTCCTCTAGATCACATAGGTTCTCATACTCACTCTCTCCTATACTTAGGCTGACCATAGCCTAAGTATAGGGGAGGACCGATGTCCGCCATGTATATACTCATCCATTTCTCATCTTGCCCTCGTCCGCCCCATTTTTTATCTTCTTGTACACTTAGGCTGCCAGAGCCTAAGTATAGGGGGGCAGAGCGAATTCTATACATTCTGTAATTTTAGCTCTCCTACGCTTAGCCCGAGCTATGTCTTTTTCATTGCTTTTCCTGCTCCGAGGACATAGCACACGCTAAGTATAGGGGGGCATGTATATATTAAATATATACTTTACCCATAGCTCGTACTTTCGCGTATTTTCACGTATTTTTGTATATATTATGCAATAAGTACGGGGTAGGTAAAAATTGAGAAAAAAATTTTACATGTATACTTGTATAATATGTATAAAACAAAAAAATTGTAAAAATAATACTTTTGTAAAATATGTTGTAAAATAGGATGTATACCAAAAACGAAAATCATGTATACTATGTATATTATGTACAAATTGTATCTATTAAAAATTATTGTAAATAATAAAAATTATTGTGTACCAGAAAATAAAACAATGTCGAAAATAAAGGCTTCTTATTTTCTCTTGCATATCATCCTTGAAAAAAAAGTCTTGCATTCATCTACATAGCATGTCATCTGCACCTCTCATCTGCATATCTTGCATATGCAAGGTAAAAAGCTACTGGGTTCTGAACCAAGTTATGAGTAGATGTTGAGGATGGACTTGATTTGACCTTAATCCACCTAATTTCAGAGGAACCTTATAGGAACTGGAGTTAAGATTTCTCAGGTCAAGTGACTTAATTCTTTGATTCCGCAAGTCTATGTTCACATGTCATATTGATTAGTCTAAGTAGAATATCTCGTGCACACGCATGATTCTTTTAGACAGTGACCTAACTTGGACAAGCACCATGCACGTAGCTCTTCATTGATGAGGTGATGAGGAGGTAGAATCCTTTAGCTTGGAGTAGCACACGGGTGGAAACATCCATCCTCCTCTAGGGAGGGTAGTGCATCTCAACCTAGTCTGGTGGTGTTGACGTCTGAGGACAGGACGCTATGGATTGCAATAATGCTTCAAAAGAGGGATAGTCTACTGGCTCAAGAGGAAAAACTCCTGATGTACATGATGCACCTTGTATATTGTTCCAAAACAAAAAAAGAAAAAGAAAAAAAGAAGAAAAATGCAAGAACTCCAAAAAAGTAGACGGACCGGATAGAAAATAAAATACATGTCGGAGTATGTATATTAGCAAGAAGTCTGCAGCTGGATGACTTGGCTACACTGGTCAGGCATCCCGGGATAGGTAGCTACACTGGCTACCGTCCATTCTTTCTCCACCCCCTCCTCTTGAGCTGGTCGCACTTGAACTTAGAAGAGAATACCTCGCTCCTCGAGGAAAGAGTTACTGGACCGGGGAATTAGAGTTACATTATTAGAGGAGGCTTCTTCTTAGCCATTTCTGATGTGGAGAGCTATTTAACACTTATACAGTACAAGTAAGAATCATAGTCATCAGAAATTTGCATTTGAAGATTTGTTCTGACCTGACTGTTGCGGCGTCTTGAATAGAAGACTTGTGGAACTTGAAGTCCATTAGGTCTTAAATTCAGATCCCAATAAGGTTCCGCCACACAATTAATCCAGAGGTCGAGTCAAGCTCCATTTCACCTTTTGTTCATGACCTTGGTATGGAACCCGAAATCATTTCACTCTTGCATTTCATTTTAGTTGCTCGAGGACGACCAAGGTTTAAGTATAGGGGATTGATGAATATGTGATTCATCACTCTAAAAGTTGAAAATAGAGCTTTGTTCCCGAGAATTAGCTGCATATTTTCACTTATATTACATAATTAGCATTCATGCATGCATTGATAACATCTGCATTTTAGCATTAATATTTGCATAAAATAAGAAGCCCATTTCACTTGTAAATATTCACATGTATATTCACCATATTTCACCTATTTGTATATATTTTATACTAACTCCAATTCCAATAAAATCAACTCTATGGTGTATATATTACAAACACTAATTAAAGAAAAATATCCAAAAAATACTAACTTGTAAAATTGATCAATAAAACCCCAATCCAAGTTTGAAACCAGGAGCCTTAAAATGCACATATCTCTCTCATACAATGTTGTGTTCAATTTAGGTCTACTCACTTTTAAAGTACTATACATTCAGAGACCTTCAAAACAAGACCAATTTCATTAAAATCGGAGCTCGTATACAAAACCTGGGTTTTGGGTCCCTTTTGTATATTTTACATATTGACCAAAATGCCCTTGCATTTTCTTAATTATTAAAAATAAAAAAATAGATTAAATTGTAAATATTCTTTTCACATTTTCTTTATTTTTATTTTCATTTTTTTCCTATTGAAAAATGACAAACAAATTACAAAAGGAAAAATGTGGTATTTTATACCTATAAGGTACCACCCCAAAATAAATTTTTGTACAAATGATTTCATTTGATTTTCAACCCTTCACAAAAGTTGCAGATCTCGTCGAGACAAGCAACTTTTGTGTTGACGACTTTTTTATTTAATCTCTTTTGTTATTTCTTTTTTATTTTTCTTTACATTCAATTTTTGAATTTTTTAGGAGCGACATGTGGCAGCTCCTAGAGCCGCCACATGTCACCCCATTTTTTATTATTTTCGGATTTATTTTATTATTTTCGGATTTATTATTATTATTATTTTTCTATTGTTATTTTAATTATTTTTAGTAGCATACTATATTATTTTATTAATAATTTATTTTATCCCCCTTTTTACCTCTTCTCCCCTTACTTGTCTTCCACTCCAAGCCAATAACCCACCACTACTCCACTCTCTTCATCTCTTTTCCAACTTCCCCCTCATCTTCATATTATCATCTCCTCCTCCATTGTCCATCATTCACCGTTTTCGAGAGAAATGAGGTCGAGCCCCTTTAACCTTCAGGTGACAGCTGTAGGAGACGAGTTGAGCAACAACAACCTCAAGGCGAGATCCGGTGGTCCGCACCACTGTCACGAGTTTCACGATGCCCGTTGAGCCTCGGAGCACAAGCCGTCTCCTTGAAGTGACAATCGGAATGCAGCATTTCACCTCCAAATTCGGTGATTCTCACAGGTAAGTACCTCCTTCTTTTTCTTGTCAATTTTCTTTATCTAATATTTTTTTCTTATTGATTCATATCACCATCACCACATTTACAACCAACACGACCATCATCATCACATCATTCACCACTTTTTTATTTCATTTCAACCATTATTTCCTGTTTACAAAAAAATACCACAAAAAAATTGCAAAAAAAAAACAAAAAAAGAAGCAGGAGCAGCATTGGACGACCACCGGCTTCCAGCAGCGGTGCACCACCCCTCCGTCCTGCTGCCACGTGGGCGCCCAGCCTGCTGCCATGCGGCTCCGCCATCGGCCGCCCAACCACCGCCGCCCTTCGCCCGCGAGAGGCCCGTGCGGTCGCGCTCCAACACCAACCCCGCTGCGCACCCGCGCGGTCCTCCAGTCCGTCGCCCGCAATCCCTGGACGCCCGCCGCGCCGCCATCTCCTTCGTAGGCTGAGAACTGCTTCGCCTCCCTCCCCCCCGTTGCCGCCAGCCACGCGTAGCGGTGATGACCCACCGCGTTCGATCGCCTCCAGTCTGCCTCGCCGCCCCGTTACCACCCTCCAACGCCGCCTTCACCGTGCGGCCCCGTCCGCCGCCCTTGCGCCACCTGCAAGGCCCGCCGCCACTCGTCCCATGCGTTAGCCCTAGCTTTGGTTCCAAGAGAGGAACTCAACAAAGGTCCCTTTTTTATTTTATCTTACTTGTAAAAATTGCATAGTCTGTCCTCTACATTTTTTATTTGCAAAAGTAGCCCTTTGCACATTTTTATTTTGTTTCTTTCAATTTCAGTATTGCATTGATACCCCTGCATTATCATATTAATTTGGACAGTATTTTTGCAACATTTTATTCAGTCAAAAATAACACTTTGATGAGCAACTAATTCTTTATCTCGTGGCTATTTATTTACATTTTTGTGAGCATTAGATTTTTTTATTAAAAATCAGAGATTGAAAATCAGAGATATTTTACCCATTTAAGCTCTGAAATTTGCATATAAATTATAGGGTGATTTATGTAATTAATTTAATACAAGAATAAGATTTTTAAGAAATTTCAAAGCTCCTGAATTCCTTATTAAAATATCTATTTGAGATAAATATATCTCTGACTAATTTGTTTTTGTGGATTAATTAGGAATTAAATACTCACAGTCGCTCTATTTTAAGTAAAACATTCATAAAAAAATTCACACAGTGTCAGAAAATTCCAAAAAAAATAGGTAGCTTCATTTCGTCATATTTAACTTCCAGTAAATTTTTCATAACTTTTGCATATATTTGCACAAAAAATTGCATAAAAACCCCAAAAAAGTTTGCATTTTTCATTTGTGCATCATAAATAAAAAAATTCCGAAAAAATCCATTTGCATTCATCATTGGATAACGTTCATAGGAAAAATACAATTTAGTCAATTTGAGTTACTTTTACATTAAAATTAAATTTGGCTAAGTTGTTGATTTTCTTAATAACCAAGTTCTTCCGCATAGATGCATCTGCATTTTTATTGCATAAAAAATTAAAAAAATACCACTTGGAAAACTGTAATCCAATCCCTCTACCTTAATCCCATGTTGTTCATTTACCTCCTTGAGTCGACCCTGGGGCTTGCCCATGTTAAACAAATATAAAACCACGTGTTAATTTCATTGGACGATACATCGATTTGTGCGATTATTTTTTATCAATCCGGATTTATCTGACTACAACGAAGTCATCAATTATACACCATTAAAAAGGGTAGATTTCAGATCTATCAAATGGCGTCGTTGCCGGGGAGGCAAACGACTTAGGATCACTTTAGAAAATTAGATTTACATTTTCCATTCACTCGGGTAATCTGACCCCCGAGTCATCTTGTAATTATCTATTTTTTATTTTAATTGTTTTTCTGACCATTTCTGTATATATCTCTCTCTGACATAACTTTTATCTTTTTGTACGATGGCCTGGTGGACTTGGAGTGGCTTTCTTGAAGTCCACGCATCTCGAAGTGCATCAGAGGCCGATGATTCGCAGATCAAGTCGGCTGTTGAGACGCCAAAAAGATTTTTGTTAACTTGTAAAAAAAGTGTCTGCATTTACAACGGTTCCCGTTTGGGATATCGCGCGTGTAAGTCATAATAAAACATGTCCGCGTGTGCTGTGTGGTTGCTTAACGTAAAATATGACATGCACTTGCGGCTCTTAGAGCTTCATAGGACTGTTTGTGCTCGTAAAATTTAGGATCACACTTCACACATAAAAGATGCACTTAGACTGCAGGACTTAGCCAAACGTAATATGTTCTTCACTCGCTAATAGAACTGCCTGTTTAGGAGCGCCTCTTCATCGATTGCATTCATTTAGTGTAAAATTTCAATTCAGTACTGCATCCCGCATTGCAGAGAGCTGGAGGCACTGTAAGTCTTCTTACTCAAGCATTCATCATCGTTTTCTCGATTGCATCAGCTTTTTTTTATTCTCTCTCTCTCTTTGTCGATTTTCTAACTTAGGATAAAGGAACTGGGACGTGATTACTTGTGTGGATTAATATCAGTGATAACTTATCTTTAAAATCGGGACTGCTAATTGAATTGGACCAAAAAAATTGACTAAAATTAACCCTTGTTTGCGGGAGAGTAACCCCGACCTTGTTTTGAAGCTGAGTGAGGGTACTTGAGTGTGTGTGAACACCTTAAGGCAGAGCCCAAATCCCCGTCTTCCATATCACGTACCAACTGATCCTATCAAATATCTCGAGTTGAATATTTTTAGGTTCATTGGCTGGTACCAAGTAACCTCCGCATGTTCACAGGTAGTCAGGGGTGAACCAGCAGTACCTCGCGACAAGTTGCTAATAACTCCTCGCGGTGAAGTTCTAGCCTTGTCAGCCTCCACCTGCTTGCAGGTAGATAGGGGCATGGTCTTTAAATCCATCAACTTGGGATAGGAGCGAAGAAAGGAAGGGCGTTGGTATCTAAGGCGATAGGTTAAACAGGGGAGGCGCATCCGGCATTTTAGTTGACTCCCCTATGGGCCGCATAATCTTTGCTACTTGTCTGAAAAATCTCACTTAAAATCAACCAGACTAATTGGACTCGGTTTCAGGTCCTTCACCGTTTTGAGTGTGAACTCAGGGTTTGCTCTTGCGTTTGTCTTTGTGTCTGTCCGTGTGTGTTATCCTGTGTAATTGCACATTTTCTACCTCGTTCTGCTTACATTCATCCTTTTCTCCTTAAGATGTCGGGATATTGGTCCCCATACCCTGTGACCTCCGGTCATTTCTCCTCGATCATATACCGTTCATCGTCGCCTTCTTCTTCTTCCATGTATCCTCCGCCACTCACGGGAGAACCTTACCTGTGGTCGGTTCCACCTCAACCCGATTATGAAGTCAGAACTTCGACTGACTTCTCCACTTCTTCACATTTATCACCTACTCCATATTCTAACACTCCGAATCCACTTCCACCTTGAGCTGACTGTCCTTACTCTCGAGAGCTTGCAGGAATCAAAGAATCGAATGAAGAGCAAGCCACTGCTGATACAGATGATTGGCAAAATTATATGCCCCCACATACTTCATTCACACCTCAAGTAGGGACCATACAACAATTTACATATACACATCCTGACTTGACCTTAGGGCATAACTTGGTCGATCGAACAACCCGAATGAAGATGCTTGTACATCATGATTTCCCAGACTTGATTGACTTTAGTGATCAATCTTCCATTAACCAGCCTTCATTCGGAGAGCCTATACATTCATAGGAGTGGACTCATGAGCTAGACTTACCAGTCCCCCGTTCATGGACTCCATCAGATGAGGCTCCGACCAATATCTGCCATTCGGATGATCCATACTCGACACTGGATTACATGCCAGAGTCTAGGTATGTTGAGTATGAGACCCCAATATCTCAGCAGTATCCTCCAATTGAGATGAACTCTCCCATGATTTGTCATGGGAATTTTGTGGAGGATGACATCTCTAGACTTATTAAGAAAAATGAATCATTTGGTAACGAGTTGAGAGATGTCATGGAAATATTGCAATCAATTTCTGCCATCCTGGGTATGAAAGTGAAAAAGGAAGTAAGTAGATTTGATGTTGAAAATCGAGCGAGCATCTGGGAACCCATGGATTTTGTACTGCTGGAGTCCATTCTATCTCCCTCTTCTACTAACCACTTACCCCCAATCTAGAGTCTGATCATTCATCCATCAAAAACACAAAAAAAATTGTAAAATCATAAAAATCCATAAAAATTAAAAATGAAAAAGACTTAGAAAAATTGGATCCTAACCTAAGGGAAGCACTCGATGAAGAATTGATTTTCAAACTTCCCTTAATAAAGGCCATAGATCACTTCCCCGACCTCAAGAGATTTGTAAAGAGTAAATTGATGCCGAAGAGGTCTGGTTCTAAGAGAACAAGGACTGAAAGACACAAAGTGTCTATGGCCACCTCCTTGGTGATGGGGAGAAAGACCAAAAGCCGCAGAGTGAAGCGGTTACCTAGGGTTGAATGTGAAATCAAAGACACTATCTTTACCCATGCAAGAATCGATGATGACTCTCCGATAAATATCCTCCCGACCTCTGTGTTTGACAAGCTCAAACTCAGGCCAATCATAAAGTCGAGAGAGATCGTTCAGATGGCTGATCGATCCATCCAACGGTCTAGAGGAAATATTTCAGTCATCGTTACTTTCCAAGGTGCTCTACTCCAGGTAGACTTCACAATCATTGACACTGAGCACCGAGGAGAGTTCTCCCAGTCTTCGAATATAACCGGGAAGCCATTCTTAGCCTCAGCTAAAGAAAATAAATATTACGAGACTCAGGAGATCGATTTTTCAGCATTGGGAGCACTCCGACCTCATCCATTTATTGATACACTTCACTCTAAGGTGCCCCGCACATCTGCTGACAGTCGTGACCATCGAGAGGTAGATGAGTCCCACCTCTCTGCTACACCTGAGAGACCGACTATCCGGACGATCGTTGGTTCTGAGACTCCACACACCTTCACTTCATCAACTGCTTGCACCACCACCTTGAAATCTTCTAAGGAGGACTCACAACCAGAAGCTATCATTTAGTCGGACATGACTTTTGTTGACTGCCTTGACCATTTTGATGATCCGATAGAAGAGCCCAATAATGCCAAGCCAACTGAGATCACTAGTACCTTCCCGAAACATGTGCTTACCCTTCATGAATACTACAATCTATATGGTGACTCGTCTGATGAGGAACCCATGGTTAACACCCCACCACATCCCCGAACTTCAAAGGAAACAACCTGGATTAATTGGCTCCATATAAAAATACGGTTGCTCCCTCTTCTAGTCGGCTATCTAGTGAGAGGAAGTCAAGAATTAATTCCTCGAGGAGTTCCCCCAACCTCTCAAGGCGCGTCGCTCTCATCTCCCTCTCAATGATTCAGGCTCTAGAAAACTGACTAAGAAAGTTTCCTTCAACACATCGGAGAAGAAATTTTCTGAGGAGTCCTCATCTGGTCCGGATAAGGTGATTTATATGAGTGAGCTCAGTTCGTCTGTTCTCAAGTCTTATCTAAGCAAGCAGCCGTGTGTCGACCCTCGTTGGACGATCCCTACACCTCACTATTATTCATCTGAGGACAATTCCGACAGCGACACATATGTATATTATCCACCTCCTCGTGTCAACAAGAAAGTTCGTCACAAACCTTCTTAATCCTTGTATATTCTCACTCTTTTCTTGTATATACTTTTTCTCCCTCCCTCCCCAGTGATTCGAATCACTCGCCCCAGTTCCATATCATTTCATTTTATGACTATACTTAGGATAATCAGATCCTAAGTATAGGGGGGAGAGTGACCCGCGTCTATTTACTGTACATCCTCCAGATCACATAGGTTCTCATACTCACTCTGTCCTACACTTAGGCTGACCAGAGCCTACGTATAGGGGAGGACCGATGCCCTCCATGTATATACTCATCCATTTCTCCTCTTGCCCTCGTCCGCCCCATTTTTGATCTTCTTCTACATTTAGGCTGCCAGAGCCTAAGTATAGGGGGGCGGAGCGACTTCTATACATTATGTAATTTTAGCTCTCCTACGCTTAGCACGAGCTATGTATTTTTCATCGCTTTTCGTTCTCTGAGGACATAGCACATGCTAAGTATATGAAGGTGTGTATATATTACATATATACTTTACCCATAGCTCGTACTTTCGTGTATTTTTGCGTATTTTTGTATATATTATGCAATAAGTACGAGGTGGGTAAAAATTGAGAAATGTTTTTTTACATGTATACTTGTATAATATGTATAAAACAAAAAAAATTGTAAAGATAATACTTTTGTAAAATATGTTGTAAAATAGGATGTACACCAAAAAAGAAAATCGTGTATACTATGTATATTATGTACAAATCGTATCAACTAAAAATTGTTGTAAATAATAAAAATTATTGTATACTAGAAAATAAAAGAAAAATGTTGAAAATAAAGGCTTCTTATTTTCTCTTGCATATCATCCTTGAAAAAAAAGTCTTGCATTCATCTACATAGCATGTCATCTGCATATCTTGCATATGCAAGGTGAAAAGCTAGTGGGTTCTGAACCAAGTTATGAGTAGATGTTGAGGATGGACTTGATTTGACCTTAATCCACCTATTTCAGAGGAACCTTATAGGATCTGGAGTTAAGATTTCTCAGGTCAAGTGACTTAATTCTTTGAGTCCGTAAGTCTATGTTCACATGTCATCTTGATTAGTCTTAGTAGAATATCTCTACACACACATGATTCTTTTAGACAGTGACCTAACTTGGACAAGCACCATGCACGTAGCGCTTCATTGATGAGGTGGTGAGGAGGTAGAATCCTTTAGCTTGGAGTAGCACACGTGTGGAAACATCCGTCCTCCTATGGGGGGGTAGTGCATCTCAACCTAGTCTGGTGGTGTTGACGTCTGAGGACAGGACGCTGTGGGTTGCAAAAAATGCTTCAAAAGAGGGATAGTCTACTGGCTCAAGAGGAAAAACTCCTGATGTACATGCTGCACCTTGTATATAGTTCCAAAACAAAAAAAGAAAAAAAAGGAGAAAAATGCTAGAACTCCAAAAAAGTAGACGGGCCAGATAGAAAATAAAATACATGTCGGAGTATGTATATTAGCAAGAAGTCTGCAGCTGGATGACTTGGCTACACTGGTCAGGCATCCTGGGATAGGTAGCTACACTGGCTACCGTCCATTCTTTCTCCACCCCCTCCTCTTGAGCTGGTCGCACTTGAACTTAGAAGGGAATACCCCGCTCCTCGAGGAAAGAGTTACTGGACCGGGGAATTAGAGTTACCTTATTAGAGGAGGCTTCTTCTTAGCCATTTCTGATGTGGAGAGCTATTTTACACTTACACAGTACAAGTAAGAATCATAGTCATCAGAAATTTGCATTTGAGGATTTGTTCTGACCTGACTGTTGAGGCGTCTTGAATAGAAGACTTGTGGAACTTGAAGTCTATTAGGTCTTAAATTCAGATCCCAATAAGGTTCCGCCACATAATTAATCCAAAGGTCGAGTCAAGCTCCATTTCACCTTTTGTTCATGACCTTGGTATGGAACCCAAAATCATTTCACTCTTGCATTTCATTTTAGTTGCTCGAGGACGAGCAAGGTTTAAGTATAGGGGGTTGATGAATATGTGATTCATCACTCTAAAAGTTGAAAATAGAGCTTTGTTCCCGAGTAATTAGCTGCATATTTTCACTTATATTACATAATTAGCATTCATGCATGCATTGATAACATCTGCATTTTAGCATTCATATTTGCATAAAATAAGAAGCCCATTTCACTTGTAAATATTCACATGTATATTCAGCATATTTCACCTATTTGTATATATTTTATACTAAGTCCAATTCCAATAAAATCAATCAATGGTGTATATATTACTAACACTAATTAAAGAAAATTATCTAAAAAATACTAGCTTGTAAAATTGACCAATAAAACCCCAATCCAAGTTTGAAACCAAGAGCCTTAAAATACACATATCTCTCTCATACAGTGTCCGATTTTGGTTTACTCAATTTTAAAGTAATATACATTCAGAGACCTACAAAACAAGACCAATTTCATTAAAATCGGAGCTCGTATGCAAAACTTGGGTTTTGGGTCCCTTTTGTATATTGTACATATTGACCAAAATGCCCTTACATTTTCTTAATTATTAAAAATCCAAAAAATTAGATTAAATTGTAAATATCCTTTTCACATTTTCTTTATTTTTATTTTCATTTCTTTCCTATTGAAAAATGACAAAAAATGCAAAAGGAAAAATGTGGTATTTTATACCTATATGGTACCGTCCAAAAATACATTTTTGTACAGATGATTTCATTTGATTTTTGACCCTTCACAAAAGTTGTAGATCTCATCAAGATGAGCAACTTTATGTTGACCACTTTTTGATTTAATCTCTTTTGTTATTTCTTTTTAATTTTTCTTTACATTTAATTTTTGAATTTTTTAGGAGCGACATGTGGCAGCTCCTAAAGCCGCCACATGTCACCCTTTTTTTTTAATATTTTCAGATTTATTTTATTATTTCCGGATTTATTATTATTATTATTTTACTATTGCTATTTTAATTATTTTTAGTAGCCTACTATATTATTTTATTAATAATTTATATTATCCCCCGTTTTTCCTCTTCTCCCATTAATTGTTACTCCAAGCCAATAACCCCCACTACTCCACTCTCTCCATCTCTTTTCCAACTTCTCCTTCCTCTTTATATTCTCATCTTCTCCTCCATTGTCCATCATCCGCCATTTTCGAGAGAAGTGAGGTCAAGCCCCTTTAACCTTTAGGTGACAGTTGTAGGAGACGAGTTGAGCAACGACAACCTCAAGGCAAGATCCGGTGGTCCTCACCACCGTCACGAGTTTCACGACGCTCGTTGAGCTTCAGAGCACACGTCGTCGCCTTGAAGCGACAATCGGAATGCAACATTTCACCTCCAAATTCGTCGATTCTCACATGTAAGTACCTTCTTCTTTTCCTTGTCTATTTTCTTTATCTAATATTTTTTTCTTATTGATTCATATCACCATCACCGCATTTACAACCACCACCACATCATTCACCATTTTTTATTTTATTTCTACCATTGTTTCCTGTTTATAAAAAAATACCACAAAAAATTTGCAAAAAAAACAAAAAAGAAGCAGGAGCAGCATTGGACGGCCACCAGCTTGCAGTTGCGGTGCACCACCCATGCGTCCTGCCGCCACGTACGGCCCCCAGCCTGCTGCAGCGCGGCTCCGCCATCGGTTGCCGAACCGCCGCCGTCCTCTGCCCGCGAGCGGCCCATGCGGTTGCGCTCCAACACCAGCCCTACGACGCACATGCGCGGTCCTCCAGTCCACCGCCCGCAGTCCCTGGACGCCCGCCGTGCCGCCATCTCCTCTGTAGGCCAAGAACCGCTCCGCCGCCCTCCTCCCTTGCGCGGGACGGCCGCGCGCCACAGCCGCTGCTCCCCTTGCCGCCAGGCACGCGTAGCGGTACCTCCCCACCGCATTCGCTCGCCTCCAGTCTGCCTCGCCGCCCCGTCACTGCCCTCCAGCACCGCCTTCACCGAGTGGCTCAGCCGAGCACCGCGCCGCCGTCCGCCGCCCTTGCGCCGCCCGCAAGGCCTGCCGCCACTCGCCCCATGCATTAGCCCTAACTTGGGTTCAAGATAGGAACTCAACAAAGGCCCCTTTTTTATTTTATCTTACTTGTAAAAATTGCATAGTCTGTCCTCTAAATTTTTTATTTACAAAAGTACCCCTGTGCACATTTTTAGTTTGTTTCTTTCAATTTCAGTATTGCATTGATACCCCTGCATTGTCATATTAATTTGGACAGTATTTTTGCATCATGTTATTCTATCAAAAATAGCACTTTGATGAGCAACTAATTCTTTATCTCATGACTATTTATTTACATTTTTATGAGCATTAAATTTTTTATTAAAAATCTGAGATCGAAAATCAGAGATATTTTACCCATCTAAGCTCTGAAATTCGCACATATTCATCTATTGGTCCAAAAATTACGAAAACATTGTAAATGACGCTTCTAAGTGTGCTTTAATTACAGTCCAAATTTCGTCCAATTAGGAGTTGTCGTTTGTATAAAATAAATTCTAGGAATATTTATGCAATTGATTTTTAATTTAATCCACGAATAAGATTTTTGAGAAATTTCAAAGCTCCTGAATTCCTTATTAAAATATCTATTTGAGATAAATATCTCTTTGACTAATTTGTTTTCATGGATTAATTAGGAATTAAATACTCACAGTCACTATGTTTTAAGTAAAAAATTCATAAAAAAATTCATACAGTGTCAGAAAATTCCAAAAAAATAGTGTAGGTTTATTTCGTCATATTTAACTTCCAGTAAAATTTTCATAATTTGTGCTTATCATTTGCATGAAAAATTGCATAAAAACCTCAAAAAAGTTTGCATTTTTCATTTGTGCATCTTAAATCCAGAAATTCCAGAAAAATCTATTTGCATTCATCATTGGATTAGGTTCACAGGAAAAATACAATTTGGTCAATTTGAATTAGTCTTACATTAAAATTAAATTTGGCTAAGTTGTTGATTTTCTTAATAACCTAGTTCTTCCGCATAGGTGCATCTGCATTTTTATTGCATAAAAAATTTAAAAAATATCACTTGGAAAATCGTAATCTAATTCCTCTACCTTGAGCCCCTAGGGCTTGCCCAGGTTAAACAAACATAAAACTGCGCGTTAATTTCATTCGACGATACATCGATTTGTGCAGTTATTTTTGATCGATCCGGATTTATCTGACTGCAATGAAGTCGTCAATTAGACACCATTAAAAGGGTAGATTTCAGATCTATCAAATAGCGTCGTTGCCCGGGAGGCAAACGACTTAGAATCACTTTAGAAAATTAGATTTACATTTTCCATTCACTCGGTAGTCTGGCCCCCGAGTCATCTTGTAATTATTCATTTTTTATTTTAATTGTTTTTCTGACCATTTCTATTTATATATCTCTCTGACATAATTTTTATCTTTTTGTGCGAGGGTCAGGTGGACTTGGAGCGGCTTTCTTAAAGTCGACGCATCTCGAAGTGCATCGGAGGCTGATGATTCGTGGATCAAGTCGGCTGTTGAGATGCCAAAAAGAATTTTGTTAACTTGTAAAAAAGTGTCTGCATTTACAACGGTTCCCGTTTGGGATCTCGCACATGTAAGTTATAATAAAACATGTTCCCATGTGCAGTGTGGTTGCTTTACGTAAAATAGAACCTGCACTTGCGGCTCTTAGAGCTTCCTAGGACTATTTGTGTTCGTAAAATTTAGGACCACACTTCACACATAAAAGACACACTTAGACCGCAGGACTTAGCCAAACATAATCAGTTCTTCACTCGCTAATAGAACTGCCTGTTTTGGAGCGGCTTTTCATCGATTGCATTCATTTAGTGTAAAATTTCAATTCAGTACTGCATCCGCATTGTAGAGAGCTAGAGACACTGTAAGTCTTCTTACTCAAGCATTCATCATCGTTTTCTTGATTACATCGGCTTTTTCCGATTCTCTCTCTCTCTCTCGGTTTTCTAACAGAGGATAAAGGAAATGGGACTGGACGGTAGACGTGATTACTTGTATGGATTAATATCAGTGACAACTAATCTTTAAAATCGGGACTGCTAATTGAATTCGACCAAAAAAATTGACTAAAATTAACCCTTGTTTGGGGGAGAGTAACCTCGACCTTGTTTTCAGGCTGAGTGAGGGTACTTGAGTGTGAGTTAACACCTTAAGGCAGAGCCCAAATCCCCGCCTTCCATATCATGTACCAACTGATCCTAGCAAATATCACGCGTTGAATATTTTTAGGTTCATTGACTAGTACCAAGTAACCTCCGCCTGTTCACAGTTTGTCAGGGGCGAACCAAAGGTACTTCACGACAAGTTGCTAGTAACCCCTCGGGGCGAAGTTCCAGCCATATCAGCCTCCGCCTGCTTGCAAGTAGATAGGGGCATGGTCTTTGAATCCATCAACTTGGGATATGTGTGAAGAAAGGAAGGGTGTTGGTATCTAAGGCGACATGTTAAACATGGGAGACGCATCCGGCTTTTTAGTCGACTCCCCAATAGGCTGCGTAATCTTTTCTACTTGTTTGAAAAATCACACGTAAAACCAACAGACTAATCGGACTCGGTTTCGCGTCCTTCACCGTGTTGAGTGTGAACTCAGGGTTTGCTCTTGCATTTGTCTTTGTGTTTGTCCGTGTGTGTTATCCTGTGTAATTGTACATTTTCTACCTCATTCTGCTTACATTCATCCTTTTCTCTTCAAGATGTCGGGATATTGGTCCCCATACCCTGTGACCTCTGGTCATTCCTCCTCGACCATATACCGTTCATCTTCGTATTCTCCTTCTTTCAAGTATCCTCCGCCACCCACGGGAGAACCTTACCCGTGGTCGGTTCCACCTCAACCCGATTATGAAGTCAGAACTTCGACTGACTTCTCCACTTCTTCGCATTTCTCACCTACTCCATATTCTAACAATCCGAATCCACTTCCACCTTGGGCTGACCGTCCTTACTCTCGAGAGCTTGTAGGAATCAAAGAATCGAATGAAGAGCAAGCCACTGCTGAGGCAGATGATTGGCAAAATTATATGCCCCCACATACTTCATTCTCACCTCAAGTAGGGACCATACACATCCTGACTTGACCTTAGGGCATAACTTGGTCGATCGAACAACCCGAATGGAGATGCCTGTACATCATGATTTCCCAGACTTGATTGACTTTAGTGATCAATCTTCCATTAACCGGCCTTCATTCGGAGAGCCTATACATTCACAGGAGTGGACTCATTATCTAGACTTACCAGTCCCCCGTTCATTGACTCCATCAGATGAGGCTCCGACCAATATCTGCCATTCGGATGATCCATACTCGACCTAGAATTACATGCCAGAGTCTAGGTATATTAAGTATGAGACCCCAATATCTCACCAGTATCCTCCAATTGAGCAGAACTCTCCCATGATTTATCATGAGAATTTTGTGGAGGATGACATATCTAGACTTATTAAGAAAAATGAATCATTTGGTAATGAGTTGAGAGATGTCATGGAAATATTGCACTCAATTCTGCTAGCCTGGGTATGAAAGTGGAAAAGGAAGTAAGTAGATTTGATGTTGAAAACCGAGCGAGCATCAGGGAACCCACAAATTTTGTACAGCTGGAGTCCATTCTACCTCCCTCTTCTACTAACCACTTACCCTCCAATCCTGAGTCTGATCATTCATCCATCAAAAAATTGTAAAATCAGAAAAATCCATGAAAATTAAGATTGAAAAAGACTTAGAAAAATTGGATCCTACCCTAAGGGAAGCACTCGATGATTTTCAAATTTCCCTTAATAAAGGCCATAGATCACTTCCCCGACCTCAAGAGATTTGTAAAGAGTAAATTGATGCCGAAGAGGCCGGGTACTAAGAGAACAAGGACTGAAAGACACATAGTGTCTATGGCCACCTCCTTGATGATGGGGAGAAAGACCAAAAGCCACAGAGTGAAGCAGTTGCTTAGGGTTCAATGTGAAATCAAAGACACTATCTTTACCCATGAAAGAATCGATGATGACTCTCTGATAAATATCCTCCCGACCTCTGTGTTTGACAAGCTCAAACTCAGGCCAATTAGAAAGTTGAGAGAGATCGTTCAGCTGGCTGATCGATCCATCAAACGGTCTAGAGGAAATATTTCAGTTATCGTTACTTTCCAAGGCGCTCTACTCTAGGTAGACTTCACAATCATTGACATTGAGCACCGAGGAGAGTTCACCCAGTCTCCGATTATCCTCGGGAAGCCGTTCTTAGCCTCAGCTAAAGCGACTAAAGATTACAAGACTTGAAAAATCGATTTTTCATCATTGGGAGCACTCCGACCTCACTTCACTCTACTTTGATACACTTCACTCTATGAGTCCCACCTCTCTGCTACACCTGAGAGACCGACTATCCAGACGACCGTTGGTTCTGAGACTCCACACACCTTCACTTCATCAACTGCTTGCACCACCACCGTGACAACTTCTAAGGAGGACTCACGACCAGAAGCTATCATTAAGTCGGACACAACTTTTGTTGATTGCCTTGACCTTTTTCAATGATCCGACACAAGAGCCCAATAATGCCAATCCAACTGAGACCACTAGCACCTTCCCGAGACATGTGCTGACCCTTCAGGAATATTACAATCTGTATGGCGACTCGTCTGATGAGGAACCCATGGTCAGCACCACACCATGTCCCGGAACTTCAAAGGAAACAACCAGGACTAAATTGACTCCGCATAAAAACATGGTTACTCCCTCTTCTAGTCGGCTATCTAGTGAGAGGAAGTCGAGAATTGATTCCTCGAGGAGTTCCCCTGAACCTATCAAGGCGCGCCGCTCTCATCTCACTCTCAATGATTCAGGTTCTAGAAAACCGACTAAGAAAATTTCCTTAAATACACCGGAGAAGGAATTTTCTGAGGAGTACTCATCTAGTCCGGATAAGGAGATTTATATGAGTGGGCTCAGTTTGGCTGTTCTCCAGCCTTATCTAAGCAAGCAGTAGTGTGTCGACCCACGCTGGACGATCCCTACACCTCACTATTATTCATCTGAGGACAATTCTGACAGCGACACATATGTATATTATCAACCTCCTCGTTGAGCTTCAGAGTACACGCCGTCTCCTTGAAGCGACAATCAGAATGCAGCATTTCACCTCCAAATTTGATGATTCTCACAGGTAAGTACCTTCTTCTTTTCCTTGTAAATTTTCTTTATCTAATATTTTTTTCTTATTGATTCATATCACCATCACCACATTTACAACCACCACCACCATCATCATCACATCATTCACCACTTTTTTTATTTCATTTCTACCATTATTTCCTGTTTACAAAAAAACACCACAAAATAATTTGCAAAAAAACAAAAAAAGAAGCAGGAGCAACATTGGAACGACCACCAGCTTCGAGCCGCGTGCACCGCCCCCTGCGTCCTGCCACCACGTGCGGCCCCTGCCTGCTGCCGCGCGGCTCCTCCACCGGCGCCCAACCACCACCGTCCTCCGCCCGCGAGCGGCCCGTGCAGTCGTGCTCCAACACCAGCCCCGCGGCGCACACCCGCGCGGTCCTCCAATCCGCCGCCCCGCAGTCCCTGGACTCCCACCGCGCCACCATCTCCTCCGCAGGCCGAGAACTGCCCCCCCCCCCCACGCAGGACGACCGCTGGTCCCTTGCCGCCAGCCACGCGTAGCGGTGCTGCCCCATCACGTTCGATCGCCTCCAGTTTGCCTCGTCGCCCCGTCACCGCCCTCCAGCGCCGCCTTCACCGCGCGCCGTCGCCGCCCTTACACCGCCCGCAAGGCCCGCCGCTACTCGCCCCATGAGTTAGCCCTAACTTGGGTTCCAAGAATAGGAACTCAATAAAGGTCCCTTTTTTTATTTTATCTTACTTGTAAAATTGCATAGTATGTCCTCTACATTTTTTATTTTCAAAAGTGCCCCTGTGCACATTTTTAATCAATAAAAAATAATACTTTGATGAGCAACTAATTCTTTATCTCATGGCTATGTATTTAAATTTTGTGGCCATTAGTTTTTTTTATTAAAAATCAGAGATTGAAAATAAGAGATATTTTACCCTTTTAAGCTCTGAAATTCGCACATATTCATTTATTGCTCCAAAAATTGCGAAAAAATTATAAATGATGCTTCTAAGTGTGCTTTAATTACATCCCAAATTTCGTCCAATTAGGAGTTGTCGTTTGCATAAAATAAATTCTAGGGTGATTTATGTAATTGATTTTTAATTTAATCCACGAATATGATTTTCGAGAAATTTCAAAGCTCCTGAATTCCTTATTAAAATATCTATTTGAGATTAATACTCTGAGTAATTTTTTTCATGGATTAATTAGGAATTAAATACTCACAATCGCTCTGTTTTAAGTAAAAAATTCATAAAAAAATTCACACAGTGTCAGAAAATTCCAAAAACAATAGCTTCATTTTTGTCATATTTAACTTCCAGTAAATATTTCATAATTTTTGCATATCATTTGTACGAAAAATTGCATAAAAGCCCCAAAAAAGTTTGCATTTTCATTTGTGCATCTTAAATCCAAAAATTCCAAAAAAATCCATTTGCATTCATCATTCGATTAGGTTCATAAGAAAATACAATTTGGTCAATTTGAATTAGTTTTACATTAAAATTAAATTTGGCTAAGTTGTTGATTTTTTTAATAACCTAGTTCTTCCACATAGTTACATATGCATTTTTATTGCATAAAAAATTAATAAAATACCACTTGGAAAACTGTAATCTAATCCCTCTACCTTGATCCCGAGTTGTTCCTTTGCCTCCTTGAGTCGACCCTGGGGGCTTGCCCAGGTTAAACAAACATAAAATCGCGCGTTAATTTCATTCGACGATACATCGATTTGTGTGGTTATTTTTGATCGATCCGGATTTATCTGACTGCAACGAAGTTGTCAATTAGACACCATTAAAATGGTAGATTTCCGGGATCTATCACCCGACCGTTCGATTAGCGCACGTTTGGGTATTTTGCACTTTAACCCAAGGTATTTTGTGCATTTATTATTCAGTACTCAAACTTTCTTAGGTAGTTTAAATAATCTGTAATTTTTTCCAATTAGACCCTTAGACTTTTGATATTTACAGTTTGGTCCACTTAGCTCACCTCACATGACCGCCCATTGTAGGTGCGCATTTGCAAGCGTGTTCTGGACTTTAATGTATTTCGTTTGAACCCTAGACCTTTTTAATTAAGTGTAATATTTTTGAATAAATTGTAATATCACACCTGCACATTATTTTATTTACAAAAATGCCCCTAGTAGTAATGTAGTTCTCTTTTTTCTCTCTATTTATTTAAAATAGCTAATGTGCTCCTATAAAATCCCAAAAATTAATATTAAGTGATTGACATGTTGTATATTCACATCCTAATTTTGCATTTCAATTTTAGGCATTTATCTTATTTTATAAAAATAAGAAGAGCATTATTCTTCCCTGTTTAGCCTATAAAACCCATAAAAAATATAAAAACATTTTGAAAAATTATTCCTAAAACATATTTTACTTATTTAAGTATTTTTAACCTATAGACTAAAGTCGATAAAAATATAAAAAAACTCTTAAAATTTGAAAAACACTAACATCACTTATAAAAATCTGCAAACTTCTCTAAAGTCCCAAAAATTGTGTTTTCCTACTTTGTTATTTTGTTCTTATTATTATTTAAAATTAAAATTTATTTAGAAAATTTTGGACTTGATTCTCTATTTTTACATTTCAATTTCGACCTATTTAATTAAACTCTGATTTATGTTATTTTTAACTTTCAAAATACATAAAAATTAGCAAAATCATCTAAAAAAATCACAAAATCAGTAAAAAATATTTTAAAACCCCAAAAATATTTTATTTTATTTATTTTGACTCTTTTTAATATTATTTATATCAATATTAGTCTATAGAGTGTATATATATCCATATATATCTTTATTATATCTTTAAAAGAAAAAGAAAATATAAAAATATAAAAAGAAAATATAAAAATAGAAAATTAGAAAAAACAAAATATGAAAAATATAAATAAAAAAATTAAAAATTAAAAATTTAAAATCCATAAAAAATAAAATATAGACAAAAGAGTCACAACCACATTTTGTGCATTAATTTGCCCGATCTATCCTTCTTGCTTCCTGTGTTCGACACTCTACACTTACTTGCACACTATATATATATATTTGTTGTAGAGTAAATAAAATAAATTTTAATTCCACACCTTTATTTCATTTCTTGATTATTTGTTGTGGGTTAATTGTTATTTTAATTCTTATCGGTCACCTCGACGAGTGTGTTCTGGCCTTGTGTGGAACATACGACCGCTAGATTTTTAGGTTAAACAATGTTAGATTCCCTATTTTTCTTATTTAACCAGGAGATCAAGAGTTACTCATTAGATCTTGGATTTAGGTTCAAAACAATACAAATTTCCAATTCTTTTAATCTATTTGTGTTATTTGACAAGTGTGTTGTTATTGATTTTTTAATTGCCAAAATACAATAAGTAGATACGTGATGATCGAGGATATTTCTTTCAGGTGAATAATCAGATGTAGGAATCACTGCAATTCAATCCAATCCCTTCTCTTCGTTCTAGGAGTCAATGGCTTGTCTCATGCCATGCCATCTATATGCTGAGTTGGATCTCTATCCCAACTCAGTAATTGCGATCATTCATTGGTCTCCTGCAGGATTGAATGATGATGGATTTAAGATATAATGCTATGCATGCATAAATTGCTCCAACTATAATCATGCTATTTTCAATTCTCTACACAGTAAAGTGAATTTATTTTCATTGTAATAATTTAATAATTTCATAGTTGATGGTTTTATATTTCTATAACTAAAATGGGGTCTTAGAAAAAGTATTTTTATTTATATAGTAAGTTCCACCCTTTCATTAAATTGTTCCTCCAAATCATGCAAATATGTTAGAACATTCTCATGTTATTATCTAAAGTCCGGTTATGATGATACACCATGAATGTTTATGCCCTTTCATTTACTTTTTTTCCTTAGTTATAGCAAGGGCCAACTAGAGAAAGTAATGTGCTATGTAGTCGCCTCTGATTATAGTAAAAAACCTCTCTCAACGTTTATTTTACATGGTTATCGGGATAAAAGATACTACAAGATTAGCATTCAATCTGTCATCTATTTTCTTTGAATGTCGTGCATGGATTATTTATAAATATTACGCTGCAACTTACTCCTTTGCATTAGCTATGAAAATAGCATATATGAGAATTAATTAAGGAGAACAATTCAATATAATTAAGAGAGGAAAACATTCCTTTTCTCTCCATGTGCCTATTAATTCCATAATATGTATACACATAGTGGATTAAGAAAAACAACCTATTGTATTCTATACATATATGATTAACTGAAAAGGAAATATAATAATTACCTCCTATATTTCTATAAAAAATGTTAAATTTATTTATGAAGAATCTGGTGGAATTACATGTGTGTATCCATAGTTCCTTGTTAATCTATCATCATCTTTAAGTGGAATAATATGTCCAGAGTCATCTATGTCATGTATGATACACAAAATATATAGTACGAAGCACAACAAGGATGAAATCAAAGGAACTTCTTTATTATATGTTTTTTATACATGAAAAATAGCAAAAGGAGGGGAAGATTGTACCTCAAATCATGTTGCATGCAAGGTTGGAGAATATTATGTTTGCATGCAAAATGTTCTTGAAATCCAGGAGCACATAGGCTTCAAGATTTGACCTCAAGAGAAGAAGCAACAACCTTTAGATATCTCCAATTTAAAGATCTAACTTGTAGCCCTACAACTTCAATTTCCAACAAGAAATAGAAGAGAAAGAATGCTCCTGGCTGGAAATTTGGAGAGAAGAAAGAGACTTCTCGGTGGAGTTGAAGAAGAGGGTTAGATGAGAGAAAAAATGAGGTATTGGAGAGATATATATTTACAGAGGGAAGAAAGGCTTTGTTTTTTTGACAAGTGTTGGAGAAAAATAAGAGCCATTTATGGCTCCTACAGTTTTCTACAACATGCAGTTTATATATATCGAAGATGAATTCTCAAATTTCTGAGATACGATCTTGGTTTACGATTAAATTTTGTGATTTTAAAATACGAAGCGACCTCTGATTGATGAATGATTGATTTTGTTGGCCTTATTTTGTCGAATCGGATTTGATGGTGGTCTTGATTTGTTTTGCAGTTCGAATTTCACGTCACGACTTTTCCGATGTCACGCACTACGATGCGATCGACTTTTAATCGATTGCAATCTACATAACTATATGAGTTTAACCAATAAGATTGATTGGTCATGTAGAACCTTAATCATGTCAAGCTCTAGTTATTCGGATCAGGATGTTACATATAGAGAAAGGTTAGGGAGCTTGCACCATGGTGCATGTAACTTTACATGCATCGGTGCCACAAACACTCACTTTTTTGAAATAAAACCTCAGGATTTACTTAGAATTATTAGTATAGTATGTGTTTCAAATATCATGGAAAACAAACATTCCTAACATATTGATCTAGAGAGGCTAAATTTCAACAATTCTGAGACCATTAAAATTTACAATCTTGATGGATAGGTTAGAAGTCTTGAATTAAGTTGATTTTGAATGACATCATGGTGATATATAGTTATGTAAATTCCACATGATTCCAATTTAAAAAATATCAAAAAAATGAGCGTTTATGTTACCAGTGCATGTAAAGTTACATGCATCATGGTGCAAGTTTCCCAACCTCATACACACACATACATATATTCTACTTTAATTCTCTATCCCAAGTCCAACCCATGAGCAGGATAGTAAATGGGGACCTCCAACCCATTGACCAGGTCTAGTAGAGATGTAATTAATAATTCCACTAAGGACACAATTTCCACTATAGTAAGGAAATTGCACAAAATTACCTCAATAGAAACAAAAGACAAAGATAATGGAGGGAAAGAGTATTCTCCAATGTAAAAACACAAATCCTCCAAAAAATGCAAAAATGCAAAATCATCTAAAAAGCATTGTACTACATTGAGTTTGCTTGCATATTAGGGAAGATTGCATGAGTGACTATTGGAAAGATAAAAAGTGTGGCCACTACAAGAAAACTTGTACGAGATTGACTATTGCTGGGAACTTCACCCATAAAGGAAAATGAGAAAAGGAGAAAAAACTTCTTGTAATGGTGGTTGAAAAGCAAGAGACTACTAACATACAATCCGATCATGGACTTTCATTCCTCTATTCAGATGATATCAATTTTTGATAAAGGCAAAAGTAGCACTAATGTTGTGAATGTTGCCATGATTACTAAGAAAAGTGAAGGTAAAGATTTATGTAATGATTAATAGATTATTAATAGTGGGTCTCCTGATCATATGATAGGTAACTCTAAAATGTTTTGACATTATAAACTTGCTCCTGGAAGAGAACGGGGTGACCCGACTGATGGGTCTGTTGTCACCATCATAGGGAAAGAGAACATATCTCTCATTGATAAATTCATGTTAAAAGATGCTCCTTATATTCCAAGTTTTCTGATTAGTTCATTGTATGTTTATCGCATTGCCAATGGTCTCCATTTCCGACTAATCTTTGATGAAAATTCTTATTTGTTGCATAACTCGGGGATAAGGAAGCATATCAATATTGGTTTGATTATTAGTGGACTCCATCACCTTCCTGATTGTGTTGTCTCCTCCTGAGCTGCTGCGACTGCTGATACTGGAACCGACGATACTTGAAATTTGAAAGATAGCATGAGCAACTTGGTCACTGTGGTTATTCTACCCTTCACAATTTATTTCCTGATTCATGCAATAAAGTAGGTCATGAAAGGAGTCTTTGTGAAGTGCGCCAGTTGTCAAAACATACTAGAACTATATATTTTGTTTCTAATAGTAAAAGTTCTTCTGTTTTTGGTACAATGTTTTTGGTACAATCTAATGTGTGGGATCTGTCTAATGTGATCCGTCTAGGAGTTTACAACTATTTTATAACTTTCAAAGATTATTTATCTTGTTATAATTGTGTATACTTGATGAAGGATAGAAGCGAAGTTCATAATACTGTTCATAACTTTGTTAACATGATAAATAACCGGCATGGTACTAAAGTCAAAATATTACGAACTGATAATGTTAGAGAGTATTTAGAGAGATCTCTTCATGTCTTTTAGAATGAGAAAGGGATCATTCATGAGACTTCTTCCGGTTTATATCCAATAATAAAATGGTATCACTAGAAGGAAAATCGCCTATTGTTGGAAGTCATGCAGATCTTCTTTTTATAGGAATGACTATAAAAGTCTTTGGGACGATGTTATGCTTAAAGTAACCTATCTTATCAATAATTGTCCTTCCACCGTGGTTAGAAGAAATGTGCCTTTCTCTATTATGAATCCTAATAAATTTCCTTTTAATTTGGATCCCTGTGTCTTTGGTTATGTTTGGTTAATCACCACTTTGGCCTGGCTTGACAAATTAGAACCAAGGACCATAAAGTGCATCTTTATTGGCTAGATTTTGTACTAAAAAAAGGTATAAATTATGTGATCCCATGATAGGAAAATTACACATGACAAAGGATTCTACCTTCCATGACCCCGAGTCTTATTATTAAGAGGAATCTTCCTCAAGGGGAGTACAAAGATAAGATTGTTGAGGAAAATGAAACAAGTCTTTATCTTTTGGATGGAGCTCATGAAATGTGATATGATATCCATGGGTAATATAAACATTGATAATGATAACAGTGACAGGCTCCTTCATCACTTTTATGGATATGAAAGAATTTAGGTAGCAATATTGATCGTGAAGAAAATCCAACACCGAACCAACCCTATATTTCCTCGGAGGATCCAAATCATGACAACTTTGTAAGTAGTTCTTCTTCCCTTGATAGTCTTGTTGATGATGCTAACAATACGTTCAATGACTTGATAGGTAATGATGAAAAACATGTAATATTATCATTCTATTGCGATGAAGAAGGCACCATGGTCTGGTAAGTCCTTTGACCTATTATCATGTGGAGGATTTTGTTACTTACTCTAAGGTGAGTCCAATCTATAAAAGTTTTATCACTTTATCAGATTCTCATGATACTCCCAGGAACATTGGTGAAGCTAAAAGTATTCCGAAATGAGCTAGTGCTATGGAAGAAGAGATGGATGCGCTTAGAAAAAAATGACACTTCGGATATTGTGGATATTCCAAAAGATGTTTATCTTGTTGGCTCGAAATGGATTTATATGATTAAGCAAACATCTGATGGAAAAGTCAACAGATCAAATATCGGTTAGTTGCTCAAGGATACAATCAGAATATGAGATAGATTACCTTGAGATGTTTGCACTATGGCCAAGATGAACACTATCAGAGCTATTATTTGTCTTGTCGTTTAATTCTCTTGAAAATGCATCAATTGGATGTCAAAAATGCTTTCTTGAATGGAAACCTTAAGAGGTCCACATAAAGATGCTTCTTGGTTATGAGGAAATAGGCAAGTGTTATAGATTGAAAAGAGTATTATATCGGTTAAAGCATGGTTTGAATGTCTTCGGATGGTCATAATAAAAAATGGATACAATCAGGCAAAATGGAGATCATACTCTCTTTATCAAAAGGAAGGGTGAAAAAGGTTTATTCTTCTAGTGTATGTGGATAACATGATTCCAACTGGTGTTGCTGATGAAGGATTATCCAACATAAATAAAATCCTTACTACATAATTTAAAACTAAAATGCTTAGGCAAGTTGAAGTATTACTTTGGCATTTAGATAGCCGGATCTTCAAAGGCATGGGCCTGCAAGAACAACAACAAAGCCTTTTCCCACACTTAAGTAAGGTCGTCTACATTGTTTTTTTACCTTCATTCAGATCTTTTTGGGTCCTCCTTGGGCTTAAATCCATGTAACTAAGATCTCTTCGGATAGTCTCATTCCAACACTTCTTGGACCTTTCCCATCCTCTCTTAACCAGCTCAACATCCAAATATCATCCCTCTGTCAAAGAAATTATATCCTCAATATACTTCTGGATGTTGGAATGCTTGGATGTAATCATGTCTCATCTCATATAGATGCAAATCATAAACTCAGCAAAATAGATGGGGAACCTCTCATGATGCTACCAAAGGAAGGTACCGAAGATTAGTTGGAAAACTAATATATCTCACTCTCACAAGACCCGACATCATTATATTGTGAATATGGTCATTCAATTCTTGCATGCCCTAAACTATTCATATGAATGCTATTGACCAAGATTTTACGCTATATAAAGAAGTAACGTGGTAAAGGGATCATGTTCCAAAAACATTATGATGCGACAATTAAAGTTTACGCAAATGTTGATTGATTAGTTCCGTTGATGATCAATGATCCACATCTAGATATGTCATTTATCTTTGTGGTTGAGAAATAAGAAACAAAATGTTGTCTCTAAGTTTAGTGCTGAGAAGACTATCATGCTCTTGCAAATAGTGTCACTAAAGTTTTATGGTTAAAACTTGATTTTTTAATCAGTTGTGTCCCTCTGAGATATTGTAATTTCAGTTATGCCCCTCCCTTTTTTGGGAATATCAGTTGTGCCCCCGACTTCTTGTCGTTCAATCACTTGTGCCCCTAGGGTTAGTTGTCATCCATCTCCAAGGCAAACAGACAATAACTTTGAGGATACAATGTGAATTAGTTTTATAAATGGACTGAAATGTCCAACCCTTCTTCTTCTTCTTCCTCCCTCGTCCTCTTCATCCCCCTTCTCTTTCTTCTCCCAGCTACCTGATCCTCCACGGCCCCTTCGCCTCCGCCCTTCACGACCCCATCCACCCCAGCTCCTCCCCAGCCCGCCTCGAGCTCCTCCCCATCACCCCTGCTTCCTCCACTTCGTACCTCCCCTTCCGCTCTCCTTCTGCCCCTACGTCGCCCCCTTTGCCCCGGCTCCTCTCTAGCCCTCTGCCTAGCTTCTATGCAGCCCCACCCCACATCTACTCCTCCACCCCCTCCGCCTCAGCTTGCCCCCTACAGCCCCTCCTTCTGCCCCTCCTCCCTGGCCTGTTGGTGGCACTCTTGCTCCTCCAAGAGATGGACGAAGACGATGAAGGATCACGATACTGTTGTGATCATATCTTGTCTACCTCTCTCGGTTCGGATCATATCGATCAAAAACAAGTTTCAAATTAAGCTATCTCAGTTAAATATTCATGGACAGGAATGAAGGAATCAAACACAGAGTAAGAGGATAGATGGATCTGGAGGGTTAATATGAGGTTCTAGGAGTTCCCTCTAACCAAAATGCCCCTCTTAAACACACCATGGTTTGAATCAACCCTGGTTATTTTAATTCTTTAACGGTCAATCAGACGGAAGGGCACATGTGATAATGGAGAAAGAAGTTAGGGGCATATCTGAAATTACAATATCTTAAAGAGGCACAACTGATAAAACCCCTAAAACTTTTGTTAAAATAATTGGATACTGAACCAATTATACTGGTGAAGATGTTACATGATAACATATCTACAATAAACTTGGCAACAATCTTGTAATGTGTGATAGGACGAAGCATATGGAAATTGATAGACACTTCCTCCATGAGAAGATTGATGCTGGACCGTTGTGTCTTCCTTATTTGAAATCTAATGATCGAGTTGTTGATCTCTTCATGAAAGGGCTACCTACCGGTGCAATTGGAGATGAATGTAGGCAAGTCGGGAATGGTTGACATATATGCCCAACTTGAGGAGGGGTGTTGAGTTGTACGAGTATTTTCATGGGTAATCAGGTCTATGGATGAGGGACCGTTTATTTAACTTCCAATATATTGTACCCATCCCCCATCATCACAAATCATCTTAGTAAGGAGACCTCTAATATCTTGTGAGGGAGATTAGGAATTGTTTGTGCCTTTGTAGTTTTTCCCTATCCGACAGATTTTTCACGTCAATCCTGTCTTGATCTTCATGTGCTTGGTTGCTTGAATTCAAAAAAGAGGGGGAAGGAGAGTAAGGAAATTTTATCAACAATGCTTTGAGTGTTTTAATTTTAAAAGTTCAGTTGCATCTTGCATTCAAAAGTAATTTCTAGGTCGAGGCGATTTTAGATTTTTATCTCTGAAGAATGTTCAGGGGGTGGATCTAGGGAGGAGCAAGTGGAGGCTTGACGAGAGACGGAAACCGAGCGACTAAGGTAAAGAGGTATCAATGGTCGTTACGATCTCAACCCCTCGGGTCGGACTCAACAAGAAAAAGAAGACCACCAAATATGAAAATCAAGCAATCAGGTCAAAAACAGCGGTCTCGCTATTTTATTTTACATGGTATAGATACTAGGGTCGAACACAAGGAGCATGGATTGGAAATCCTACGAAGTAGTCGGAAATCAAAAATGAGTATTTTTTGGTGAACTTTTATATTTTCCAATTTTCTTTTGTAATTTTAAAATTAAGAAAAATATGTAAAAGAATGGAAATAGGCACAAACCAACAATTATTGAACACCAAACAAGTCAGAAAATTAAAATAAAAATATTTTTGGGTTTGTGAAATATTTAGATAATTTTGATATTTTTCTTGGAATTTTCTGATTTTTAATTGATTTTATAAAAATGAAATAAGGTGAAAAATGAAAGCTATTGTGCAGCCAAAATCAAAAGGCTATTTAAAAATATCTAAATATCCTATAAAATTCAAGCAACAATTTTATGAGAAAATAGAAATAAAATACTAACTATAGAAATTGAAATTGCATTTTTTTATTTTTTTAGAATTTTTAATGATTTTTCTAAGTTTTTTAGTGTTTTTTATTTTTTAGGATTTTTATAAGTCCAAATGTGATGAAACTTCGAAAGAAGTAAAAACACACAAAACAAACACATAGTAATTTTTTGTGGATTTTTCAGAGGATTTTTAATATTTTTAGTTGATTTTTAAAACTGAACATAAGCAAATTTTTGGGTTTTTGAATTTTTAAAAATAGAAAATGAAAACAAACCGACTCCAAAAATTCATTGAAAATTTTACAACATGGCAGGAGCCATGTGTCCAAATTTTATGAAGTTTGGATGTGATTTGATGTTTATTTCAATCAATCAAACAAGCACAACACACAAGGACCCAGTTGCAATTATGAAAAACTATTCAGCCAAATAATAACACGTGAAAGAAATTTAGGGTTGAAACTGCAAAATACCCAAGGCCGCATGAGATCGGCACGTGAATCAGTCAAATAGGGCATAAATGTAATTCCCATTTACATACATTCAAACATTAACAATCATGAAGATCTGGAGAAAATGTGCAAAAATACCAGAAAGCATGTGACAGACCACGTGAACTACATTCAGAGGGACTATTTTGCAAATAAAATAAGTACGAGGTCACGAGTGCAAATATCCAAAATAAGAACAATGGGTAGAAATATTTACAGGACTACAAAATAAATACATAAACTAAGAGGGCCTAAGTGTAAGTTACCCTTATTATTAATAAAAGACCAACGGTCGATCGTCATCCATTTAAGATCTGACGGTTGGGAGCGGTGGATAACGGTTCGGCGATGGACAACTGGCAGAGGATCCTCAGATAGATCCAGTAGTCGAGATCCTCGGATGATGGACGATTAGGATTAGAACTGGAGGCTGGTCTCGATCCAACGGCGGAGGAAGGACCTGGATGAGCGGCAAAAACTCACCGCCGACGAACTTCGAGCGACCGATACACATGACTGGAAGCTCCTCTGATGCTGCTCTGATAGGGGAAATGAAGCTGACGACGTTCCGCAGCATCTGGTGGACTCCGATGGGGTCGAGAGCTACTAGAGTGCTCCGGTGATGCTCAAGACCTGGAGCTTTTGTGCTTTAGCAGTTAGACCTCCAGATGAGGCCCATTGGGCTTTGAAGCCTGCACAGGACAATCACTGGGTCGAGGGCAAATTGCCTCGACCCGTTAGCGGGCGGAATGGGCGAAGGTACGAGGCAGAGCGGGGCTCTCTGGCATGGCGACGACGGAGGAGAGCGTGAACCCCTATTCCTGGAAAAACTAGGGGGAACGGAGGGGCGCAGAAGGTGGAACGAGGTCTAGCGGAGGTGATGGGGTTGTCGATTGGACAAATAGAATGGTCGGAGTACGCATGATGTCCAATGAAAGCTTGGTTGACCGGAATCGAAAAATCGAAATAAAAAACTAGCTAAAGGCTATCTAGGTACCTGATGGCTGCTGACGTCTGTGCTGAAGGTCACAAACCTCTGGGTCGTAGCCTCAATGGAATGACGCATACAAAGGCTCGGGCTCGCCGGTGGCGGAGCATGGTGAAGAGCTCACCGGATTTGAGGCTAGAGGCCTCAATTCCTCGCTGCAATACTCTCCCTCTCTTCCTGTCACTCAAGAAGAAGAATGGAGGTCCCAGGGAGACGAAGGCAGATGGCCAAAGATAAGAATAAATTGTGGCTCCTCAAGAATATATACGTTGTAGGGTCTGAGAAAGGTGGAGCTCAAGTGCGCGGATCAAGGAATGGATCCCTAAAGGAATGGTGGGCGTGGCTCGCGGATCATCCCACGATAATCGGTGCTGTGGAGTGGTGAAGATGGAGGTCGGATAAACTCATGAGAATTTGAAGAAATCGGGTCGAAAAACCAGATCTGCGAGAGGAGTGGTCCAAGGGGGCAGTATACCGGAGTCAACGTTCCCCCGTGGACCAATCAGAATAATCCAGAGTCAATATTATTTGTAAATTAAATTAAAATAAGAAAATGGATTTATTTTAAAATAGTTACAAAATAAAAAATGTTTATTTATTTCAAACTATTTTTCAGTGATTTTTATTTATTTTTTGAAAAATAAATAAAGGTATATACATTATATTACATTATATGCATCTATAAAATATTTATTTGTTTTTATTTTAATTTTTATTTGGTTTATTTTTGTATAAATACTCTAATTTTATATTTTATTTATCTACAACGTAACTTAGAGTATACAATAATTTTTATTTTATTTTTATTGATTGTTTACAAGTGTTAAATAAATAGGTATATGTTACATATATACATGGTATATACAAGGTGGAGAGAGAGAATTTATTTTGTTTATATTTTAATTTTATTTTTCTCAATTTTTGTTTTATTTTTAGAAACATATACAAGATAATGGAAACACATAATTTATTTTTATTTTTGGAAAATACAGGGCTGAGTGGCCATATCTCTCTCTAGTTTTTTATTTTGCGATCATGCCCATGTTGGGCCTTCTCTTGGGTTCAGGTCACTCAATATTTATTCTAAATATTTCCTTCTTTTTCTCTATTTCTTTATTCTTTTATTTTTGCACAAATGCGTGCTAATTTATTGAATATTAACAAATGCATGCTTATTGACAGCTTATTGTATTTACAATCATATACATGGTGTTTGGCCAAGAAAAATAGCTAAAATAAAAGAATAAAGAGTGATGAATGGGGATTCATCAAGGCCATGACCCCCCTCCCATTTGAAAAAATATCATACCCCCCCTAAGATCATGTATTCCTTTCTCTGCTATAACCCTGAGGTTGTAATTTACAATTTTTGCATCTCTTTTTGCAAATTTAACACAAATCTTTCAACTTCCCTTCCAATCTCTGATTGCAACCAATCAATATCTCAAATTAGCCAATTCCAATTATGCAGCATTTCCCATCCCATCTCAGTCTCGTATGCGATTAGGCATCCCCTACCTCCATCTTTGTGGCCGTCCTGCACTAGTCTGCGACAACACCAGTGCTGCTGCCAGTTGCCGTCTCCTCCCTGTAGGGTTGTTGTTCTTTTTTCTGCAAATCCTTTTCGGTTCCTCTTTCTTCGCTCGTCTTGCACGAGGTTATGTAGTTTTATCAATTAGGTTGATTCAGAATTAGTAAGTGGTCTGACTTTGAGAATCTCTTATATATTATCAATCTCTTGTTTAGCGTTTTCTGAATCCATTGAAAAGGAGGGCAAATTTTCCTTTTTCCAAATTCTTTAACCTTTACATTTCAGTTTCCATGCTTAATGGGTTGTATGCTTGAACATGTAGTGTCCATGAAGAGGAAACGAGCTCGGAAAAGGATGGTTTGTTAAACCAAAATGCTTCCATTTTAAAGGTAGATTTAGCCAATTTGAAGGAGGAGATGGAAATGAGAAGGGATTTATGATCAGAAAAGTTTATGGGATATGAGTGATCTTTGAGATGGGGGCTAAGTCTAGGACTAGGCGGGATAGTGATATGAAAGTTCAATCAAGTTTGGCCCATATTCCTAAAATGACATCTATCTATAGGTAGCGATATTGAATTACTCAGATCTATAAGACCAAACCTTCAATAATAGTTGTTGAAACCAGGGACATGATGAATGGAGATGGCTCTCTCTGATGAAGATTCATCAGCATAGCGATAGATGTTAAAATCACTAGATAAGATGGTGTGACCTTTGGAGAAGGATTGAGATTGTACCTGCTATAGAAAAGCCTTTTTATTGGGTATAAATGTTAATAAAACTAATGTTGCAATTGGATGGTATGGCAAATGGGCTAAAATATGCTCCAGAATTCTTTATCAATGATATCGTTGTAGCGAGATATCAGTAGGTTTCAACTAAGTATACCCCACAATGGTAAGATAAGTTGGAATGTCACTCAAGGTAATCTAAGGATAATAGCCTAGACATAGCAATAGTGCTACACATTCTAGATTCCTAGATTAGGGAGAGGTTAATTTTATGTTGGGACTAGAGGTTTTTGAGTTTCGTGAACTTCCAGGGCCCACTGTCCCTGGATGTTCCATGGCATGATGTTAATGTCTATTTAATGATTGGTTGTTAACCACCAGTTTTATGAATGCTTGTAATATAATTTAGTGCGTTTGTTTCCAAGATCCTCTAAACCAATCTACTTTTGACCCTTGAATCCTTAAAGGAGAATTGCAAGTCGGATATCACATTATTCGATGGTTTAAGGTATTTTGGATAATTACATTGATGGTTGAAATAAAGTAGTGATCAATGAAATCATCTACTCATGATGTGTCGTAAAATATTCAAATTTATTTTTGTTAAGGTCTAAAGGGAGGGTAACCTCCATAATTTATTTATTCTTGACACCCAAACTTAGTTAAGGGTCATATTGGGATTTTGTCCTAGTTGTAGAATGGGGATTACGTCTGGGGTGCTCTTTTGTTTTGGCTCGCAGAGCACCGGATGTATTTGGCAATAGAATGGCTTATCACTTGTAAAGGCATGCATTTATAACATTAATTAAAAACTATTGTATGAATATTTAGAAGTTACTGGTTTACTACAAAAGCATTGTGAATCACAATGCTTGTTCATTTAATATGAAGTCAACTGTTTAATTACTTCAATTGTTTTGCTTGGCAGGTATTAGCAATCAAGAGTTTATATTGAGATTGGGGTCCGCAGAATCGCGAGCCAGAGCACGGAAGGACAAGTTGTACATTACAGAGGCAAGTGAAGATCGTAAGATAAACTAGTGTTTTCATGGTTTAATTTACTTGGTCAAAAAAATAATAATTAATAAATTGATTAGAGGAGATTAAGTGCAACAGACTACGATTGAAGACGTAATTGATTGCGCTAAATGGCTAGCTTTTCAAGCATGTGCTTTTAGAGGTCATGATGAATATGCATATTTAAAGAATTAGGAAATTATATCGAAATGATTAAGTTATTGGCATCATATAATGAAGAAGTTGCAAAAATTGTTTTAGATAATGCTTCTAAAAATGTAAAATATATATCTCCTACTATTCAAAAGGAGATATTAGATATTATTTTTACTAGAGTACAAAAGGCTATTTGTTATGAGAATGGGTATGCAAAATATTGCATTATTGTTGATGAAGCTCGTGATGAATCCAAGAGAGAACAAATGACTATTGTCATCCACTTTGTTGATATTAATGACTTTATTAGAGAAAGATTCTTGGATATTGTTCACGTCAAAGATACTAGTGCATTTACATTAAAAAAGGATTTCAGATGTCCTTTCTCACCATAATCTCAGTATTCAAGATATGCGTGGTCAAGGTTAAGATTGCAAGTAACATGCATGGAGAGTGGAAAGGATTACAAGCACTCTTTAGCATGGATTGTAAGTATGCATATTATGTATATTTTTTTGCCCACAGACTTCAATTAGCATTGGTTGCAGCATCAAGAGAAGTTGTTTTTGTTCATCAATTTTTCTCTAAGTTAACATTTGTCATTAATATTGCTGGTTCTTCTAGTAAGAGGAATGATGAACTACAAGTTCAAGCATTAAACTGGATGAAAAATTGCAGCGAATGAAATTGAAACAGGAAGAGGTATTAATCAAATTGGGACACTACAACGTGCATGAGCTACTAGATGGAGTTCTCATTTCCATTCAATTTCTAGCATGATAAGGTTATTTGATTCGACATGCCTTGTACTTAGTCATATCGTGAAAGATGGTTTTACATATTTTCAACGTGGGGATGCTGATGCTGTTTACAATTCAACAACATACTTTGAATTTATATTTATTTTACACTTGATGAAGGATATTTTGGGATTTACAGGTGTATTATACCGTGCAATGTAAAATATCGATCAAGATGTTTTGAATGCTATTAGTTTGGTTCCCACTACTAGATCTCTTATTCAAGACATGCGTAGAGATAGCTGGAATAGATTCTTTGACAATGTACAATCATTATGCTCAAAGCAAAATATTGATGTTCCAGATATGAGTCTTCTTTATTCTAGTAGAGCACGTTCTCGTCATGAGAAAAGCACCATTACACCTGAACATCATTATCGAGTGGATATTTTTACGGCTACATTAGATTCATAACTTCAAGGGTTGGATCACATATTTAAGGATACAACTATGGAGCTCTTGCGTCTTAGTTCTGCACTAGAGCCACAAGATGGCTATGAAAAATTTAATATAAATGATATTTGCTTTCTTGCAGCATACTATTATCTACAAGATTTCTCTGATAGTGAAAGAGATTTATTACAGTTTCATTTGATGCAGTATCAAGTTGATCTCCCCAATCATTCAAAGATGAAACATTTGAGTAGAGTATCTGAATTATTGCAAGCATTGGTAGAAACAGGAAAGTCACGAGTCTATTATTTAATCGATATATTGATCTGGCTTATCTTGACTCTTCTCATCTCAACTGCTACAATTGAATGTGCATTTTTAGCTACGAGCCTCGTGAAGACAAGGCTTTGAAATAAAATGTAATTTGTTTTTTTGAGTAGTTGTATGATTGCTTACATCGAGAAGGAGATAGCAGAAAAAATCACCGTTGAAGACATCATTGATGATTTCTAACTTCGATAAACTATGTAAGTTTACACATCACCTTTAAAGCTATGTACCTCAATAGTTGTATTTCCAGTCATTTATATATTTCTAAATATCGACTCCACCTATAAAATGATTCTGGCTCCGCCCCTCGGAATGCACTTAATGCCACGTAGAAATAGTTGGATCATGTTTGGTTATTTTTTATGGTGTCCCAATCAAAGTAAGAGGGTTACGCTTAGATGAAATAACCAGGACCATAAACCTGTATGAAAGTTAGATACCAACCCACAATATATTTGTTTGCCCAACAGAATCTTCTGAAAAGGGAGGGGAAGGTGACTTTGTCAATCTCATGGTTGAATTCACTGAATATAATTTTCCAAGAGTTTGGATTCTCCTTGATGTTTTTACTACTCTTAGTTTCAACATCTTTAATCAGTTAAACATTGCATTAATTGTCAATAGTGGGTGCATGCATCCTATGGAAGTGTGAGATTTCTATTTGTATATCATTCCCTGTGGTGTGGTTATTATAACTACTATTATATCAACCTTCATTGGGGGATTTAGCTTTAGGGGCATGGTGTTATTATCATATTATCCAAGGTTTTAAAAAATGGATCGGACGTTGAACCGACCAGTCTTCGGTTTGGTCCAACCAGGTTAGATCATCGGTTTAAATTGGTTGGAATGGTGATAATATTAGCATTATGTCCTCTACCGACTCGGAAAAAACTGGACCGAGCTTAATTTACTGTTCCGACCAGCCAAACCGATTTTGAACCTATATAATCAGACATAGATATGTAAGTATGTGTGTGTGTGTGTGTATATATATATATTAATGCAATAATCGTTTAAAATGTCAACTTTCAATAGAATGACATGATTGTCTATTTCGAGAAAACTATACAAAAGTTAGTCACATTTTCTAGCATTATATATCAATACAATATTGTAATCATTTATTTATAGTTGCTTCTAAAAAATTACTCTAAGAAAGTAGTGACAGAACTTAGATTCCAAAAAAGAAGGGCATTACTGATATGCAGAAGTTTAGAAGGGCACAAGTGATATAAACCCTATTATTTCATTATTTAAACTTTTATTTATTTGAAAATTTACCAAACCATCAAAACTAGGTCAATCCGTATCAACCCGGTCCGACCACTGATCCGATCCGATTTTTTATATTCTTTTTTTTGAAATTAATTACATGAAACCGACCAAATCGATCGGGACGGAGTCGATTTTCAATCCGACTGACCAGTTCGATCCGATTTTTTAAACCCTGGTATCAGCAGAGGTGCATGGATGACGTCTGGATTTCGATTTCTTCATGCACTTATTGACATTGGCATCTCAACATCAGTTCTTGCCAATTCAATATGAAACGGATGTTCCAAATACTTCCCATGCCAACTACCTTTTGAAATTATAGTTAGAAGGGATTTTTGCTTTATAGGGACTTCTACACCATCACCATTATAATGTCGCCAGGTCCCAACATAATCCCTATTCAATGCAAAGGCTATAGTGTAAGAGTTAATACGATGATAGAGGTCACGAAAGATTATATTACAACTCTTTTTTTATACCTTTACGTTACAACTCTTTAGATGAGCCTTATGGTATACATTTTTAGAGGCACGCAGTGATGTGGATATGATGTATTTTTTGGTAAGCTTTTAGGGATCATTGTGTAAACAATTATTGTTATACTCAGATTATATTTGACTAAAGGCATAAAATATTTTAATTTTGATTAATAGATATTAATGTGAGAAAAGTTCATCATTCAATTTCTTTGATTTATAGTAGTGCATGCATACAAAATAAAATATATCGTGAAATTTAAGGTAGTAAATCAACCAATTCAAAATGCTACATGAGCTACACATCTTTTATTAAAATGGAAATGATTTGTTTATTTTATTATCCTCACAGATATCGGGAATTGATTCAACAGTAGTAACTCGATAAGATAGAGAAGGTTACTAAGATATAATTAGAGTGTTATCTTCGATGAGTGGTTTTGGTAGATTAGAAGAGTGTTTTTGTACACCATAGATGCACATCGAACGGCTAATAAATGGTGTCGCATGATGTTTGTAGAAAGGTGCCATCTTATTTCAAGTTTTTCCATACACAAACACACGTACCCACCCACCCACATCCACCCACTCACCCACCCACACGCACATATAGGAAGAGGCAGCCCCGCATCATTTTTTTGCAATTTTTTTATTTTTTTGTAAAATAATACCATTTATATTCATCTATATATCCTCCAATATGTCATTCGAATTCCATCAGAAACGAATACTCTTATCCCCTCCATCTAGAACATGTACCTGTTCTAGATGGAGGGTACATGAGTCTTCCTTTCTGACGAAATTCGAATGACATATTGAAGAGATATATAGATAAATATACATGATTTTATTTTGCAAAAAGATAAAAAAATACAGAAAAATGGTGTGGGCGCGCGTGCGCGCGCGCGCACACACACATATATAATATATAAATATATAAAGAGAGAGAAGGACTAGCAGAATGATATATATATATATATATATAGCGAGAGAGAGAGAGATAGATAGAGAGAGAGAGAGAGAGAGAGATTAAAGAGGAAAATGATAAGAAGAAGGGGATAGGTATCTGGATGTGAATCTAACCACTTGCCTGGTTGGATGCTCATGACGTACATATCGAGAATGGATCCTCATGCCCGAGCTTCCCCAACCTTTCTTGCTCAACTTGTAAATATATATTAGGTCTGTTAGACCTGTGGAGGCTCTCGAGAAGTCAAGGTTAATAAACTCTCATGGAGAATGGGTAGGTGGCTGGTGAGGGAGGAGTGGTAACAGCAAGTTGGGAAGGACGAGTGGTGTTGGGCTAACAAAAGTCATAAGAGGTGGGTTGTCGTGTCTCTACAAAGTACAAAGTAAAGAAAGAAGAGGAGAAGAAAAGCTAAAGGGGAGGAGGACTGGTTGGAGAGGATACTGATGGGTCAGAATTAGAAATGTGGTTGCTCAATGGAGTTCATCCACACAACGATCAATGTTCAAAGGACCACTACAAGACAAAATATTGACCAAACTTTGAATAAAAAAATATTATAAATGAATTTATAAAAACCAAATGCTAATAAATTAATAAATAATTAAAATAAATAATATTGATAATTGTATTATACACAAAATGATATATAATGTATATTATTAAAATAATAAAGGGGTAAAAAGATGATAAATATAGGTTTATATATCAAACATCAATAGTATAAAGATTTTTAGATTGGTATTCTACATTAACTTAGTATATTTTATCTTTTATATATTTAGTACAAATTATAAGGATTTTAAATTTATTTTTATTTATTTTTATGTATGTATTTCCATGGCTAAATAAATAGGAGGGGTATAGAATACATGTTAATTATACATATAAATAGGGATTTTCTATTTATTTAAATTACTTTTAATGGAATTTAAATTTTATTATTATTTTATTTTAAAAGTATAATATACCCACAGGTTTGAAGTTCAAAGGATGTTATTATAAATCTACAATGAGACTTGAGATATTTTATAATAGTAAATGTTGAGCCAGCAAACATTGACATGTGCAATGAAAGTCTAAGTAAAGAAAAAGGTACTATGATTGACACATAACTAAATGAAAAAGGATCACATTCTCATAAAATGACATAATTACATTTTCTATGGTTTGAACGTGTGCAAAGAAGACCATTTTAGTGCTCTAGCTTGAAGGTGTGAAAAGTAAGAAGAAGATTATGGTAAGAAGGGTTAAAGAAAACATATTTTTTTTAAAAGTAAACATTAAGAGGATATTAATAGTTTGTATCTAAGTTCAAGTATGACCAAATTAATTTAGTTTTGAAGAAAATAAACCTTGTATCTTGTTTCACTTAAAATAAAAAATCGATTATTATTGTTGTTTTATCATGACTAAAGAAAGAAGATCAAATGGAATCAGACCTGAACAAGATGGTTTATACCTCTCAGATGAATTCAAAGAATACCTTAAATATATAAAATAATTTCCAATCTTACTCCTCGAAGTACTCAACAACTCAACGAAGTTGTAGAGAGATACAAAATCATGTTAGATATGGTAAGATCAACGATGAGTAAAGTACATCTTAGTTTCTGGAGACATGCAGTAGAGACCATGTCTTAAACAAGATTCCAAGTAAATCAATACCCAAAACTCCTCATGAGTTATGATTTGAAACCAAACCAAGTATACAACGCTTAAGAATATGGGGATGTCCGGGCTATGCTAAAAACATGGATGCAAGCAACATGGAATCTCACATCCAAGAGTGCTACTACACTAGATATGTAAAAAACATTGATGAACCTCATACTCATCATGCTAAAATTGGTCATTTATGCTCTGTTCCCCATCATTCACTTGTAATTAATCATTAATAGAGCATTATTAGCATTCATACATGTGTAAATAATGTCTGCATTTCATCATGCATAATTGCATTAAAAATCCCAAGTGTAAATTAACCCAAAAAGCCGCTAACTTCTCACATTTGTAAATAATTTATCCTAACTCCGATTGACCCAAAATCACTCTATTGTGTAGATATTACTAACCTTATTAAATAAAAAATACAAAAAATTACTAACTCCAATAAGTGTCAAATAATTCCAAAGTCTAATTTCACATCTGATGGACTAAAATGAGTATATCTCCCACATACAATGTCTGATTTTGGTCTACTCACCTTTAAAGTACTCCATTTTCAAATACCTTCAAAACAAGACCAATTTCGTAAAATTCGGAGCTCATATGTGAAAGTTGGGTTCTGGGCCTCTTTTGCGCATGCTAACTTTTTGCCATTTTGACCGAAGTTTTTATGTACATAATTAACCCTGTTAATTTTATTTCTTATTCATTTATGTTCTTCGATGAAAGTTTTATTAAGCGACACAAAAATCCAAATCCTGATTCAAACTAAAATCAAAGAAACTGACTGAGTCCAAGTGTCCGTTGTCGGTCTGTAAAAGTTGTGTGTTTCTGACTTCTATTTTATTTTCCTATTTTCTTATTTATTAAAAATTCAAAAATTTAGATTAGTGTGTAAATATTTTTTTTGTATTTTATCATATTTTTCTATAATTTTTATCCTCTCTAAAACTATCAAAAAAAATACAAAACCCCAAAAATCAGGTTTTCAATACACATGAAGAACCACCAAAAATACCACTTCTCACAGATGGCCTCTTTTGCTCGTGGTCATAAAAGTTGTATATCGACGAGACAAACAACTTTTGTGAAGAAAATTTTTTGATCCGAGGTCTTCTTTTACTTCTTCTCCATCCATAAAGTTGAATTTTTTTGGGGTGCCACGTGGCAGCCCTTGGGCATGCCACGTGGCACCCCACTTCCTCTCACTTCAGCCCTCTCCTCCGGGTCACGTGCTTGGCACGTGACCCCCCTTCATCTTCTCCAACCGTGCACATCTTCCTACGGCCATCAAAGCATCGCCATGCACAGCCCTTGGCCGTTACAAGCCGCTGCCCCCTTCATCTTCTCCAACCGTTACGAGCTCCACCCCTCCTCGACATGTAACAGACACCATCCTCGCTCCTATAAAGCCTCGTCACGGCCAGCCACTCTGCTCATCCACCATCTCTGGAGCAAAGACCCCCGAAGCCTTTGGTGACAGCAAGGTATAGGGCAACCTCCGGCGTGATCCAACACCTCCTTTGTGTGCTGCCTCGAGCTTCCAGCTCTTCTCAGGTGAATGCCCCTCGGCTCCCTCACGATCCCCTCATTGGTCACTCAAATCAATGCCCTTGCTCCGGCATCCTTCGTCGTCGAGCTTTGTCCCCCAAGTACCCCCTCTTTCTCTATGCCGATTCCAACTCTCCTCCTCCACCCCACACAACACCGCCGGCCTTACATTAGGCCGGACTCCCTTTTTCTGCCTCGATCACAGGCTTCGCCAATTAGCCCCCTCCCTGGTTGTTTTGCCTGACTACTTGCAGGTTCAGCCGTTGCCGTCATCATCAACATCCCCCTCGCCATCGGCTTCGTCTCTCCTCCGCCCCGGCGAGGGCCCCGCTTGCCCATCGCCTCCATCTTCCACGCGAGCACCTTAGCCATCGCGCCACCATCCACCGTGGTACCCCTCCACTGCGCGTGGAGCGCTGCCACAATCGGCCGTCGCCATCGCCTCCTTTCCTCGCAAGCACAGTTGCCGTCGGATCGGGCAGGCGGCCCTTGATCCGACGGCCAAGGGCCTTCCACGTGCCGCCCCCAAACCGTCCTCTAAAGCTCAAGGTTCGGGGCTCCCGAACCACAGGCGCGGAGCCCGAGCCTCCTGGTCCGACCTGAGCCTCTCCTTCGTCATCCGCGCCTGAGGCTAGGCATCCGAACCTCAGACTCGAACAAGCGAGCCTCAGCCGCGTCCACCGAACCGCAACACGTGCGCTCGGAGAAAATTGCACAGACGCCCTCCAAAGTTCTAGAATTTACATTTATACCCCGTCTGGGGTAAATTATAGAGGACCCCCTGCGACTTTCAGAAATTACAGATAAGCCCCTTCAAGGACCATTTTGAAAGAAAAACTTTGTTTTATTTACACTTTAGTCCCTGAAATTTCATTTCATTATATCTTTATCACACGAACTCCGTTTTGAGCATATAATATGCCATTTTGAAGCTATTTTCATTCTCTACCATTTAGTATATTTTGTGGACAGATTCGAGGGTGTTTATTGATAATTATTATTCAAAGATCTTAGTTGACATGCGGGCTAAATTTTGACATTGTTGTGCTATAGAGGAATTGATGATATTTATGCAGGGACTCCATGGAGAAAAGATTGTGCAATAAATCCTCATGCATTCTTTAATAATTATTTATTGACGATTTAATTTGTGCAGGAGCTTCAAAAAGGAAGATTGAGAAATTATTTCCCTTGTATTTTTTGATGATAATGTTTATCGATTGAGGAATAATTTACAGGGAAATTAAAAGAAATTTTCAACAGAGCCAGAACATATTAGAATATTTATTGACACTATGATTATTTCTCTTGAACTATACCTTTTGATCTGCTATAAATTTGAAGGTTATCGATTAACATATTTTAGAGTAGAAATCTTAATCTCAAATCTTGTGCTGATTTGTTTTCCTTGCATCACATTTGCATCTCATTGCATTATACATTTTTCAACACAGAAATTAACCAAGCATTAATTAATTATTTAATTTGATTTAAGACCACGCAACTAAGAATCACCGTTCCCTGTGTTCGACCTTGGTACACTTGTCAAGTAAAAATACTCCACAACATTCAAAGATTGTGGTGTTTTAATCAATCGATTTTCACCTCCTATACTACAACTATCGATTATTAAAGAAGTGGATTTCGCGTTCATCAAATGGCGCCGTTGCCGGGAACGACGAATGTTTAGGGTATTAAATCATTTTTTTAATTAATTTTGGAAAAATATTTTTGTATCATTTTATGCATTTTATTCTGCATCTCTCTCTTACTTCAGATATTAACCGCAATTTCTCTCTTTGCAGAAACTACTAGGAGCGACATTTTGGAATTCAATTCAAGGATCTGCAAGGAAGGAGATTAAGTTTTAATTTTGTGAGAAAGAGTTAGTATAGATTTAATTTTTTGCATTATTCTCAGGGTATCTCTCTGTGAACCCTTGTAATAATTCGGACTGAACATTTCTATGGTGTGTTGGGTCTGTTTCAACCCCTTCTGTGTGGTTGGGACCCGACTTGAGTGGCGTAGGACTTAGGTACATATATGCTTATTTTTCTATCATTGATTCTGCTCGTAATTTTTTGGCCACACTTTTCTCTAATTAAACGCACTATAGATCGTTCAACATTAACAAAAAATTTCAATCAATTCTTCCCACTAATAGAACTATCTGTTTAGGACGTTTTCCATCTGTGCATACCATTTAGTGTAAATTTCAATTCCTTGTCTTGCATCCCACATGAAGAACGCGAGGATTCACTGTAAGTCCTTCTCTTAAGCATGCATCATTGATTTACGTTGCATTGGCTTTTCCGATCCTCCTCCTCAAAGTTTTACAACTTAGGATTTAACGGAATTGGGACTGCTCGTTAGGCATGAATTTCTGTGCTTACATAAACTACAGTGATAACCTTAACTTAAAACTGGGACTGGTAATCAAGGTGACTGTAAATAACTGACATAAAATTAACTTGTGTCTAGTGGAGAGAAACCCACTCATTGTTTGTAAGGACTAGAACACACACCTTGGATAGAGCCAAAACTGAGGAATTTCACAGAGACTACTGTTTTTAAAAACAATTAGCTACTTTTCAGTGAGGGTCTCGGGTAGCCGTTTTACGGTCCGACTTCCCTTAGCAGAGTGGGTGGTTTAGAGGACACCGCGGAAGGCTCCGTCCTCAAGTAACACGGGCAGCCGTTTAAACGGTCCGTACTTACACCTATATTGGCTGAGAGTAGGTGCAACTAGTTGTACGAACTCGAGATAGTCATTGTGAATTATTTCAGTACCTAACAGCTTCGCTTAATCTGCAAAGATTGTTTTATCATTAAATTAAAATTGAAAAGATAAGCGGCCGAATCCTGACGTGCCTTCATCTGTGTTGGGTAGTGAACTTGAGAATTGTCTTGTGTTTGCTTGTGTCTGCTTCGTCGTAAGGACTCTCTCAATCCTTCTTGTCTTAGAAGTTTCACCTTTTCACTCCTCCGCTAAGGAATCTCTTATCCTTAACAAAAACCTTATTTAATTCCAACACTTATCTCAATCTCCCTTTCTGAAGGTGAAGCATAATGCCTCCAAAGAAGATGAAAAGAACGACAATGACCCGATCCGGGTAATCTTGGATAGGATAACCGCTGCCGAACAACATAATTAACAACTTAGGACACAGTTGCAGTACTACAACAAGGTGAGGCTGCTATGGAAGACACATATCTCCTGAAATTAGATGAAGACTATAATTGGTTGAGACCTGTTCCCCCTGAGGATACATTCGAACACAAACCACATTTCCTGGCACTGTTGCCAAAGTTCGGAGGAAATAATCACAAAGAACCATATATCTTCCTCCGCGACTTCGAGTTAGTCTGTGCTAACCTCTGCCACCCTAGGGTTAGCCAGGACTACATAAGATTGAGAGCCGTCCCCTTCGCCTTGACTGATAAGGCGGCCTACTGGCTAAAAAAATCTAGGGGAAATAGTCACAACATGGGCCACATTCAAGACTCTATTCTTAAAGAAGTTGTACCCAGTGAGTAGAATCAATCAAATGAGGATCAAGCTCACAAGTTTTACCCAACACCCGAGCGAACCATTTCATGAAACCTGGGAAAGATTCACAGACTTAGTACAGAAATGCCCAGAACACGGGATAAGTAAAATGATGCTGGTCCAAAGTCTTGTCAGCGGGCTGAACCCTAAGACTCAAGGGTTGGTTAGTGCATCTTGCGGAGGAAGATACATGGGACGCCATGAGGACACTGTCTACAAGGTGTTCGAGAGACTTGCTGAATCCAGTCGTGCACAAACCACCAGCCAGGCTTACATAGCCGGCTCCAAAAAGATGGTGAATAATCTGACGACCGATCACAGTGCTGACATGGGGATAATAGCTGATAAGCTAACTATGGTTGAGCAGATTTATAAGAAGGTGGATGAGCTCCATAAATCATCTGATATGGAGAAATTGGCTAAATTGCCTAAATAAATGAAGGAATTGGCTGACAGGGTATCAAAGATACCATCCCTGACTGCACCCCCCGCACCCATATACCAAATTCACTACGTTCAAGGTCAAGGGTAGGGCAACATAGCCATTGGGGGTGGAGATCAAATCTTTCCCCATCAAACTGAGGAAACCTCTGCCCAAACTGATTACAAAGAACCTCCACAAGTCATGGAGATAAACGGAGTTTGGTATAATCTGGAACCGGTCAACCACCTAGACCAAAACTCTACTCCGAACCCTCGTCCACCACAAGCCCGGCCCACCTACCAGCCTCAACCACAACAGAGGCAGCAATATCGTACGGGTTATCAGAACCCGCAACCTCAGCCACAGCAGAACCAACGCCAAAGCCAACAAGGCCAATATCAACGATCTCAGGCCAGGCAGGGCCAAGGGTCCTCCTCTTCTTCTATCTCTCCAGAACTCCAGCGAGTGCTGGATGAGCTTCATGATATGAGAGTCGACATAAATCGACTCTCTCGTTGGAGAGATGAGGTGACTGCACCCCAGACCGTGATTCCAGCCCAAGTCCAGGCTAACCCAAATAGCCTTGGATACAATCAAGTATTAATCTCTGACTATTCCGTACCTGAACTTGAGCCATCTTCAAATAATAACTCTTATATCTCTCTTAGGAGCGGACATACCGTAACCATGCTTGATCGAGCAAAGGAACATGGGGACATAGCCCCAGTTTCCACCAATTCACACAACCCTGGGGGAATTGACGAAGGAAGACAAGAGGAGAAAGAACAAGTCCCACCCACACCACCCAGATATAATGGAGAGTCTGAGTCCGAGTCAGATAAGGAAATGCCACCAAGACACCAGCCACATCTGCCCACAAATTTCCCTGTTTTTAGTCCGAGTAGTAAACAATTTTTCATTCAATAAAAGTGATGCTGTTGATCACAACAAATCCATCCCTTTCCCCCGTGCTCTTATGGTAGGAAAGAAGAAAAACATGAAAAATGAAGACAAGATGGCCTGCATCTGCAAAGAAAATATTAAGGTCACTCTGTCCTTAGACGAATGATAGAAAGAGACTCGGCTTTTTGAAAATACCTGAAGGTGAGATGCACACCAACAAGGGTCAGCAAATAAACTCCTAGCCGAACAAAGAAACACATACTCTCAGTTGCCACATCTCGTCTTATAAAAAATGAGCCGCCAAGGAAGAAAAGAGACATGGGTGCTCACTTTGTTACCAGCCACATCAAAGAAATCAAGTTTTCCAGAACATTATTAGATAATGGATCATCTATCAATCTCATGCCCACAACCCTATTTGAACATCTAAATCTAGGTCCTCTTAAGCAATCTATAACTGTACTTCAATTCGCAGATACATCAACAAAGAGACCTAGGGGAGAGATTCGAAATGTTGTCATCAACATAGAGGGACAAAACTACCCAGTGGATTTCACAATACTTGACATGGATGTCCCTAGGAATTGGAAAGATTCCCAGATGATACTACGACGACCCTTTCTGAGGACCGCAGAGCTATATTTGATTACACATCCGGGAGAATCCAGTTTGGAAAAGTTGAACTTAAAATGCAGCAAACTAGGTTTCAAAGACCTGACACTGAGTCGAGCACCGAGTTTGAAAAATCAGAAACTGAGACTGAATTTACAGAAGCAACAATTGGGCCCTGGAGAGAAAACCCATCTGCTATGATAGAATCAACCTCATCTGAAGAGGAAATTGTTGATGACTTAGTCTGCCAGCTCATTCATGCATCTACCAATACTCTAGGAGACTCAGAGGCCCCTCTAGACCTGTCAATCCATTCTCCTTATGTACAATCACTGAGTAAGGTACACAGATCGGACGCGGCACATGCCCCACCACATTCCATTATTTGCGATCTGATCCCAGAAACACCCACAACGGTGGCCAACATTGATACACTACAAGCGTACACATCACAACAAGAAACATCACTGAGAGGACCAGATCCGAGAAACATCATTGAATTACCTGAACTCAAATCATTGCCCCCTACATTTAAGTATGCCTTCCTTCCAGGAGAAAAGGGACAATTTCCGATCATTATCAGCTCATATCTGACCGAAGAGCAGGAGATCCGCCTGCTTAATGTTTTGGAGAAAAACCGCAAGGCTATAGGCTGGAGATTATCTAATCTCCCAGGGATAAACCCAGCCCTGTGCTCACACCATATCTACTTGGAAGATAACACTAAACCCTCCTGTGAATGCCAACGTAGATTTAATCCAAACTTTCGGGAAGTGGTTAAGACTGAGATCGAAAAATGGTGTGATGCTGGATTCATATATCCCATCTCCGACTCCAAATGGGTGTCACCTTTGCATGTAGTCTGAAAAAAGTCGGGACTTCAGATTATCATCAATGAGGAGGGAGAAGAGATCACGACACGGGTACCCATGTAGTGGCGTGTCTGTGTGGATTACAGGCACCTGAATGCCGCAACGAAGAAGGATCACTTTCCGCTGCCTTTTATAGATCAAATCCTGGAGAGATTGGCAGGGAGAGAATACTTCTATTTCTTAGATGGGTACTCGGGCTACAATCAGGTGGCCATCGCCCCTGAGGTCCAGGAAAAGACTACTTTTACATTTCCTTTCCGCACATACGCATTCAAGCGAATGCCTTTTGGGCTTTGCAATGCCCCCGGCACCTTTCAGCGATGCATGATTGCGATTTTTGCCGACATGGTTGGGGATTTCCTGGAGGTCTTCATGGATGACTTCTCGGTCCATGGTGATTCATACGATGATTGTCTAGCGCACCTGGACCGAGTCCTCCAAAAGTGTAGGGAAATGAATCTGGTGCTCTCTTGGGGAAAAAGCTATTTCATGGTGAAAGAGGGCATTGTATTGGGGCATGTCATCTCCAAGAAGGGAATGGAGGTTGACCATGCCAAAGTTGATGTGATCAAGAAACTCGAGCCACCCACAAATGTGATACAAGTACGGTCTTTTCTAGGGCATGTCGAATTTTACAGGAGATTTATCAAAGACTTTTCAAAAATTGCTCGACCGTTAACTGACCTTCTTGGGAAAGACACCGAATTCCTGATAGATCATAAGTGTCTAGAAGCCTTCGAATTACTCAAGAGTAGGATCAATGAGACCCCCGTCCTACAAGCCCCCGATTGGTCTCTTCCCTTCGAGATCATGACAGACGCATTCGATTTTGCTGTAGGGGCTGTATTAGGACAACGAAAAGATGGAATCCCGTATGCTATTCACTACGCAAGCAAAGTTTTAGACCCTGCTCAGAAAAATTACACTGTGACCGAAAAGGAAAAGCTTGCTGTGGTTTTTGCCTTGGAAAAATTTTGATCAATACTTCTAGGATCTAAGGTGACAGTTTACACAGACCATTCAGCCATTCGATACTTAATGGCAAAAAAGGATGTAAAATCATGACTACTGAGGTGGAAACTATTGCTTCAGGAATTTGATTTGGAGATTAAGGACAAACCTGGCGTAAAAAATGTCGTGGCTGATCATTTATCACGGATCGAACATAACAAAATTCCGGAATCCGAATCCATCCGTGAAACCTTCCCATACTAGTCAATTTCTGCTATTGACTCACTCCCTTGGTATGAAAATACGGTGAATTATCTTGTCACCAATGAAGTTCCTCAAGACTGGCCCAGAAACAAAATTGATCGACTCATATCTGAAGCGAGACACTATCATTGGGAAGAGCCGTTTCTTTTCTTTGAAGGACCGGATTGCATATGGAGAAGATGTATTCCTCAAGAGGAATACCAAAGTATCCTCAATCTATGCCACACCTTGGAGGTGAGAGGACATCACTCTGGAAAGAGGACCGCTGAGAAGATATTGCAATGTGGATTTTACCGGCCGACCTTGTTTAAAGATGCTTACAATTTTGTTAGGTCGTTCCCCGTCTGTCAGAGAAAGGGAGGAACCATTGGTTCCAAAGATGTCATGTCTATGCAACCAGTGATCATCTGTGATGTATTCGGTGTATGAGGCATTGACTTTATGGGCACATTCTCTAATAGTCAGGTATTTAAGTATATTCTTCTCGCGGTAGATTACTTATCTAGATGGGTGGAGGCTATCCCTACTCGAGCAGCAGATAGAAAAACTGTTTGCAAGTTTTTGAAAGATAATATTATTTCAAGGTTTGGGATTCCAAAAGGTTTAATATATGATGGGGGAAGCCACTTTGTCAACCGGGAGGTGAGGAAGTTGACTAAGGAATACAACATCAAGCACCGTGTCGCTACTCCTTACCACCCACAATCCAATGGCATGGCTGAGGTGTCAAACAGGGAGGTTAAAGGAATTTTACAGAAGCTTGTCCGCCCTGACAGGAAGAACTGGTCCCAACTCCTGGACCAAGTTCTATGGGCTTACCAGACGGCCTATAAGACCTCATTGGGCACCTCCCCGTTTAGAATGGTATATGAAAAACCATACCATTTGCCTGCGGAACTCATACATAAATCAGAATGGGCAATCAAAAAGATTAATTGGAATTATCACCAAGGAAAGAAGAACCGAGAGATGAATTTGAATGAACTCTCTGAAATCCGAAATCATGCTTATGAAAACAACACCATTTACAAGGACAAGGTAAAGAGATGGCATGACAAGAACAATCGAACCAAGATCTTTGTCCCAGGGCAGAAAGTTTGGCTATTTAATGCAAAATTGAAAATTTTTCAAGGTAAATTGAAATCAAAATGGACGGGACCCTTCATTGTAAGAGAGGTACACAATAATGGGAGTGTTGAGATCTCAGAGACTGCAGATAGTACACAAACATCTATAGTCAACGGTCAGCTACTTAAACATTTTGTCGAATCCAACGAGCAATTAGTACAAGTTGAACAGATCTCCTTCACTCAGGGCATAGATTTTGACGAAAGATTTGATCGTCCTAGATAAATCACCTCTCTGGAACCTACACTCTTCTGTATATCCATCTACCCGCTCTTGATCCCCCGATAATTAGGGGACCAATTTCATTGTTTATACATCACTTCTCCTCTTTTTGTCGGTACCCATCTACACTTAGTACGATCTATGTCAACATTTGACTTTGTGCCATGGGGACATAGCACAAGCTAAGTATAGGGGGGTGTGTTTGTATATATTCTATCTACTTTATCCATAGCTCGTACTTTAATCGTTTTTATCTAACATCGGGGATGGGTACAAGTAACGTGTATTACCTGTTTTTGAAGTTAACAAAAAAAACAAAAAGAAACAAAAAAATAAAAAACAAACAAAAAACAAACAAAAAATTCAATCATAGTCTTGCATTTCATCAAGCATTTCATGCATTCCTTGGTTGATATATTCCTAACACATTCACTATCACTCAAGGCTTGAGGATTTTTTAGGACACTTGATTTCTGAGATCTTGAGAGTTTGAGTTAGCCCGCCTTAGTCATTAGGGTTTTTGAACTTAATAATCCACACTTCCCTAGTTTGAAAGATTTGAGCACTATATTGCACTCTTCATCTCTACCTTAAAAGAATATGATCAGCACAAATCAGTTCCACAACTGCATGATTGATGAGATGAGTTGAGATATCACTTGAGGAACTAGAGATTTGAGTTTAGATCCGATCTAATGATGCTCGACGATGGGATAAAGTTAATAAAGGCTTCAGAAAATCTAAGTGTCAGCAAAATCCTAGCCAGTATGTGAACAAGTTCACATGCTATCTTTTTGATACTGACCTAAGTGCCAGGGTGTGTTGAACTTATTGAAAGTTGTTGATCAGTGTACGCCAACTTTTGGTAAAAGCAGGGGAGCTAGCCAAGAAAATGAAATGTAAAAGAAAAGCTCTATTATCCAAGTCAAATTATAAATGAGCTTCCACCAATGGCGAGCACTTCCAAACATTTTCAAAGTGTCCACTTGGACCAAATGCTAATTAGGACCAAGGAGTCGAGCTGACACCAAAAAAGGGATCTGCATCGTAAATGCTACAAGTCTGGGTGTCGAAGGTATCTTAGATACTCAAAAGATACACACCCCGGTGTACTCCCAGAAAAACAAATGCAAACAACTCCAAATTCTCTTGACGGACACATTGATCAACAAATCTAAAAATTTGCATGTGTTAAGTAAAAAGGCACTCGAGAGACCCCTTGTTCCAATGTGAGGGAGAGAAAATTAGACACAATCCTATGCCCTCCTTCATCTGGTCGTCCATATACACTTTCAAGTTTGACAAACTAATGAGACGGTTGACTAAAGCAAGAATAGACTTATTCCCTAGTGTTGAGGATTAGGTCTAGAGGAGAGTCTCTTGGATTGGAACTTTGGGTGATGTCTCGACTTGACTCTCATGAATGCAGTACACTAAGAATCATATCCCTATACTATATGTACAAATAGAGAGTTCGAAAATTAGAGAAGTTGGGTTCCTTTTGATTAAAGCTTGGTTGAACCCAAAAATTTAGGATCACTCAAATTAAGGGTCTTCTATGAATTGAGCCTTGAAAATTCACATGCACAGTCAGGGATGTATTCAACTAAGCCATTCATTCATTAATGCTTGGGGACGAGCATGGTCTAAGTATAGGGGTATGATGAACCTCGTATTCATCATACTAAAATTGATCATTTATGCTATGTTCCCCATCATTCACTTGTAATAAATCATTAATAGAGCATTATTAGCATTCATACATGTGTAAATAATGTCTGCATTTCATCATGCATAATTGCATTAAAAATCCCAAGTGTAAATTAGCCCAAAAAGCCGCTAACTTCTCACATTTGTAAATAATTTATCCTAACTAAGATTGACCCAAAACCATCTCCATTTGTATATATTACTAGCCTTATTTAATAAAAAATAAAAAAATTACTAACCCCAATAAGTGTCAAATAATCCCAAACTCTAATTTCACATCTGACGGACTAAAATGAGCATATCTCCCACATACAGTGTCCGATTTTGGTCTACTCACTTAAAGTACTCCATTTTCAAATACCTTCAAAACGAGACTAATTTCGTAAAATTCGAAGCTCATATGTGAAAGTTGGGTTTTGAGCCTCTTTTGCGCATGTTAACTTTTTTGCCATTTTTGACCGAAGTTTTTATGTACACAATTAACCCTGTTAATTTTATTTCTTCTTAATTTGTGTTCTTCGATGAAAGTTTTATTAAGCGACCTAAAAATTCAAATCCTGATTCAAACTGAAATCAAAGAAGCTGACTGAGTCCAAGTGTCCGTTGTCGGTCTGTACAAAAGTTGTGTGTTTCTGACTTCTATTTTATTTTCATATTTTTTATTTATTAAAAATCTAAAAAAATTAGATTAGTGTGTAGATAATTTTCTTGTATTTTCTTGTATTTTTTCTATAATTTTTATCCTCTCTAAAACTACCAAAAAAATACAAAACCCCAAAAATCAGGTTTTCAATACACATGAAGAACCACCAAAAATATCACTTCTTACAGATGGCCTCTTTTGCACCTGGGTCCTTCATGAAAGTTGTATATCTCGACGAGACAAAAAACTTTTGTGAAGAAATTTTTTTGATCCGAGATCTTCTTCTACTTCTTCTCCATCCTTAAAGTTGAAATTTTTTTGGGGTGCCACGTGGCAGCCCTTGGGCATGCCACGTGGCACCCTACTTCCTCTCACTTCAGCCCTCTCCTCCGGGTCACGTGCTTGGCACGTGACCCCCCTTCATCTTCTCCAACCGTGCACATCTTCCTACGGCCATCAAAGCATCGCCATGCACAACCCTTGGCCGTTACAAGCCGCCGCCCCCTTCATCTTCTACGGCCGTTACGAGCTCCACCCCTCCTCGACATGTTACAGATGCCATCCTCGCTCCTATAAAGCCTCGTCACAGCCGGCCACTCCGCTCATCCGCCATCTCTGGAGCAAAGACCCCCGAAGCCTTTGGTGACAACAAGGTATAGGGCAACCTCCGACGTGATCCAGCACCTCCTTTGTGTGCTGCCTCAAGCTTCCAGCTCTTCTCAGGTGAACGCCCCTCGTCTCCCTCGCGATCCCCTCATTCGTCAATCAAACCACTGCCCTTGCTCTGGCATCCTTCGTCGTCGAGCTTTGTCCCCCAAGTACCCCACTTGCTCTCTGCCGATTCCAACTCTCCTCCTCCGCCCCACTCAACACCACCGGCCTTGCACAGGCCGGACTCCCTTTTTCTACCCCGATCACAGGCTTCGCCGATTAGCCCCCTCCCTGGTTGTTTTTCATGACTACTTGCAGGTTCAGCTATCGTTGTCATCATCGACAACCCCCTCGCCATCGACTTCGTCTCTCCTCTGCCCCGGCAAGGGCCTCACTCGCCCATCGCCTCCATCTTCTACGCGAGCATCTCAGCCACCGCGCCACCGTCCACCGTGGTACCCCTCCACCGCGCGTGGAGCGCTGCCATAGTCGGCTGCCGCCATCGCCTCCTTTCCTCGCAAGCACAGTTATCGTCGGATCGAGCAGGCGACCCTTAATCCGACGGCCAAGGGCCTTCCACATGCCGCCCCCAAACCGTCCTTCAAAGCTCGAGGTTCGGGGCCCCCGAACCACAGGCGCGGAGCCTGAGCCTCCTGGTCCTACCCGAGCCTCTCCTTCGTCATCCGCGCCTGAGGCTAGGCATCCGAACCTCCGGCTCGAACGCCCGAGCCTCAGCCGCGTCCACCGAACCTCCCGGCACATGTGCAACGCACGTGCGCTCGGGGAAAATTGCACGGGACGTCCTCCAAAGTTCCAGAATTTACATTTATACCCCCGCTTGGGGTAAATTGCAGAGGATCCCTCCGACTTTCAGAAATTATAGATAAGCCCCTCCAGGGATAATTTTGAAAGAAAAACTTTGTTTTATTTACACTTTAGTCTCTGAAATTTCATTTCATCATATCTTTATCATACGAACTCCGTTTTGAGCATATAATATGTCATTTTGAAGCTATTTTCATTCTCTACCATTTAGTATAGTTTGTGGACAGATTCGAGGGTGTTTATTGATAATTATTATTCAAAGATCTCAGTTGACATGCGGGCTAAATTTTGACATTGTTGTACTATAGAGGAATTGATGATATTTATGAAGGGACTCCATGGAGAAAAGCTTGTGCAATAAATCCTCATGCATTCTTTAATAATTATTTATTGAGGATTTAATTTGTACAGGAGCTTCAAAAAGGAAGATTGAGAAATTATTTCCCTTGTATTTTTCGAAGATAATGTTTATCGATTGAGGAATAATTTACAGGGAAATTAAAAGAAATTCTCAACAGAGCCAGAATATATTAGAATATTTATTGACACTCTGATTATTTCTCTTGAACTATACCTTTTGATCTGCGATAAATTTCGAGGTTATTGATTAACATATTTTGGAGCAGAAATCTTAATCTCAGATCTTGTGCTGATTTGTTTTCCTTGCATTACATTTGCATCTCATTGCATTATACATTTTTCAACAAAGAAATAAACCAAGCATTAATTAATTATTTAATTTGATTTTAAGTCCATGCAACTAAGAATCACCTTTCCCTGTGTTCGACCTTGGTACACTTGCCAAGTAAAAATACTCCACAACATTCAAAGATTGTGGTGTTTTGATCAACCGATTTTCACCTCCTATACTACAACTATCGATTATTAAAGAGGTGGATTTCACGTTCATCAAACATATTGATATATACTTTATGATATTGAGACTCTAAAAGTATTTACATCTAGAGACATCAAATTACTAGAGGAAGAATTCAGTAATCAAGACAAGAACAAAGTAAAAATGAACTCATGAGTTTAGTGAGATCGATGAAGTTCATATACTAGAAACTAGAGATAGTAGAAAATGACACACCTATACCTCTTAGAAAGAGTTCAAAGGTGGTAGGACCACTTGAGAGGTTTGGATCCATCTATCAGAAGAGTATGATGATGATTCGACTTCATATGTTGAAGTACTTGCAGACTGTGACATGAATAGACGGATGATAGCAATGAAGTATGAAGTAGACTATGGATGTGGGACCAAAAAATATTCCTAGTTCATGCTCTTATCAAGTTATCGAGTTGACCCTAACTCAGGATCGACTCGATAACCCTAACGAGCCATAAATTCAACTCAAGCTTGATAAGTTTTTGAGTCGGGCTCACTCGCTCTTAACGAGTTGAGCTCATCGAGCTCGAGCTCAATAGACACCCCTATATGTAAATGGATCTTTAAGAGAAATACAAAATCCATTGGAAAAGGTGGACACATTCTAGGTACGGTTCATAGCCAGGGGCTACAAAGAGAGACAAGGCATCAAGCTTAATGAGTCTCTCTCTCTCTCTCTTTCGACCATGCTTAATCCAATAGGATATTGCTAGTTATAGCTACATAACCACACCAAGACTATATTTCGTAATAGATACCTCAATGAGGATAATTATATGAAACAGTCTCATGGCATCATTTCTAAGGAAGACAAAGTGTACAAGCTACAAAATTCCATCTATGGCCTTAAACGAGCTTTTCCTAGTTAGAACATCTGATTCAATGAAATCATAAAGAGTTACGATTTTATTTAGAATTCCAATAAATCATGTATATAGAAGAAGCTTGGTGGGAATGTCATTGTGTTCGTTGTGCCTTGTGTAGATGACATCCTAATCATTGGAAATGACACAGGGATGATGATCGATGCTAAGATCTGGTTGTCCCATAGAATACACTTATATTTTTGGTATGAAGTTGTTAAGAAATAGAGAAAAGAAGATATTAGAACAATTACAAGAAGGATACATCATTAAAATCTTAGGAAGGTAAGAAAGACTCACTTCCTTAAAGAAAATATTTTAACCTATCTAAATGGATGACACCTCAAAATGCTGAGGATAAGAAGGCCATGGATGGATACCTTGATGCATCAAAATCGTACGAAGCCCAATGTATTCCATAATGTATATAAGACCATGCATATGCAATGCATTGAGATCGGTAAGATTTTACTAATCCTATTATGGAGAACAAAACTAGAGTACAATTAAGAGCATATTCAAGTATCTAAGAAGAACTCAAGACTATGTATTGGTTTATAGAGAAAGATCTCCACCTGATGTTGCTAAAGAGACCGTATGGTTGCGCAATTTCATCTTGGAACTTGGTGTATCTTGTGAGTCTGACACAAGATGGGGTGAGTTGTGCAATATACACATATCCAATAAAAACATACAAATAAAAAATAAGAATTGACCATTGAGATAGAGAGATAATAAACCATAAAGACACAATAATTTTTACATGGAAATCCAAGCATGTGGAAACCACGATCCATACTCCTATTCTAGGATTCCCTTCACTCTCTCAATGAAGCCTGTTTCCATTATTCTAGCACTACTTTAACCAGATCGTAGCTCATCATCTCATACAAACCCATAATCTTCCTTAGACAACTCCCAAAGGAATATTTTATCTCTCTCTTAGATAAAAGAATCCACAACTTGGATACTTATATAGAAAATGCTAAATAGAATACAATTAAATAATGAAACTTGAATTCACAAGCTTATCGACTTTAATCATAGAGTATGCTCTAGAATGATGAATAAGAACGCAGTAGAGCATAGAGAGTACTAACAACTTCAGCATCAAGAAAGCTTTGAAATGAAGAGGGATCAAGAGCATAGAAATGTTGTAAGAACTCGAATATCGCACAAACTTATCACTCTTTCATTTCTTTTGAGAGTAGATGTTTCTCTTAGTTGTCTATCTCAAACAATGAGTTATAGGGTCACTTATATTGGACTAGCCTCAAAAGAGTCGTTGGTGTCCAAAAAGGAAAAGTCCAACATTCTGATTTTCAAAATCTATGAAATGATCAATCATGTAAACAACGTGATCAATCAGGTCACAAAAGTGATCGATCAATTTTAACCATTGCCTTGGAATTTAAAAAGTAATCTATCATGGCCAAAAATATGATCAATCAGGTTAATCTATCATAAGAAACAAGATGATCGAGTAAGGGTGATCGATCATGGGTGTCAGGATAATCGATCACATGTCCAAAAATTGATTTTATGAAATTGATGATTCTGGTTTAAGTTTGCTTGTTGATAAAGAATATGAAAAAATTATAAGATCCGCAATCCCCTTCTTCATCCTCATCCTCTGAGGTATTTTTCAACAGAAAATAAAAACTATGTAATATGCCACATCAACATCTAAAGTCTTCAAAAGTTGAGATTATGGAACTGAGACTTTCTTTGATTCTTTCATGGATCTGATTTTTGAGCTTTGAGCCTTTAAACAGAGTCTTTCAGAGTCACTTTAGGCTTTGAGTTAGTTTCAAACTTTTCTATGAGATTCTACTAGAAAAGTTAACCAAATTATAGAACAAATATGTAATTGAATCATTGGCAAAATATAAAGTCATCAACATATTTTTTTTAAGATCTCCCATTCCGTTACTTTGTGTTAATAGTAGTGCTATACACAATCAAAGGAACCCATATAGGGACAAAAGAACGAGCACATGGAGATGAAATATCACATAATCCAGGAGATGAAAAAACATGGTGATATCACTATCACCAAGGTCACCTTTGCAAAAACATTATTGATCCTCTGATAAAGCCTGACACAAAAAACTTTTAACAAGTATGTTATGAGTGTGGGCTTGAAAGTAGTCCATGAATTGCTTTGAATGTTAGTAGCAGACTCTTGGCCATGTAAGCCCATGATGAGCCATTATGCAATAAAAGTGTGCAAGTAATTTAGTTCCATTATATAAATTAAAGCATAAATTGTGTTTGCACTAATAGGTTCCCTTAGCACAATTAGGGCTATTTAGTATGGTCATCTTGATATCATATAGCTATTGATCTAAGGAGTTAGATCATAGAGGATGATGTAGGGTCATAGATCTAAAGAGTTAGATCGAGGACATAATAAACATTGTCAAGTGATATTCAAGAATGATCTCCAGTTTGAGAAAGATGCTAATATTTCTTTAAGACTAAAAATCCGACTAACACTCTTAATGCATGTCATCTATGAAGGAAAAGAAATTCAGAGGTGTCGGATAAGTCAACTTAAAGAGTTAACTTAACGAGATTGACATAGTAAAGACTTGTATTATATACTGTCATGAACATGCATACATATTTTCACTAGAGACAAATATAAGTCTATATATCTAATTATGTACATTTAATAAACCAATAGGTTAATGTCTCGACAAAGTCTATACATCGATGAGTTGTCATATAAGTAAATATGTGATGTATGATCTCTTAAAGGAAACATATAGGTTCACACTTTTTGAACTATGAGAAGGAGCTCACTTATAAGACATTGGGATCATAATTAATTCCATCAGTGACCGTCTTATTTATGAAATAAAACAAGGAGTCAAGAATATTACCATATGCTTTTAGAAAACATATGATTGCTCAATGATCGATTGAAAAACCTATTGAAAATCCCTCGAAGAAGACAACCTAACATGGGTTTGAACTTTGGTTTATTCAAAGTCTTCCGGTATGCATGATGCTTGAGTATTGGGATTACTTTAGGTTGATGGAATCATAATATTTTATCTACCGTGATACTTCCATTCCGAGGGAATGATGTAACTGATTTGATTTTGTTGATTCCACTTTGATGCTAAATGAATGGGAATTAATTGGATAAAATCTCAACTTATAGAACTAATTTCTAGATCCAAAGAGTTGAAAATTGAACTAAAAGAGTTTGAAATCAATTAGAGAAATGATTCAAAAATATTCGACCGGAACTACTCAAAATGATTTAAATCATAATTTCAGATGTAATCTAGTTACCAAGTCACTATACATAGTATATACAGTCTCCCTCATATTATCTCCAAGTATTCGTGGATGCTACGCATGAGCCCTAATTGAATTATTAGTCATACATTGAGATATTGACAATCAAGATAATATTGGTTATTATTATTGATATTAGGAATATGCAAGTATGGTTTATTAATTAGATTTATATTAATATTTACATTGATCTATAATAATTAGCATTAACATGAATATGATTCATATATATTTTAGAGAATATAAATATGATTCACATAATTAATTAATTAATGTTGAGGTGGATTGGATTCACATTCTTCGTCAATTAAATGTAAATTTCATTTTGCATTTTATTATGGACTCATATATTGGATTCATTATTTGGCAGGATGATTTTATAATAATCCCATTATGGTTGGTAGAAATTGATTGAATAAATAATTTAATTAACTCCAAAACTACCATGAACTAAGTTCAACTAGGAAATGAATTAATAATGAAATAAATGAATAAGGACAAGGGTCAATTGTCTTCTCCATATGGTCGTCCATATGGGTTGGTTATTCAACCAATAGTTCAAATCCAAAGAGAGAGAGAGAGAGAGATGGGGAATAGAACCAGAAGTTGTAACTAGGAGAGGGGGGGGGAGAGAGAGAATAGAGAGCCTTGACTTTTTACTCCTTCTCTATGGGCTATCCATATCTATTTACAGGGAGCATGTCTCCATCTTCGCCATCCATTTTAGTGTGAATAGTGAGGCATGATTTCTCTTTTATTAATTTAACAAATTCTAAGAAGAGCAATCTAGTCTTAAGAGAGGAGAAAATAAAAGAGAATAATTTTATTTATTCTCTCCCTTAGTAGTACCCACATATCCCCACCATATACCCTAGGTCATTTACCATATAACATCTTCTTCCTTATTTATTGGCTAGACAATTGCAAGAGGATTCATTTTCTTCTTCGTTTTTTTGTGCTCAAGTAGGTCTCTTTTTTGTGAAATGAAATCAAGAAGCAGAAATCATTCTTAATCTGGATGTAGAAATCATGAATGTCATCATTCTACTGTCTATACTCAAGTCATTCATGAATCTTCATAATATTCATTTTGTATGAATTTAATGAAGCATGTATAAATGTTGAAGTGCTCTTGTATTGAAATCTTTTGAATTCAACATAAGAGATTCTTTGTCTTTAACAATGGTTGTTTATAGATGAAGAGAGCATAGTGGAAGAGTGGGTTGGACCCGTGTGAGAAGGAAAGTCAAAGAGTTGATTCTACTTCTGTGACTTCCATATGGCATCCAGATAGTTGGATGAATGCTAATACTGCAATGAGTCGATGTATTGAGAGTATGACTATCTGGACTATCTAGGATCCTTAGAGAAGGACTCGGATAGTGCATCGAAATAATCTACATTTGATCATTGAAATTGACTTTCTTATAAGATAAGATTAAAGTCTAATAATTGTATCTCATTCTTCTAATGACACTTGCAATTGTTGCATATGTTTTAAAAGACTAAAATTTTGATCTTAACGTTTACATTTATCCACGTGAATATTGATGCAATTGTTGCAACAATCTTTGTTGGATTGATAGACTTCAAAGTTTCAGTGGGAGAGCCTTAGTCTTAGAGAATGTCTCTATGACCTAGATATTAGAATACACTCATTGTTTGTTTCTAAATGTTGGAAATAAACATGAACTCTGAGATAGAATTATCATAAAAGGTTATGATGGATATATTTCAGATAGTAATATAACATCTAGTGGACTCCACAAAATTAGAAAATTAATGAATGGTTCATTAAGATTTCTAATACTGAAAATTAAACCTTAACAAATCAATAGGAGGATGAAGATCATTTGACAATGATCCGGCATCAAGTCTTGGACTTATATCTATTGACATAATCAATAGACTAGTGAGGTATTGAACTTTAGATTGTCTGAAGGTTCAAATCTTACATACTTGCGAATATTGTATTCAAAGTAAATATGTCCAATACACTCTTCTCTGGGAATGGTGTAAGATGCCAGGGTATTCATGATCTTATACATATTGATGTATGTGGATCATTTGTATCATAATAAACATTGATGATATGTGATATCATTCAATGATTATATGTGATATGAGATTTCTTATCTTCACCTAAGAAACCTTTGAAATGTTCAAAGATTTCACAATTTTGGTTTAGAACCAAAGTTTGAAGAAATATGAAATGAATTTGATCTAACCTAGGTAGCGTGTACCTGTTAGATAAAATTCAAAGAATACCTTATGGAGATATGAATATCATTTCTATCTCACTCTTCCTATTAAACCTGAACTCAATAGAGTTCTAGGGAGATGCAATTGGATCATGTGTGACATGATTTGATCAATGATGTTTTTTTAGCATAATTACCTCTTAGTTTCCAGGTATATATGTAGTAGAGACTACACTATATATCCTTAATAAGATTCCATGCAAGTAAGCTGGAATTAAGCACTAGAGAGTGCTACTTCATTAGGAAAATAAAGGATGGTATGGGATACCTACTTTATGACCTTGAGATTCCTAAAATATCTCATCTCTGAGAATGTGTTTCTTAGAGGCAGAGACTCTTGAGAATCAAGAAGAAAATGAAGTAAAAGGAACTCATTTAATCTTGAGATGATAATGAGGCTCCTGAAATCGAAAACTAAAAGGATAATTAAAAGATGAAACATTAATACCTCTTCAAATGAGTTTGAGGATGTATTCCATGTGTCGATTAAGTCTGACAATGATCGGACTTCATGTGATGAAGCTCCTAAGGATCATGACATGGAAAGATGGATATTAGAAATAAAGTCTAAAGTATACTTCATATACAAGTGTTGCATATGAAGCCTCGAGGATCCACCTATATGGGTAAGACCCTTAAAGGTGTAAATGGATCTTCAAGAGAAAGGGAATCTGATGATAAGGTAGAGACCTTCAAAGCTCGGTTCGTAGCCATGAGCAACATACTGGGAGAGAAGACATTGCTTGCGATGAGACTTGCTCTTAAGTAAACATGCTTAAACCCATCATATTATTTCTAACTATAGCTACACAACTTGGCTTTGACATCTTCGAGATGGAAGTCAAGATTGCATTCCTCTATGAATGTCTCTCTGAGGATATTCACATGAAATAGCCCCAGGGCTTCATGATTAGGGAAAGTAAGGTGTGAAAGCTAAAGAAATCCATCTATGGACTCAAAAAAGCTTCTTGTTGGAACATAAGATTTGATGAAATTATAAATGTTATGATTTCAGATAGAATCTTGATGAACCATATGAAGCTTAGTGGGAGTGCCTTTGTGTTCATTGTGCTAAAAGTAGATAATATCCTAATCATTTGGAATGATATAAGGATGATAATAAGTGTTTTATAGACTGGCTATTCCATATCTTGAAATATGATTTCAAGGATATCTCTTAGATCTTAGTTCTAAAATTGTTCAAAAGCAAAGAAAAGAGGGTATTGGGACTGTACATTCTTGGAAAACCCCAAGGAAGGCTTCCTTTCCTTAAGATATGGTACTGACCTATCTAAAGGGATAACACCTCAAAGAGTTGAGGAAGTGAATGCTAGAACTGCTTGCACTTGTGCATCAGTTACGAGAAGCTAAGTGTGTACAAAAGCCAGATATCTGCCATGCAGTGGGAGTAGTAAAGAGTTGCTAATCCTACTATGGAGAGAAAACACTTGATTGCAGTAATAACAAAATCTTCAAAGATGACAAAGCTTAGAGATAATGATCTCAAAGTCTCATCATCAAGAACCTAAGACTTTATAGATAGTGATCTAAAAGGTCTTAACTGTAGATGCCTTGGGAGGTAGAGATCTCCAGGAATAAATGTATTTTGATAAGGATTATGGAAATACTGGTTATAATAATTACTGAGCAATAGTGTCAAGGACACTATAACTACTTTATCAAGATTGAGTATTGGTTGCATAAGATGCTACATTCGCATCGGATGCGAGCACTGTTACCTGGGGATATGCAAGTGTCGTAAAAGGACTAGGCGTAGTCTCGCCGGAACAGAGTGATTGATCAACTTACCTAGCTATTTTCTAAAATATCCTATCATTGTCACATGAGTGTAGGTTTAAATGATTAGCCCATTAATGGCTCTTTGAGCTAGTGGGAGATTGTTGGACATGCGAGCCCACGACGAGCCATTATGCAATAAATGTTATTGCACATATCATTCCCTGATCTGAAATGAAGAATAACTAATTTTCATAATAGGTCCCTTAGTACAATTAGGGTTATGTACCATGGCTATCTTAATGATCATACAACTGTTGATTCAATTATTGAATCATAGAGGCTGGTGCTTGGATGAATATCTAAAAAGTTAGATTGAGGACTCATCAAGCACCGTCAAATGATTGTTAAGATGTGATCTCCAGCCTGAGTAGGAGATGGCAATCCTTTCTCACATAGGCTGATATCTGACCGACCTCTTGATGCAGGTCCTCTGCATAGGAATAGAGATTCAGAGGTGTCAGATTAGTTAGGTCAAAGAGTTGACTTAACAAGATCGAGATAACCAAAGTCCTATATCGTATGCTGTCACGATACAGGCATGCATCCTCTGATCGGAGACAGATGTGTTACTATATGTCTGAGTATGTACATTTGGCAAACCAATAGGTTGATGACCTAACCAAGGTCTATACACTAGCGCGTGGGTGTGCATATAAGGGCATATGAGTAATACGATCTCTCAAAGGGATCATACAGGTTCACTACTGAACCGGAAGACATGAGCTCACTCATGAGATATTGGGAAGAATCAAATTCCGTGCACGGTTGTCTTGCTTTGGAAGCTTGACTGAATTTGTAGGTTTGATAGATACTTTTGGAAAGTATATGATCAAGACCTAGGTATGATATATGCTTTTGGAAAGTATATAATCGATATCAAATCCCAATGATAAAATGAGAAACTTACTGATAAAACTCTAAAGTAGATAATATAAAGTTGATCTAATAGTTCGGGTTTATTCTGGGTCTTCCGGTATGCCGAATGTACAGGTATTGGGAATACCTGAGGGTGATGTAATCATAAACGATTGTATAACCATGACGCTTCCATTCCTAGGGAGTGATGAAACTGGTCTGGATTTTAGTGACTCCTCTCAATAGAGAAGTAATCTGATCTTGGTCCAAATGTTGGACATTGATCTGAATATGATTCAGATGCGATGAGAAGATTAGATTTGCGGTCTTGATTTAATCAAGCATCTATGGGAGGCCCGAGATTCGGATTTGAGATGTGATCTCAATATCCAAGTCACTATACGTGGAACAATACAATCGCCCTGTCCTTATCTCCAAGTATCTGTGGAGAAAGCGCATTATCCTTGAAAGAGTTCATGGATAATTTCATTGTTGATATCAGTATCCAAGCATCGAGAAAATTGATAACTAAATGTGATTTAATTATCATAGATAATATGAATTTGATTCATATTATAAGGAAAGATATATAAGATAATTAAATGTGATTTCATTATCAAATATATGAATAATGTGAATGTGATTAATGTTATTTGGGCATATGAGAAAAGAGATCCAAGATGACTAAATGTGATTTAATTATCATGGATATGAATAATGTGGATAGCACTATCCATATTAATCATATATATTGTAGATGTGATTTATAATATATTAGAGAGAGCATATTGTGTTTTATATTTGTTGATTAATTGTTAATGTGAATGAAATTCACATTGAATGATTAATTGAAAATATAATTACATTTGATTTTAGGTTGTGAATAAGATTCACATAATTTCAATGGCATGATTGATATTTTCCATAAGATAATTTGGATTTTTTGTGAAAATATTGTCAACAAGAGATGATGATATATATCATGAGATAATGAGATCTCATGATAATTTGAAAAGATAGACCAAGTCCACCAAAGAGGAGTGGACGGCTACAACTCTCCATGAGGAGAAGAGTTGCCATCCCCTCTTGTGGGGAAATTGGTTTGTCCTCTTCATTATTTTTTCTCTTATCAAAGATGATTTAGTTTTGAATTAATTTGTTGATTTATCAATGGAAATTAATTTAAATTAAATCATTAGTAGTTGTGTTTTTAGAACAACATCCTGGCCATTGAAAGAAACACAAACCAATCTCAACCATTGATTGTGTGTTGTCCATGAATTGAGATCCATGGACTCCCAGAACCCTATATAAGAAGAGGCATGCCTTGCTCTTCGACTTGCACCGACCCGACGAGTCTCTCTCTCTCTCTTATTCTCTATACACGTCCTCTCTCCATCTCTCTCTCATGGCCGTCCACCATGGAGCCATTGTGAGAGTCGTCATCGATACAGCATCATCGTTATGCTGCCGGATCATCTACTCGTGGATCTCCATCTCCTTCGATACGTCTCGCTCGTGAAGAAGATGTTGGATCTCGTGTGACGAGATCAGGAGATCCGCCACTTGGATCATCAACATGGATTGCGAGGAGCACGCGATTCATCCCCACGCTCGCAAGCGTCTCCTCCGTCGGATCGGACTTGAGACAGGAGGTCTCTTGGTTTAGAGACTCGATCACAACCACGCTTCAAGAGGTAATCCTATTACTTGTTTGTGGTTTAGATGAAATGATCCGAGAAGTGTTCTTGGATCATGTGGTTTCGTCACATGAAAATTTTTAATTTCCGCTGCATCGAGCAACTAGTGTGACTAGTCGCTCCCGATCGCATTCGATGCGATCATCATTCTTCCGTGATGTGCTTGAGGATTTTTCCCATATCCTTCAGTGACATGGTGGAAAAGATATGGGTCTGAAAAGTTGAGATTTTAGAACTTATTGTGAGTGTAAAATGTATACTATGTATTATCTTTGTGTGAAATAAATTTTGTACTTTTTTTATATATTTTTATCTACAACTTTCACGTACAAAATTGATTGATTTGATGAATAAATAATAAAGAATAAAATAGATCCCAAAAATAATGATTGAAGAATAAATAGGAATTTATTATGCTTTTAGCCCTTATCTCCCTACTTTATTCCTTATTGACACAGTCATTATGATGCTTAGGTCTCGAGGTTCAGAGTCATAAACCTTTGGCATTTTATTTATTTTACTTTGCTTTTCTTTATTCTTTATTTTGACTTTAGACATAGTATTTTATACAATATTTATATAATAAATAATGAATGTTAATTTATGCAAAATAATTGTATATACATTCATCTAGCTAGGGTTTAAAGTCCAAAATGAAAGAGTAAAGCTGATGAAATGGAGATTGATCAGTCTCAATGGCTAGAAATTTGAGGCTTCTCTGATCTCAAGCTTCAACTTTTGGTTGGACCTCTCTGATATAGAGATCAAGTCACCATTTGTGCATCCTTTGCTCACCAATTTCTTCACCAACTCATTACGAAGGTCTGTAGACCTTCTAAAGTGATAGAGGAGCACCGAGGAGGGAGATAGCATCCGTCGGAGCTCCACCCTCTTCGTTGACTCGTGGCGGAGGAGTATATCAGTAGTTGGATTTTACCTCGACGATCAAATCCCACGATCTTAATTACTTGCCGAATTTCTTCCCTCACCGTCGATTCATGCCTATAGCCTCGGATGACCCGAGGCAATGCTGAAGCAGCACACTCTCACCATGTGGACCCGAGACAAGAGTCGTTCCCTGAGCCTCACATAGCACGTGTGTTGCACATGATTTCTTAGGAGTTTTGCAGTAGCATCATGATGTCTCTCTGTATTTGCACTTCAGTCTAAATTGCGGCGTGAATGACTGCTTGTTATTTTGCAAGATAAGCTACAGCTCTTTAATTTCCCATGTATATTCTCATGCACTTGTATTATTTGCATAATTGGCTCCCATCGACTTTTGTCTTTATGTGGTCATCTCTTTCGTGGGCTTAAATGTGAACTTTATTAGGTTTCTATTAAGTTTTCTTTTGCAAATATACCCCTACCTTGTTAATTAAATATCTTAATCTTATATCTAAATTAAATAAAATTGGTCTCACCTTAAAGTCTTTTCATGCTCATTCAAATGACATAATAATTTCTCTGTCATGCTCTTTGTATGTTGAATTAAAATTCACAGAAATGAATTGACCTTCAAACCTTTATTAATTAGCTTGATTTGCAAGTTTAATTAATGTATCATTAACCTCTTGATTTACCTTAACGTCATATACTATAATCAAGAACTTTGTGTGATTCATTTTGATCAAGTATTTCCGGATTAACATTAGATTGAGGAGCTTGTATATGTTGACTGATTAATTGATCAATTAATTGATGCAATGATTGAAAATGAAATATATTAGATCTTATGATTGAGAATTAATTTGGATAACTTGATGCTTGATTAATCTGAACGTGGAATGATCAATTCAAGAGCATAGTTTGTTTAGGTGTGTTTCTTGTTTATATATATCTTCTTATGTTTAGCATATCATTCTATGGCATGTAATCTCTATGCATGAAAAATCCATAAAAAACTCCATGCATTCGCTTTATTGTGTATCACTTATACTTTAGAGTAATTTAATCATATATTTAGGTCTTGATAAGATAAATTGATAAGTTGTGTTTCTGAGTTCGACCTTCGACGAAATCAGAAGATTTTAATCGAGACACTCCTAGCGGAAATTTATCGCTCGATTCTGATACATCGTTGAGTGACCTACTACAACTTGACTAAATTAGTTTAACCATTTAACGTCTTCTCGCCCGCACATAGAGAACAAGCTCGATTTTCAGGAAAGCTTGCTTAGTCACCGTTTCAAGAACATGTAGTTAGATCGTCTAGCTTTGTGAAAACTGGTGCTTGATTAGTCTACGAAACAGGAATTCATTGGTTTCTTACGGTTGACGAGGAAGGCGAGATACGTTTGGAGGAATTTGGCCTGCTGTCCATCCAAGCGTAGCCACCACGGAAACTGCAATCCAAATTACAAGATTGACCCTCCATGCGGATGGTCGTATTGCGTCAAATTTCTGGTGCCGCAGGCCCGCAGCCCCCCGCCACAAGTCAACTAGGAAATAGGATAGGGAGGGGATACGTCTCCCCGCTGTTGAGTGGGCCAAATAGAAGTATCCACGTCCCATCCAAACAGAAAATTTAAAATACATTAAAAATAGAAAATTAGACTTTTAAGAATAGAAAGTAACAATAACTACAGTTGCGCTCGCCTGTTATCCTTGTTCTCTTTCCTCCATTTCTAAACCTTGCCACGAGCTCCTTCACGGCCTCATCCCTATCCACCTCTCATCAGAGTTCGCGTCATGTGGGATTGCTTCGGTCTCGCACGAGTACCTCCGGTGGTATTACGAACACGTTAGGGGCTTTAAAGGAGCATGGTTGTTTACAATTTTTTATTCAAGTTAGATATGAGAACATTTGCAAATGAGGCATATAGAAGAATATCTATTTTAATCTATTTTAACCTGAGTTTTTACCACAGTTTATTGCCATGTGGCTCTGTGTGGGCTGGTTTTAATGCTGAGTGGGTTGTTTATGTTTTTTTTTGAGTTTTTTTGTGTTTATTTATCTCCTTCTTGGTCCTTGACATGTTCTCCTAGAGGGGGTTATACTTAGAGAAGGTTGTGTGGCTTTATTCCCTTCTTTTTACATCCTCATTATACCACATTGTGCTCCCGCCATATGTGGAAAAGGATCCTTTGTTGTAGAGGGTATTGCAGCAGAGGTGCTGTAAATCCCAATAATTTTTTTTGTGATTTAGGAACTAAAATCCAACCTTATATATTGAATCTTAAGTTAATGTTCTATATATCCTCCAAATTTCGCTTAAATCCGATATTATTTGCTATTTTATCTTAATGGTCAAACAATCGGTCAAGATCTAAGCAACTTGAACTCCATTTAAAAAAGATCCGAATCTTGAACTATTAAGATAAAATTGCAAATAATGTCGGATTTAAACGAAATTTAGAGGATATGTAGAGCATTAACCTAAGATTTAATCTATAAGGTTGGATTTTAGAATATAAATCACAAAAAAATTATTGGGGTTTACAACATCTCTGTTGCAATATCGTCTACAGCAGAGGATCCTCTTCCTCCATATGTTGCGTTTTTTTTCATGTGTTTTCTCATGCATTGCTCCTTCCTTGACGACGTTTCTTGCCAGTGATAAACCCTAGAAAAAATGGTTGCGATAGCTGATTAGGTGTGCCTTCTTCTTCATCCGGATTTCCTTCGGAGTATGCAGTTCTTTTTCCTTGCTTTGTGGTAGAAGTGAGAACGATCTACTCTATTTCTACGATTATTTCTCAACATCTTTGTATATTTCTTCTGGCTTTCTAAAGTACTATCTAATTTGTTTCCCGTCATTATTTCCTGAGATAACGATCTACTGGTTATGTTTTGATAAACACTTTTTTGTAGGTTATCTATTTGGATGATGAGGATAACGTATCTATCCTTTTTTTCGGTATACCCGGATAATAAAGTTCGCAAATTTCTTCCATTATTCTTCTTATCCTGGAGTAATGTAATCATCTATGTCCTTTTGTTCTTTATATTGGAATATAGAACTTCACATCCGTTATTCTTCTTATCATGCTGTAATGTAATCAGCCTGTTGCACTTATTTCTTTGTTTCTTAAGATTTACGTTGAAGACTATTAAGATTAATTTAGAAAAATTTCCCTTTTAATAACCGGGGCACATGCTTCTTCGTTTTCACTGTTGGTTTTACTGTTTGATGCATTTGAATCTGTTATGTTTCTATATTGTTATGAGAAAGAAATTTAAATTTGTGGGTAGTAATGTGTAAGTGGATTTGTAATTAGGTTTTCAAATTTTAGGCCGAGTATAATAAACTGTTTCAGTTATGTTCTTGGAAGCTGAAACCTTCCATATGTTTATTATTAGTTTTTTATCACGACCAATTTAATTGATTACAACATTTTAAAACTGTGAAACATTGGTTGTTTTCTGTTTGTGACGAAGGCGATGAAGTAATTTTTGAATTTTTAGAAGTTTTTTACCATTTTCTTTACTGTTGTACCTATTATATGTACTTTTAATTTCGTCGTATAACTGTTAATTAGATTCTAATTATGTGTTAAAAAAATCATTTTGCTGAGCTATAAATGGAATGGATTATTAATCGATGTATAGGTGTTTATGCTTATGTATATTGGGTGTCTTTTATCATACTTTAATGTCACGTAGTTGTTTGCATGTTACTTTGTAATGCTGAAGGTTACGATGACTGATCTTGAAAGTTTTGCGTTTTTTTGTCATCAGGGAAATTTACTTTCCCACTGATTGTTTTTTAAATTGCGTTATATGATGGTCTATTTTACAGCTCTTATAAGAAAAAAAATACACTAGCTATGATTAGTTTGGATGATGTATTTTAGTCGAATTATTGTTGTTTTGTTTACCCTGAAGGTTACGTTGCCTAACAATATTAGTTTTTATTTTGGTTTCACTATCTGACTCTTGTTTGTTGTTCTAATGAGAAAAAAAATTTCAGACTTATTTTTATATTCATAAATTAACAGATCTTTATCTTTATGTGTCCGCTTTTTTGTTACCATGGTCTGGTCAAATTGTGATGGAAGTTATGTATGCTTTATTGTGTATGTTATTTTTAAAAAATGTATCTGAGTAAAAAAAATCATTTTCCTGCGATTTGGTAGTGGATTAATATATATATAGTTTTCTGCATGCATATATGATGTGTGTTCTTGTGCATAGTTCGATATCCTCTAGTTGTTTGCCTGATTTTTATTTATGCCGAATGACATGACGACTGATATGTAATGTAAACTCCATTCTTTGTATAACCCCCGTACCTGAATGACAAAAGGCACATATATTTATGCCATATAGGCGAAGCTGAAAAATGAATGTCCATACCTTGAGAAACACGTGTAAAAAAGCATACAACTTATGGAGGTAGAACAACGTGGAATGATGAGGCTAGCTGCAAAAATAAGGCAATAAAATGACACAACCTTCTCTAAGCATAACCTCCTCCTCAAAGATAACATGTGTATAACTGAGCTCAAAAAACAAAAACAAGCGGCTAACCGAATAAAATTGTATCTCAATAATATAATCTAGTAATACAGAGAGATTAGTGCGAGACATGCAACAAGATGTGTCGTCAATCCTTTTTAATGGTAAATCTAATTCGTCGAAACATAGAGAGCCACGTGGCAATAACTAGAGTAAGCTATCAGCTTTAGTTATATTAGTTAAAAGATAGATTATTAGAGAATAGATAGTATATTATTAATAGACTAATAAAAAACATTTTTGATATTGTTACCTTTTTTATAAGTAGTTATTTATTAGTTGAGTTATAATTTAAATATAAAGTAATAAATTCAAAATAAATATCCTTACAATACAAATTTAAAGAATTATATTGCATTTTTTGGTTTATTTTTCCCCGTTCAGTTTTATTTTTACTGAAGAATTGTATGTCGTTTTAACCGTTTCTTAGTTGTTGTGGATTTGTATATGCTAAATGCTAATGGTTAGTTATGTATTTTACTTTGAATGTTATAGTAAAATTAATGTTCATAATTATGCTAAATAGTATCTGTGTAATTAAAGTTTGTTATGTAGAGTAAATGTGTAAAAATTAAAATTTTAGAAGTATCCTTTTGCAGTAACTGTTGTTTTGTATTGTATATTTATGTTGGGTGTGATGCGTCGTGTATTTGTTTTTTCCGCTATTTTCTTTATTAGTTGAGTTGTTATTTAAGTAGATATTAGTCATTTCTAAAAAAAAATTAACTTGGAAATTCCATGAATTATATTGTAATTTCTTAGTTTCTTTTTTTGGTTCAATTTTATTATTTCTGCAATAGTGTATTTAGTTTTTACAGTTTGTTTTTCTACTATAGTTTTTTGTGCGTTAGATGTTAATGGTCAGTTATTTAGTTCAGTTTGAATGTTATATTGAAACCTTTGATCATAATTGTGTTGAATAGTATATGTATTATTAAAAGTTGTTTATGAACATAAAATGTGTTAATGTTGGCATTTGAAGAGCAACCTTCTACAATGACCGTTGTTTTATGTTGCACATTTTTATTGCGTGTAGTTCCTCGTTTATGGATGTGATTAACTTTTACTAGAAGTTTTTTCTTGTGCCCTTATGCGGAACGATATATTCTTCTGATCAATATATCCGAGCCTTATATTTGTTCTCAAATTCCTGAAAATCTGTTAGCTTCAATTTAATTATTAACCATTAATTTTTATTGGTTTTTTATTAATGTTAAATAAACATTTTTAAAGTTATATAACTAATATGCTCAGGGAAGAAGCCAGGATTGTTAGCAAAGGGGGGCCAAATAGTAGAAAGATATTTTTTTAAATACATAGAAATTTTTTTTAAGATGCAACATTTATTCTGACTTCATATCATGCCATTTTCAAAAATACTAAAGAATTATTGTTAAATATATTACATTTTTTAAAAAAATATGAAAAAGAAAGAGTTGAGTATTAAAATTACCAACAAACTTACTATACTTAAATATGACTTGTGTATAGTTTGTCATATACAAATTATACGTGTAAGCAATCGTTCCTCATCTTTTTAATTTAGAAATGTTCCTGAAAGAAATAATTAATCATGTTATGAGTTTTTATAATAAATAGAGATCGAACATACCTTTATGTTAAGCTATTTGAAGTTCACTCTCCTCGACTTTGAATAATACCCATTTGTAATTGATTCCGTTGAAATATTTTCTGTAACTTCTATCTCAATGTATGTCAACAGACAATTTCTAAGAAAATCATCTTCGTACTAAAAAAATTAAACATCCATGTATTTGAAAAAAACGAGAAACTTCTTTCTCAATGAAATCTGTTTTTAAGGATATGGTAATTTTAATACCCATCAAAATCCATATCTAAGCCGATGTGAAACATTCTTGCCACCATATACTCCCTGGTGAAGACTAAGATGAAGATCCTCCTATTCAAGTATGGAATATTCACGACGAATCAAGATGGTCACCCTCTGCTTGTTTTCTACTCCTGCGTGCATGGCATGTTCGAGAAGCATCATAACTACATGCCCTTGGGTTCCAGTCTTGAGCAGCAAATGTCCTACAAAAAACATCACAATGGTGGGTGCCTTTCTTGCGACCCTGGATCCCCAATATGATGACGTATGTAGACAACTACTTACATGTGTCTCTATCATTCTCATGTAGGAGACGAATCATTCAGAGGATCTTAACCAGCAAATAGCATTCGGATAGATGAGGGTACATGTGCTACATACCCTCTCTCAAGACATGTTTCACTAGGGTGTCCATTAGAGGTCTTCAGGAAGTTGGTGATGGGATTGTCACCTATTACATCCCATGTACATATTAGGGATTATGAAAGACACTCAACGACGTCTTACTATAGAGGAAGAAATAGTTGCACTACAGTCACGAAGCACATGGAGCTTGGATATTGTCCCAATAGGGGCTTCTGTGGTTGGGTACAAGTGGATCTTTAAGTTGAAGCAGAGAGCGAATGGCAGTGTTGGCTACTACAAAACCAGTATTATGGCAAGTGGGTTCATAAATATGAGGTGGGCGATCAAGACTCTGTTCCATTGTTGTGTTGAGACATCAGTTGCTCTCCCAACTTGATGTCAGAATGCGTATTTGTATGGGGACCTGCACAAGGAAGCTTATATGCAACAAACACCTGGATGTTGAGCCGACTAAGAGAGGGCCAAGGAAGGCCCAAGAAGTGTTGGAATGAGACTATCTGAGGGATCTTATTTTTTGGATCTAAGCTCGAGAATGATCCAAGATAGATCTGAATGGAGGCAAAGAATCCATCTAGTCGACCCTACTTAATGTAGGAAAAGGCTTTGTTATTGTTGTTGTATAAGCTGGGTGAGTAAATATTTCTACCTTTTATCAACAAAAATCATCATCTCATAATCTGCTCATTTGTATTCCTATTTTTCCTATTTAAAAATGAAAAAGGATATGGTAATATATATATATATATATATATATCGATTTGTATTTGCCGGTTTGCATCCGTACATGTAATGTTTGATATATAAGTTTACCAATGGAGATTATTTATACAAGTGTATATCTATCATTACAGCTTTAATCCAATCCAATTTATAATGTAATGTACATCTATTCAGCCATGGTAATATAATTTCTTCTTATAAATAATTACATATTTTATTTGATTAGTGATAAGTGGTTTCAACTAGTATATTTTGTTATAAAAAAACAAAGTACTCCATTATAATGCATATGCCTAACTTGAACGAACCACATGATACCATCATTTGTCAATTTATAAATGACGTGTCAAAGTTCATAAGTAATATTTTTATAAAGCTTTTTGCAATATTATGTTTACCAGATGGGAATTATGAAAAAACCTCATTTTTATACCCCATAAACTTTTAGCGTCATTATAACAGTAGATTAACGACTAAAGTGCCGATCCATTATATCACTTCTTCTATTGTTTAACAAAAACTCTAACATCAACTCTAAAATCTATGAAAATCACAAGATATAAATAAATGTTATTGATAATTTAATGGTGTGGAAATTAAATAAGCACATCCATAAGAGGTGATATGATTACCATCATAGCAAATAGCAAGCTTATGTGATCAAGTTTTTCATTTACAAGTATTAATAATTTAATTTACATCTATTATTAAATCAATTGAAAATAGTAATAAATCAAAAATATATTCGATGATGTTGAAATGTGCACGTACTTCTTGCGAACAATGAAGGAAGGTTGAATTAAATCAATAGAAGTGAAGGGTTGGGATGGTGTCCAAACGGTTATATTTAAGTCATGACATAGGAAATTGTCAGAATCTATTTCGTTCCTGTTGTCAAATTGAGAAATTGAAAATTAAGGGGGGGGGGTGGGGGGGGGGGGGGGTGGGGGGTGGGGGTAGAGGTGGGCTACATGCACTACTTATTCGCATTATAGAAATAAACTTCGACAATCTTATGAGTAATCATGTCTACTACTTGAGGAAATAGTTAATAATTGAATGTGGTTCCAATAATTAGGGAAGGGCGTGTGGAGGAGCCAATCTGATTTTCTCTAATTTTAGAGAGGAAGATGTGCGTCTCATTTTCCCTAAAATAAAAAGGCACGCTTTTTTTCCCTAAAATTAGGGAGACACGGGGGGACCAACACATGATGGCAGGAGACCTTCTAAAATTAGCAAAGGAGGGTTTGGAGAAACGGGGGGGGGGGGGGGGGGCTTGGCCCCTGCCCGCACCCCCTCCCTACGTCCCTGAATATGCTATTATTGTTTAAGTTTTTTTTATAATTATACGATTTGTTCTTTGAGGACATTTTTTAAATAATTATTAAAATAATTTTATTTAATTAAATAACCATCCAGTCATAATATTTAAAAATATAGCCATCAATCGGCACCTGAGGTGCCGATTTGGAAAGTAATGCCCAAATCGACACCTCAGGTGCCAATTTGGAGACTTGAGGGATGCAAGTGCAAATTACCCAATGAGTTTGCCCAAATCGACACCTCAAGTGCCGATTTGGGCCTCTCATTAGGTAATTTGCATTTCCATCATTTGGGTTATTTGTGCTTCCATCCATCATTTGTTATCAATTATTTTTTCAACCAACCTCTTTTGTTATCAAAAGTATAACATTTGCCATAAGGATGTAATTACATTTGAATGATAAACGTGTAATCCAATTATTTGTTTCTCGAGCTAAATAACTTTGATTTTTATTCGATCTCACTCGTATCCGATCTTTAGTCAATCAATATTATTATTCAATTTTTATTTAATTCAGATTCATATTCAATGAATGTTGTATATGAACTCGTATCCAATTATATAGTTCCCTAAATCCTCATCCGACCCATATCTGTACGCAGATTTTTATTCATATTCGATATAGACGATGTGAATATGGATAAGAAATTGGCATATCTGATATGTATCCGATCCTTTTCATCGCTAGTCGAAGTTGATCTGACCACTGTAACATTAAATTGAATAAGTTACAATTACTACGTATAAATATAATTAATTAGAATAAGATATTTAATATATAATATAATGAAGGAAACGAATTATAAATTAAAATTTTAAAAATTTGAAAATAACAATTTCATTCAAATGTAATTACATCCTTATGGCAAATGTATACTTTTGATAACAAAATAGGTTAGTTGAAAAAACAATTAATAACAAATGATGGATGGAAGCACAAAAAACACAAATCATGGAAATGCAAATTACCCAATGAGATGTCCAAATCGGCACTTGAGGTGCCGATTTGGGCAAACTCATTGGGTAATTTGCACTTACATCCCTCAAGTCTCCAAATCGGCACCTGAGGTGCCGATTTGGATATTACTTCCCAAATCGGCATCTCAGGTGCCGATTGATGGCTATATTTTTAAATATTATGATTTGATGGTTGTTTAATTAATTAAGAATATTCTAATAATTATCTTTAAAAAATCCTTTCTTTGATTTTATTTTTCATGTATTTTTATGCTGATAATGTTATTTTGCTTTTAATACGTGTTTTGAAAGTTTATTTTTATGTCAATTCATTTTTTTGTTCTGATTTTTAATTGTAATTTAAAAGAAAATTTTAAAATTCTTGCAAATACGAAATTTTAGAATGAAAATTTATTTTTTCGCAATTATTTACCTGCAATAGTTTATTATATTTTCGCCACTGTCTGGCTAATATGATGAGCATTGAATTTATAATTAATTACTTTTAATAAGTATGGGCATGTTCCATAAGGCTTATGCATGTTCTTAATGAAACAACAAAACTGCCTTGCTTTGATTAATAAAATTTTAAATTGATTGTATGGATTATTTTTTGTATGATATATGTTTTTTATCCAATTTTTCCTTTTGATGATGACTGTCAAAGTATTTGATTATGTGTCACTTATGGGAGAGATTGGTAAAGTGGATCTCTCCATGATCAATTTACCCCATCCATGTCTTTAGTCCATGTCTACCAGTTAGGAGATGTGGAGACTCAGTGGGGGCTATAAGTAGAGCCCACACCTATTATATTCAGATGAGAAAAGCAATAGACTATCAACCCTTTTGATGCGTTCTCCCGTCGTTCCATCCCACTCCTTAGGGAGTAGGGTTCCACATAAAAATCTCTTGTTCTTAAATGTTTTATTTCTTTATTCTCTGATACTCTTCTGCATTCCTATTTTCTAACATGGTATCAGAGCGGGTCGATTCTCAAGAATTTTTAATTTTTATTTATGATTAGAGATTCATTTTTTCTTGTTGAATATTTGATGTTCTTATTTCAAATATGTTCTGAAAATCTCCGTCGTCATTCAGTTCTATCTCCAAGGTGGAGATATGTCCATGTTCATGTTTCAGGGTTTTGTCTGAAATGCTAGACGTATAAAAGATATGTTCTATATTGCTTTTCCAGGCAAGAGGGTTTTCTGAAACTAGCAAGTCAAGAGTTTTAGCGCTCTGGTTCTAGTTCCTAGCAGCTTGGTTCAGACACGATGTTCAGAATCACCTTGCTACAATCAACGCAAATCTCATTCTTGTTCAACAATGCTGCCTCCACGTGAATCCACCACCGCAAATGCTCCGGCGGAGAGCCCTTGTGCAACAAAGCCATTGTGGCATAGATCCAAGTAGCCCTCCGTTTAGTCACTGCGGTACCTCCAGGCAGATCTATCAGGACCCTCATCATTTACATGAGCTCCCTCATCACGTTTGGTTGATATGGTTGGTACCACACCCATACCCATAGCGTACGACCTCCTCCAGCATCTCTTTCTCAATCCATTTCATGCCAGTCGTACATCTCTTTTTCCTCAGCGCAAGCAGCATATTGCGACATCTTCCTCGCCAAGCTCACGTAGGCGGCACGAGCACTTGCCGCTTCTTCAGACAGAGGCACATGCGTGTCTCCTTCCCACGTGGCACCGCAGGAGAATAGCAGGAAGCGACGCTCCCTCCCAAAAATGTGGATATCGAACAGAATGATGAATACCCATTCATCACTCTTTATTCTTATATTTTAGCTACAAAAACCTTTGCAAATACATGTATATTCTTGTAAATACAAATAATTACCAAAGTGCATGCATTGTGTAAAAGCTAATAATTAGCATGTTCTTGTGCAAAAATAAAAGAATAAAGAGACAAAAGAAAAAGAGGGAGACATTTAGAGTAAATATTGAGCAACCTAATCCCAAGGGAGGGCTCAACATGGGCCTGACCGCATAAAAGCCAAAGTAGGGAGAGATAGGGAGCTCATGTGTGTAAATATACTTGTAAATAAAATAAAAATATTTTCTTCTAAAATAAAATGGGCTTGTATATATTTGTATATATTTGTAAATATAAAATCCAAATAAAAATAGAAAAATTAAAAAGAAAATAAAAATAACATTCCTTGTACATATTCACCTTGTATATAAATCCACTCTTTTATTTATTTAGCCTTGTAAATAAATAAATTAAAATCCCTAAGAATCTGTATATATTCTACCTCTTATGTTGTAAACAAATAAACTAAAAGCCATAAAAACAAAAATCAAATAAAAAGAACAAAATTAAAAATAAAAAAGAACATTGTACATAGATGTATATATCTATTTATTTAACCCTTGTATATAAATAATAAAAATACCATTTTATTCCTAATTTTATGCTATAAATCAATAAAATATAAAATGGGAATAAAAATATACAAAAATAGCTAATTAAAAATCAAAATTGTGTATATACCTATGTATAGTACTATAGTGTACATACCTTATTTTTATTTCAAAAAAATAATTAAAAATCACAAAAAATAGAAAAAATTAAAACAAACATTTTTCATGTTTTGAGTTTTTAATAATTCGGCCATTTAGTATTTTATTTTTAATTTCTAAATATTTATTACGTGGCCAGCCCTGATTGGTCCACAGGGACGTTGATCCCCCGGTCAACTCCCCCCCAGGACCACTGTGCCCCGGATCCGAGCCCGCGACCCGATATCTCGACTTTTTCCTGACTCGATCCGACGCCCAGACCCGCAAACCCCGGGCTCTCCTTCTTTATCGTGCATCCGAGATCCTCGCCCGCTCGTTCGCGTTGGGATCCGCGCTTCGCGGAACCCTGCCCGACCTCGTCTTCTCGGACATGCACTCATATATAATCCGAGCTCCGCCTCCTTCCTCACTCATCTTTGGCTCATCCATTCTCCACCCAAGGACCTCATCGCCTCCGCGAGAGTGACAGCTTGCTTCCAGTGGTGTTGCAGCGAGGAGGGAGCGTGTAGACCATCGATCCGACGACGTTGCGCCGCCGTGCGCCGCCTGGAGGTGACGCTCGAGACTCGAGCACCGACGACCCTTGAGGCTAGGACCTGGAGCAGCCCTTGCTCTTCCACAGTCGATTGCGTCCATTAGGTAACTCTATTTCTTTCCCTATTTCTCTAATTTCCGTTTTCGCCCAAATCGACTCGTCGTCATTCATCGCCGATTCCGACCACCCTAGCCACCCGTTCGATCATCGGATTCGACCCACATATCTGCCTTCCCTCCGCGTACCTTCTTCACCCAGTCGTTCAACCCAGCTCGCATAGGAGCTGGGATTAGGGCTCCTCCGCCGTCGCTTCACCGGAGCCCCTCCATCCCGATGCGCCGACCACCTTCACCACCCCTAACCGGGTCGAGGCAGTTTACCCTCGACCCAGGAGCTTGTTGAACATCTTTTCAGGTCCAGAGGAGCCCATCTGAGGGCTTCGACATTCAGGCGCAGCACCTCCTCCTCCGCCAGTGCCGCCGGAGTGCTCCAGAGCTCCTCGCCACCATCGGAGGGTACCATTCGACGCATGAGGCCAAGGCGCAGCATCTCCGATCTTTAGCAGCCTCCGAGGAGCTCCCTCGTACGCACACGAGGCCGGCAAAGTTCGCCGACCGCCTGTTCATCGAGCATCCTCCGCAGCCGTCAGATCGTCCTCCAGCTCCAGACGTGACTTCAGCCGTTCGTCTGAGGAGCTCTCCACCGTCCGATCTACTAGGTGGAGTGATCTGGACCCTCCATCCACGAGGGTTTGCCACGTCGTTCCACCGCCGTCCGGATCATACACGTGGCTGGCTCTCCACCGTCCGATCTGCACCAAGGACTCCTTCGTTGTGCGCCGCGCTTCCTCGACCGTCAGATCCAACACGTGGCGTGCATCCGACCCTCGACTTAATAAAGGGTAAACATCTCTTAGGCCCTTAGATTTTTAGCTGTTACTCTTTAGTCTTGTAAATATTTTTGAGCCTTTATTTTAGTTGGGTAATTTGCATACAGGACCTTGTCGCTTCCTATATTTACTGTTATACCCCTGTTTATAGTGGATCACGTGCTTCGACACGTGCTTTTGTGGGTTAATTGCATGTGGACCTATGGTTTCAGGGTGTTAATGAATGAATTTATATTTTTGATATTTGCAAATATGCCCCTATGCGGGTATAATTGTGTATGTGCTTTATATAGTGGGTATTTTACACTTTCGCCCATGGACTTTTAGTACGTGTTACTATTTAGTCCAGGGACTTAAGTTTTCTTGCAAATAGGTCCCTGAGTGCCCCAGGTCACGCGCTTTGCACGTGAGCTCCTGGGAATTGTGCACCGGATCCCCTGGAACTTATTTTAATTGCATTTAGGTCCCTGTGTACTGTGCCCTTGTGTTTGATTTTAATAAAATAGCAAATCGACTCCAAATTTGATGAAAATTGGATACATGGCTCCTGCCATGGTGTAAAATTTTCTCTAATTTTTGGAGACATTTTTGATTTCATTTAGTATTTTTAAAAATTCAAAAACACATAATTTTCTTACTGTCTAGCTTTAAAAATCACAAAAAATATTAAAACAACTCTAAAAATTGCAAAAAATTACATAGTGTTTATGTTACCTTGTTTGATTTTCTGACCAATTTTGGTCATTTTTAGATTTATAAAACCTATAAAAATTACAAAACCCCTAAAAAGCCATAAAAATTCTAATAATTAAAAAAAATAAAAAATTAATAATTCTGGTGCCCAAATTTTCCTTGTGTTTTCTTCTCTACAGGAAAATTACCTTCAGGTTTTAATAGGACCATTTTGCATTTTAATTTGGCCTTTGAAACCTGACTGGTTAGTACCTCTATTTTCTTGTCTTGTTTGATTTTTATAAAATTCAATAAAAATCAGAAAATTACCAAAAATTAACCAAAACAGGAAAAATATAAAAAACATAAAAACATTTTTGTTTTAATTTTTGGATGATTTTTGAGTAGGTAAATAATTGTTTGTAGTTGCTTGATTTATTGCTTTTCTATTTTCTTAATTAAATTAAAAGTCCAAAAAAATATAAAAAGATTAAAAATCCACCAAAAAACTCCTCTTTTATTTTATTTCCTTTTTAGACTACTTTGTAGGCCGCAAGGCCATTACGTGCTCCTTGTGTTCGACCCTGGTGGCTATACCAGGTTAATCCAATAGCAAGACCGCTACGATCTTCCTTTGATTTTTACTCTGTTTTGGCGGTCTATATTTTTCTTGATTGACACCGCTGGGTGACTTGGGTCATAACGACCCTTGATTACCTTTACCTGAGTTGTCAAGCATGTCATCAGAATGGCGCCGTTGCTGGGGAGCACGGCTTAGTAGTCGGATTTCGATTTTTCCCGCGGTTTTCTTTTCCGCGGCTTCTGTGCAATTTTTGTATATAAATCATTTATTCGCATAATTGTTCAAATAATCTGCTCTGACGCTCTGTTTATTTTCTTGCGAGGGCCCAGGGACCGAGGCGGCTTTCTTCGGAAGCCGAGCAACCGCGGGAGTCGGAGGCGGCTCTCTTCTTTACTAAGCCGCAGGAGGTCGCGAGGAGCAAGCTGGAGCGCGGGAGCCGCGTAATAGTCGCGGAGTAGCATAGTTTAGATTAAGCTTTATTTCATCGAGCACCGGTATGCTCGGGGGATCCCTTAGCTAGCTCGGTTTTTACGCGGCTTTTCGTGGTTTTATTTCTTTCCTTCCTTTTCCGGTTTCACGCGGATTTTCGAGCCCCTAGCCGTAGGATCTTCTGCTTGACTGTGCCGTAATAATTAGGATCCAAATACCTTAATATATTTGCCTGCACCTATAGATCGGTAATTGGACCTACAATAAAATATTAATAAAAAATACTTGATTCACCACCTTCGAGCCTACGCGCCGCGAGCCCGCCCCGTCAAGCGCTACTCCTTAACTCGACCTGTCGAGAAGAGAAGGGGTGGGTCTAGACCAGACTCTCTGAATTGGAGGTTAGTGGTCAGCTAGTGGCTCTTTCGAGTAGCACTGCTGTTTAGGGACTCGATTTTCCGCCTGCACCATTTAGTTAGTTTATTTCCTATTTTTTAAATTCTGCGTGGATCATCTTGCATGTAGACTGCTGGAGTCAGGTACGCATTTCTTACTCTGCATGCATCATTGATTTTCGCGCATCGGTTTTTTTTGTCTTCTCCCCCCTATTTTGGACTTAATAACCAGGAGAACCGAAAAATTCATTAGGCGTTTTTGTTTTTATTGAAAAAAAATCTAAAAAGAAAAATCATAAAATTGGGACTGCTAAGACTATTAACCCTAAAAGACACCTGACTTAAAAATTTGTCTTGGGGAGAGCAACCCCCTCATTGATTGGTTTGATTGTGTGAGAGAGTGACCCCGAACACTAGCTAGAGCCCTCCGATACTCTTCTCGACTGATTACCGACTCTTCTGTGCGGGACAGTCGGTTGGGAAAGTATCGGGTATCCCAACATGTCACGTAATCGCTCTGATATCTTGATTGTTCACCAAAATAAAATTGACAAGATAATTGACCGAGCCCTTTATGGTCTTCAGCTCGTGTTGCGTTGGTGAACTGGGGGTTTGCTTGTGATCATAGTTTTTCCAGATCCCATCCGCTTTACTCGCCAGATCACGATGATGGGTAGGAGGTCTCTTAGGCAGCCTCTGGTTGCACTGCTTTTTAGCACTCCAGCCCATTCATCTAGGTCGGTTCGTGGGAGCTCAAATCCGCTCTCCGAACCCGAGTACGACTCCGCCCTGTTCCCACTCGACCGCCCTTCTTCTTCTGAAACCGAGATACCAGTGCCAGAGGGGAGACAGGAAGATGATTTATTGGCACCTGAGTTTGGATGTTTGATTTTGCAGAGACTATGGCCGGCACTAGTGATGATCACACCAGAGGTCCGCAGCAGGAGCATTTTGTCTTGGACCAGGGTGCGATCAACTCCACCCTGATCGCCTCCCTAGATTCAGTTCAGCAGTAGTTGAGGGATCATGGAGCTTTTATGATCGAGATGAGGCGAGAGCTTGAGCAGATGAGAGCCGACCGCGAGAATCGCGGAGGAGGACTCGACGATGCGGCAGCTGCCGCTGCAGCCGCAGCAGCAGCAGCAGCAGTAGGAGCAGGACCTCCGAGACCGATGCAGGAGAATCACAACCCCAGATCGACTCTGACGTACCGTTGGGTGGTGCTACCAGCTATCGTGGGGGACTTCAAGTTCCCCCCGAACACACTTCAGCTCCTACCCCGGTTCCATGGGCTGGCTACTGAGGAGCCCCATCTTCACCTGCAGGAGTTTGAGATGATCCACAGTACTGTCCACGATCATCAGGTGGACCAGGATACCATACGGATGATTGCCTTCCCCTCCTCCTTAGCAGACAGAGTAGCCACCTGGCTGAAGCACTTGGGGAAGTTTGTCTATACCTGGGAGCAGCTCCGTGCCGAGTACTTGCATAAGTACTATCCACTCGGGCGGACGAACGCCGCTAGAGCCCTGATCAGCAACTTCTCCATGCTCCCCGATGAGCAATTCCACGAGGCATGGGAGAGGTTCAGAGAGCTGACTGACAGATGCCCGCACCGTGACATTTCCAAGCCGAACCTTGTTCAGAGCTTTTTCAGCGGGCTGACACCAGAGCTTCAGGGCTTGGTGAACGCTTCTTGTGGCGGGTCTTACTTCGCCAAGGATCATGATCAGGTCTGGGCCATCTATGAGGAGATGACTGAGAACTACATGGTGATGTCCCAGACCAGATTGTACACTCAGGGCAGACCCCAGCAGCCACAGACCGTGCAGTACCAGAGGATAGCACGGGTCGACGCCTGTCCATCCAGTTCGTCCGCGGTAGCCGCAGCACAGGCCGAGTCCACTACCGCAGACATGGGGATCATCAGTGAGAAGCTGGACCGGATGGAGATTATTGAGAAGAAGCAGTGCCAGGGCATCACGCAGATGGAGCAGATGGCACAAACTCTGAGTGACCTGAAGACACAGCTCATGTGTCTCCAGGAGGCACAGACGGCTTCACAACCTCGTCTTCAGGCATGAGGCGATCCGAGTAGCAACAGAAGCTTGTCCCAGCGCTCCAGCTCCCACCAGCAGCCTAGACAGGTTCATCTTGTACAGGCGGAGCCGTACCAGCAGCTGCAGCCCACCTACCAGTCACCATCGTCTCCAGACATGCATATGGTGGTATACGAGCCGGATCAGCCTCTGGCAGTGCTCCCGCCAACCCAGTACGACACAGAGCGGTTGGTGGATGTCAACGGGATTTGGTATGATCGCCCCCAGCCCGGTATCCGACGAGACCATCCCGGATTCCGTTGGGGGACTGGAGGTGCCCAGCCCCAGCTGCAGCCATCAGGATAAGGTGGTTAGTACGGCCATCAGAGAGATCACCAGCAGCATCAACCCTCAGTGTAGCAGCAGTCACAGTATGGTCCTCGTCCCCATCAACAGGGATAGTCTTGGAGGCGTGATCAGCCTCACCAGCTGCAGCATCAACCACACATTTACCCCTTTCAGCCACAGTAGCAGTTCCAGCAGCCTCACTACCAGAGAGGCTACCCGCCAGGTTCTCATGGGCCATCCTATGAGAACCACGCCTTGGATGACATAGCCCGCCTTCTTACAGATCAGCAGGCTACCTTTTGACAGGAAATTGATGAGTTTCGCCAGGAGTTGCGGGACATCGTGAGAGGGAAGGCCGCCATCCCTACCCAGATTGAGCCGAACCCCAACAATCTGAAGAGGAAATCTGAGCAGGTAGTTTGTACTGAGTATGCCACTCCTAGTGATACTTTTGGTGATATGTCTGCATATCTTTTTGATACTGACTTTGTCACACTTAGGAGCGGTAGGATGCCAGCAGGCGGCGTCTCATCTGAGCTACACCATGAGGATACTTCTAGAACGCCAGACGAGGAGGAGAGCGGTACTGAGGCCGCTAGAGATGATGACGGTGGTACTGATGCCACCATGGATGCTGATCCCACCGGCGCTACTGAGGCCGCCGTTTCACCAGTTGGAGGAGGTGGTACTGAGGCCAACTAGGATGCCTAGCCAGAGCGCGGTACTGAGGCCGCGAGTCTTCCAGCCGATGGTGGTGCTGATGCCACCAAGTCTTCTGAGATTCCTGTTATTTTTCCAACTTCTGATGTATCTCGGATCATTTCTGTGAATAAAAGAAAGGGTTTATTTTCTTCTGGTCCCACTGTGGTGCATGATGTATGTGTGGATCCGGTCGTCGAACCGTCTAGACCCTCTCCTAGTCCTTCATCTGAGAAGGACCCTATGATCCCCTTCCCTAGAGCCCTTCAAATGGGGAAGGGGAAGAAAAATGAAAAATCCAAAAAAGAGGCAGCAGGAAGAGTTCAACCAGCAGATGATAGATCGGTTTCACATTCAGCTGACTCTTCAGGAGGCTTTGCAGCACATCCCCCTTCTTCAGCGTTCCCTTAGAGACAAGACTACAATCATGAGGAAGAGGAGGAACCACCACTCAGAGATCCATGTGCTGACGAAAGCCACTTGTTTCGCGATCCAGAACCGTCTGCCGGCCAAGAGGCCAGATTCAGGAGCCCCTTATGTCAGATGCCATATCAGTGAGCAGAGGTTCGACCGTACTCTATTAGACAGCGGATCGTCGATAAACCTACTTCCGGCAGCCCTTCTCGACCGCTTTGATTTGGGCACTCTACGACAGAGTAGGACAGTCCTTCAGTTTGCGGATAGATCTGTCAAGGGGTTGCTTAGAGACGTTGTCGTCACGATTCAGGGTCTGCAATTCCCCGTGGACTTCGTAGTGTTGGACATGGAGATCCCTGAGTCAGTGACCGATACCCCCATCATTCTAGGTCGCCCGTTCTTGGCCACAGCCAAGGCAGTGATCGATCATGATAGCAGGAAGGTATACTTTTGCGTCGAGGGCGAAAGTGTACAAATAGAGACGGTCGAGGAATGTAGAGCCAGAGACAGATCATGCTCAGAGACTACATCAGACACAGAGCAACTGACAGATGCCGGGCTAGATATCCACCAGGACTGTGACTTTGTGATCACAGACGATGAGGCAGTTTGGGCAGATCCCGACGCACAGGCCATCCTCTCACTTTTAGATTCCGCTGATGCAGAGACGACAACAGAGGAGAGCTTGGAGAGCACATTCCTGGTCCAGGATACTTCAGAGGCAACAGACCTGATTCTCAACCGTGAGATAGATTCTCGTGATGATGGTGGTGCTGATGCCACCTTGGATGACACAGATCCCTCAGAGCCAGAGTCTGATTGGGCAGATTGTGATTATTACATGTCAGACCTGATTTCCACTGAGCCTGCAGATAGGGAGGAGGTAGATGCCGGGTAGAGCAGAGACAGTCCAGTTGAGCCGCCTTCTCCAGATCCAGTTTGTGAGAGAGAGTTCTCATTCTCCCGAGCAGATTTGGCCGCATACACTCGGATTCTTCAGAAGCCAGATTTGCCAGCACCAGTTTGTCCAGAGCTGAAGCCGCTTCCTGCGTCGTTGAAGTATAGGTTCCTTGCGGGTGAGCATGAGATGTACCCAGTCATTATCTCAGCCGATTTGACTGGAGAGCAGGAATCCCGTTTGATGGGGGTTCTTGAAAAGAACCGCAAGGCGATAGGATGGAACGTAGCAGATCTCCAGGGGATTAGTCCGGCTCTGTGCTCTCACCACATCTATCTCGAAGATGAGGCAAAGCCGTCACGTGAGTTCCAGCGGCGGCTGAACCCGAATCTGAGAGAGGTTGTCATGAAGGAAATTTCGAAGTGGTGGAGCGCCGATTTTATCTATCCCATCTCCGACTCCAAGTGGATCAGTCTGTTACATGTGGTGCCCAAGAAGACGGGCATCACTACAGTGGTTACGGAGTCCGGAGAGGAGATCACTACAGGAGTACCCACTTCTTGGAGGGTCTGCATGGATTACAGACGACTCAATCAGGCCACCAAGAAGGATCATTTCCCCCTGCCCTTTATTGATCAGATCGTTGAGAGACTGGCAGGGAAGAGCCATTATTGTTTTCTGGATGGGTACTCGGGCTACAACCTGGTGGCCATCGCTCCCGAGGACCAGGACAAGACGACCTTTACCTGTCCCTTCGGCACATACGCCTTCCGACGCATGCCATTTGGGCTATGCAATGCCCCTGCGACTTTTCAGAGATGCATGCTGTCGATCTTTTCGGACATGGTAGGGGAATGCTTGGAGGTCTTCATGGATGACTTCTCGGTTTACGGTGACAGATTCGACTCCTGTCTTGACTACCTAGACCGAATACTTCAATGATGTATAGAGGTTCGTTTGGTATTATCTTGGGAGAAGAGTCATTTTATGGTGACTCAAGGGACGGTGCTTGGCCACATCATCTCCAATAGGGGCATGGAGGTCGATCCAGCCAAGGTGGATGTCATTAGCAAACTCGTACCACCGTCCAACTTGCGGCAGTTACGGTCTTTTCCTGGGGCACGTTGGTTTCTGAATCTCAAACTAATCTTGAGAACTAATCTTTCCCACGATTATCAACTACTTTACCTACTCCTTTTTCTCGCTTTTGAATCACCTGCCAGTTCCAGCTTTCCGATCCGTCAAGGCTATTATATTCGCGATTAGAAGATGGGGAATCCACTGATTTTCTTAAGCCCGGATCTCTACCGACGATTCATTCGTGATTTCAGTAGGGTTGCCCGACCGTTGACAGATCTGCTGACGAAAGACACTGAGTTCCTTGTCGATGACAAGTGTCTTTCGTCGTTTGAGACTCTCAAGAGAAGTGTGATAGAGGCTCTTGTCCTTCAGCCACCCGATTGGTCTCTCCCATTCGAGATCATGACGGACGCCTCCGATTTTGCCGCGGGGGCTGTGCTAGGATAGAGGAGGGACGGAGTTCCATTTGCCATCCACTACGCTAGCCACACATTGGATTCCGTGCAGCGGAACTATACAATCACAGAGGAGATGCTAGCCGTAGTCTTCGCCCTAGATAAGTTCAGTTCATACATTATTGGATCTAGAGTGACCTTGTATACTGATCATACCGCCATCTGGTACCTCATGGCAAAGAAGGATGCTAAGGCCAGACTGACTAGATGGATCCTTCTACTCCAGGAGTTTGACATAGAGATTAAGGATAAGCCTGGAGTCAAGAATGTGGTGGCGGATCATCTCTCCCGATTGGAGCATCTTGAGGATTCTGAGCAGATTGACCCTATTTGTGAGACCTTTCCAGATGAGGCGATCCTTGCTATCGCTTCGCTCCCATGGTACGCCGATATTGTGAACTATCTTGTCGCCAAGAAAGTTCCACAAGATTGGCCCCGAGAGAAACTTGAGACCTTCCTCGCGAAGGCCAAGTTTTACCATTGGGAGGATCCCATCCTTTACCATGAGGGAGGGGATAGTATCTGGCGTAGGTGCATTCCTCAGGAGGAGCATCACAGCGTCCTTACTTACTGCCACAAGCTGGAGGCAGGAGGACATCACTCAGAGAGAAGAACGGCACAGAAAGTGCTCCAATCCGGCGTATGGTGGCCTACTCTCTTCAAGGACTCTGATGAGTTCGTGAAGAGGTGTACTGACTGTCAGAGGATGGGCACTTTGTGGACAGCGTGATATGATGTCGATGCAGCCCATTCATTTATGTGAGGTTTTTGACGCATGGGGCATCGATTTCATGAGTCCATTCCCTAAGAGTCAGGGATTTGAGTACATTCTGTTGGCCGTTGATTATGTGTGTCGTTGGGTTGAGGCCATCCCTGCCCGAACCGCTGATGCCAGGATAGTTTGCAGATTTTTGAGGAAGCACATCATTACACGGTTTGGGGTACCTCGAGTATTGATTTCAGATGGGGGGTCTCATTTCATCAACGACCAGGTGAAGGACCTTGCTAAAGAGTTCGGCATAGACCATCGAGTTGCCACTTCATACCATCCACAGACGAATGGTCTAGCCGAGGTGTCGAACAAGGAGATAAAGACTATATTGCAGAAAGTCGTCCGCCCTGACCGAAAGGATTGGTCACAGCTTTTGGACTCGGTCTTGTGGGTATATAGGACGTCTTTCAAGACACTTTTGGGCACATCTCCCTTTCGCCTCGTATATGGCCCTGTGCCATTTACCAGTTGAGTTGAGACACATGTCACTTTGGGCAGTTACATATATTATTTTGGATCCAGATAGTGTAGGAGACCAGAGGAGGGTAGAGCTAGCAGCCCTGGAGGAGCTTCGTGATACCGCCTTCTCAAACAGCCTACAATATAAGGAGAGAGTGAAAGAGTGGCATGATTCTCATATCAGCCACAAGCATTTTGAGCCTGGATAGAGAGTATGGCTGTTTGATGCTAGGCTTCGTCTATTTCCAGGGAAGCTACAGAGCAAATGGAAGGGACCTTATCTTGTGAGAAAGGTACACGACAATGGGAGTATTGACATATCTGAGTTGTCTTCTGAGAGCACCTTTTGAGTGAACGGCCAGCGACTCAAGCCATTTCTAGATCATGAGCCGCGGGTCGTTGATGTTGCCCCTATTCATTTTGAGTGAGATGTGGTCTCTTGACTCACATCTATTGCATCTCATGCCTGATTATTACTGTTCTTCCGATCTGTATAGACCCAGATGTCCATATCATCACATTCTTTAGTCCCACATCCCGTTTGTCATCTTTGATTATGCTATACTTAGGGTGTACTTTACCCTAATTATAGGGGGGATGTAGGACCTTTGGGTATTTCTTTTGATTCTTTCTACCCCTGTTTTGCTGCCTATACTTAGGGATATTTTACCCTAAGTATAGGGGGGGTAGACCCTGTACATTCTCCACTCGGTTTTCCCTTTGTGTACAGCCTACTATACTTAGGATTATTTGATCCTAAGTATAGGGGGAAAAGTCGAGACTCTCTTGATCTTCTATTCATTCATTCTTCTTTGTATATAGCCTTCCTTTTCACTTCCCTATACATAGCACGAATTATGTCTTCTTCATCGCTCTTGACTCTGAGGACATCGTTCGAGCTAAGTATAGGGGGGTGTGTATATATTTCATATATACTTCAGCCATAACTCGTACTTTATGTGAGTGTGTGAATAAATAAAAATGGCTAAAAACCCATAAAGTTTAATTTTTTTCTCCCTTATATATAAAATTCATTTTGCATATACTTATTTTTTTATACAAATTATTTTTGTAAGAAATGATTGTAAAATGATTTGTGTAAAGAATTTGTAAATATGTGTATATCAAAACTATGTATATAGTACAAATTTTTTTTCCAAAATGTTTTGAAAACAAAAAGTTTGCAAAAACCTTGTGTAAATGTTTGTAAATATTTTGCAAAACTTCGCATTCATGCATACATCCATGTTTTCAAACATTTTTCAAAAATTTTGCATGATTGTAAATATTTGAGAGGTGCATATTTGTAAATAGCATTTTTGTAAATACTTGTATAGTTTTTCCTGGATCATAGTTGACATTTGAACTAGCCTGGAATTAAATTGGGAAATGGAGCTTGATTAAGATCTTAAACCACCTAATACTAAGAGGAACCTTATAGGGCTTAGGGTTAAGGCTTTTCAGGTCCATTGGGACTTAATTCTTTGAGTCCACTAGGCTATGAGCATATGTCATCTTGATGAGCCTAAGTAGAGCAATTAACAACACACGCATGACTCTTAGAGACAATGGCTTGACTTGCACCAGCACTTTACACATAGCTCTCCACGGATGAGGTGGTGAGGAGGCAGTTTCCTTTGGCTTGGGGTAGCATATGAGGGTAGTACTTCTAGGAGGAACCTCTCTTCTTCTTTTAATGAAGGAAGTGCACCTCAACTTGGTCTAGTGGTAATGAAGGCTAAAGGCAGAAGTCGTGGGTTGCAATAAAGCTTCAAAAGAGGGATAGTCTACTAGCTCAAGAGGAAAAACTCCTTGTATATATGCTGCACCATGTAGATATGTTGTACAGTTGCACGCAAAAAAAAATGAAGAAAAGAACTCCAAAAAAGTGGTGGGTCGGATTGAAAATTTAATAACCCCACCGGAGTGTATATAGTCAAATAAAGCAAAAGCTTATGGTATACATGTTACATCTCATGAAGCTTGCAGCGGGAGACTCAGCTACACTGGTTAGAGCTCCCAAGGATACATGGCTACACTGGCCATGGTCCATTCTTCATCTTCTTCCCCCTCTTCTTGAGCCGGTTGCACTTGAACTTAGAAGAGAATACCCCGCTTCTCGAGAAAAGAGTTGCTAGACCGAGGCATTAGAGTTACCAGGTTGGGGGAGGTTGTTTCCTTGTTACTTCTGAGGTGGGGAGCTACATATCACTTACACTGCATGGAAAGATTCATGGTCGTTAGAGTTTGTGTATGTAGACTTGTTCTGATCTGGTTTATTGAGGAGTCTTGTCCATAGATTGGTGGAACTTAGAGGCTGTTGAGTTTTAAGCTTAAGTCCAAATAAGGTTCCGACACATTAATAATCCAAAGATCTGATCGAGCTCCATATTTCAATTTAATGAAGGCGAGTTTAATAGTCAGCCTTAATCCATGTATATTCTCCTCTTTTTCTTTTTCTTTTTCACTTCTTTTTCAAATAAGTGTTTGCTAAGGGACTAGCAAAGTTAAGTATGGGGGGTGATGAATACCCATTCATCACTCTTTATTCTTATATTTTAGCTACAAAAACCTTTGCAAATACATGTATATTCTTGTAAATACAAATAATTATCAAAGTGCATGCATTATGTAAAAGCTAATAATTAGCATGTTTTTGTGTAAAAATAGAAGAATAAAAAGACAAAAGAAAAAGAGGGAGATATTTAGAATAAATATTGAGCAAACTAATCCCAAGGGAGGGCTCAGCATGGGCCTGACCGCATAAAAGCCAAAGTAGGGAGAGATAGGGAGCTCATGTGTGTAAATATCCTTGTAAATAAAAAAATATTTTTCTCTAAAATAAAGTGGGCTTGTATATATTTGTATATATTTGTAAATATAAAATCCAAATAAAAATAGAAAAATTAAAAAAGAAAATAAAAATAACATTCCTTGTACATATTCACCTTTTATATAAACCCACTCTTTTATTGATTTAGCCTTGTAAATAAATAAATTAAAATCCCTAAGAATTTGTATATATTCTACCTATTATGTTGTAAACAAATAAACTAAAAGCCATAAAAACAAAAATCAAATAAAAAGAACAAAATTAAAAATCAAAAAGAACATTGTACATAGATGTATATATCTATTTATTTAACCCTTGTATATAAATAATAAAAATAAAATAAAAATATCCTTTTGTTCATAATTTTATGCTATAAATAAATAAAATATAAAATGGTAATAACAATATACAAAAATAACTAATTAAAAATCAAAAACTAAAAATCAAAATTGTGTATATACCTATGTATAGTACTATAGTGTACATACCTTATTTTTATTTCAAAAAAATAATTAAAAATCACAAAAAATAGAAAAAATTAAAACAAACATTTTTGATGTTTTGAGTTTTTAATAATTCGGCCAATTAGTATTTTATTTTTAATTTCTAAATTTTTATTACGTGGCCAACCCTGATTGGTCCACGGGGATGTTGACCCCCCCGGTCAACTCCCCCCAGGACCACTGAGCCCCAGATCCGAGCCCGCGACCCGATATCTCGATTTTTTCCCGACTCGATCCGACGCCAAGACCCGCAAACCCCGGGCTCTCCTTCTTCCTCGTGCATCCGAGATCCTTGCCCGCTCGTTCGCGTTGGGATCCGCGCTTCGTGGAACCCTGCCCGACCTCGTCTTCTCAGACCTGCACTCATATATAATCCGAGCTCCGCCTCCTTCCTCACTCATCTTTGGCTCATTCATTCTCCACCCAAGGACCTCCATCGCCTCCGCGAGAGTGACAGCTCGCTTCCAATGGTGTTGCAGCGAGGAGGGAGCGTGTAGACCATCGATCCGGCGACGTTGCGCCGCCGTGCACCGCCTGGAGGTGACGCTCGAGCCTCGGGCACCGACGGCCCTTGAGGCTAGGACCTGGAGCATCCCCTGCTCTTCCACAGTCGATTGCGTCCATTAGGTAGCTCTATTTCTTTCCCTATTTCTCTAATTTCCGTTTTCGCCCAAATCGACTCGTCGTCGTTCATCGCCGATTCTGACCACCCTAGCCACCCGTTCGATCATCGGATTCGACCCACATATACGCCTTCCCTCCGCACACCTTCTTCACCCACTCGTTCAACCCAGCTCGCACAGAAGCTGGGATTGGGGCTCCTCCGCCGTCGCTTCGCCGGAGCCCCTCCATCCCGACGCGCTGACCACCTTCACCACCCCTAACCGGGTCGAGGCAGTTTGCCCTCGACCCAGGAGCTTGTTGAACATCTTTGCAGGTCCAGAGGAGCCCATCTGAGGGCTTCGACATTCAGGCGCAATAGCTCCTCCTCCTCCAGTGCCGCCGGAGCGCTCCAGAGCTCCTCGCTACCATCAGAGGGTACCATTCGACGCGGGAGGCCAAGGCGCAGCATCTCTGATCTTCAGCAGCCTTCGAGGAGCTCCCCCGTATGCGCACGAGGCCGGTGAAGTTTGCCGGCTGCCTGTTCATCGAGCATCCTCCGCAGCCATCGCATCGTCCTCCAGCTCCAGACGCGACTTCAGCCGTTCATCTGAGGAGCTCTCCACCGTCCGATCTACTAGAAGGAGTGATCTGGACCCTCCATCCACGAGGGTTAGCCACGTCATTCCACCGCCGTCCGATCATACATGTGGCTGGCTCTCCACCGTCTGATCTGCACCGAGGACTCCTTCGTTGTGCGCCGCGCTTCCTCGACCGTCAGATCCAACACGTGGCGTGCATCCGACCCTCGACTTAATAAAGGGTAAACATCTCTTAGGCCCTTAGATTTTTATCTGTTACTCTTTAGTCCCGTAAATATTTTGAGCCTTTATTTTAGTTGGGTAATTTGCATAGAGGACCTTGTCGCTTCCTGTATTTACTGTTATACCCCTGTTTATAGTGGATCACGTGCTTCGACACATGCTTTTGTGGGTTAATTGCATGTATGACCTATGGTTTCAGGGTGTTAATGAATGAATTTATATTTTGATATTTGAAAATATTCCCCTGTGCGTGGTTTAATTGTGCATGTGCTTTATATAGTGGGTATTTTACACTTTCGCCCCTGGACTTTTAGTACGTGTTACTATTTAGTCTAGGGACATAAGTTTTCTTGCAAATAGGTCCCTGAGTGCCCCAAGTTACGCGCTTTGCACGTGAGCTCCTAGGAATTTTGCACCGGATCCCCTGGAACTTATTTTAATTGCATTTAGGTCCCTATGTACTGTGCCCTTGTGTTTGATTTTAATAAAATAGCAAATCGACTCTAAATTTGATGAAAATTGGATACATGGCTCCTGCCATGGTGTAAAATTTTCTCTAATTTTTGGAGACATTTTTGATTTCATTTATTATTTTTAAAAATTCAAAAACACATAATTTTCTTACTGTCTAGCTGTAAAAATCACAAAAAATATTAAATCACCTCTAAAAATTACAAAAAATTACATAGTATTTATTTTACCTTGTTTGATTTTCTGACTAATTTTGGTCATTTTTAGATTTATAAAACCTAGAAAAATTACAAAACCCCTAAAACCCATAAAAATTCTAATAATTAAAAGAAAAATCAAAAATTAATAATTCTGGTGCCCAAAATTTCCTTGTGTTTTCTTCTCTACAGGAAAATTATCTTCAGGTTTTAATAGGGCAATTAGGCATTTTAATTTGGCCTTTGATACCTGACTGGACAATACCTCTATTTTCTTGTCTTGTTTGATTTTCAGAAATTCAATAAAAATCAGAAGATTACCAAAAATTAACCAAAAACAGTAAAAAATATAAAAAACATAAAAACATTTTTGTTTGAATTTTTGGATGATTTTTAAGTAGGTAAATAATTGTTTGTAGTTGCTTGATTTATTGCTTTTCTAATTTCTTAATTAAATTAAAAATCCAAAAAATATAAAAAGATTAAAAATCCAACAAAAAGACTCCTCTTTTATTTTATTTCCTTTTTAGACTACTTCGTAGGCCGCAAGGCCATTACGTGCTCCTTGTGTTCGACCCTGGTGGCTATACCAGGTTAATCCAATAGCAAGACCGCTACGATTTTCCTTTGATTTTTACTCTGTTTTGGTGGTCTATATTTTTCTTGATTGACACCGCTGGGTGACTTGGGTCACAACGACCCTTGATTACCTTTACCCGAGTCGTCAGGCATGTCATCACAGAACCGGTGCCGTTGAGCCTCTTTACGGCCTAAGAGGCATTGAGGTTCCCAGTAGCAGTGGCAAAACCCCCCCTCGCACATCGTACGCACCTCAACATTTCACCTCGGCATGACCTCCTCCAAGCGAGGCACGTATCTTCGGTGGCGGCTCATCTACTTCTAGCCCAAGCGAGGGCGGCATGTCTTCGTAAGAGAAGGGTTCCCAAGTGGGAATCCTAATATTTGCCAAAATGGGGCGCTACTATGCAAAAAAAGTAAAAGAGAGTTCTTTTGGGTCCAAATGTATGGGCTGAGACTTGTTTAAAAAAAGGAGATATATCAGAAGGGTCCCATTTAAAAAAAAGGATAGCTGCGAGATAAAAAAGAGGCATGGTTAAAAAAAGGCTGCAAAGTTCAATAAATGAAAAGTAAAAAAAGTATATTTTTGAAAAGTACGTACGAAAAATAGAGAAAAAAACCGTACCCGCAAAAATAATGGAAGCCGAAAAAATGGTGAACGGCTTTAAAAAATGAAGATTTGAAAAAAAGAAAAAAAGGCGAGGATTATAATAAAAAATAGAAGGAAATAAAATAATCGAAAAAATGATGATTTAAAAAAAGGGAAACTTTTGATTGAGAAAAATCGTGAAAAATGTAACGCCTTATTTGTTCTCCCCATCTTTGTTGTCTTCTCCCAACTTTGTCGATGCCATTGTTTTCTGACAAGTATGGGAGAAAGGGAGAGTATGGTGATCTTTCACAGGTCTGTTCCAGATTCAGATTCCAGACCGACCAGATTATTCAAACTCTATAGATATTCAGATGATCAAACTCGACATCAGATGGTTCCTAGTCTTCAATTTCAGACAAACACTTGTATGCGGTCTTCTTCAGATGTACATATGATTGCCATCTTTTGTGTGGTCCCCATCATTCTTGTTTTCGACAAGAGTTTTCATGTGGTTCATAGGGACACCAGAGTAGAGTACCATTCTCCGTGTCAGATGGGGGAGACACATTCTCCAGCGATCGTGGACTCTGACGAGGATTGCACTCCACGGCTTTTTATTTCAGCCCTTTTCAAGAGATGGAGCAGTTGTCCACATGTTGTGGTAGAGCCAGAGTACTCTGACGAGGAGACTCATTTCAGTTGCAGTGACTTTGACATGCGTAGTACAGAGCACATGCTCTCCGACAAGGAGATTCAGTTGGCTCCACTCCAACATGTGTCATCCTTCTCACCTGCATGACATTAGAAGCAACATCCTCGACAATAACCAATAGTTATGTGTATTGAGTTGATATTGTTTGTAGTGTCTTCTAGCATGAGTTGAGTTTTCTTTCTGTTTGTCCAAGCTGAGCATTGCATGCTCTATCTTGAGAGGGAGTGTTGGAGTATTTGGTTATGCGTCACTTATGAGAGAGATAGGTAAATGGATATCTCTAGGATCCATTTACCCCATCCATGTCTTTAGTCCCACATCTACCAGTTGTGAGATGTGGAGACTCAGTGGGGTCTATATATATATATATATATATATATATATATATATATATATATATATATATCCTCACACCCATCATATTCAGATGAGGAAAGCAATAAACTATCAACCCTTTGAGGCATTCTCCCGTGGTTTCATCTCACACCTTAAGGAGTACGGTTTCATGTAAAAGTCTCTTGTTCTTAAATGTTTTATTTCTTTATTCTCTGATACGCTTCCACTATCCTATTTTCTAAAAATGATCAATAACATTATTACAAGTTTTATTCATACATACATTTTTTACATCAATTACTGACATAAATTTAAACATGTTTCATGTAAGGAGTTTATTCCTTCCTACTGATTATTTAAATTGATTTTTCGTACTCCTAATTTAGTTTTTCCCTTTAAGCTGCTATAGTATAAATTTTATGCATTCTTGAAGTAGCCATAAAAATGCCTTACTGTAACTAAAAAAAATCTAAAGTAATCTTAAGAAAATTTATTTTTTAGAATATTTATGGATTTATATTTTCAAAATTTTTTACATGGACGCTTTTAAATTCAATTCAGCTTCTCATATAAGGTCCATTTTATTTTAAGTAAGGAATAATTCTGAGAGTTAATATATTTTTACAATTGTAGTGAAAATATTAGATGTTTACTTTTTATACAATGTTTCAAGTTAAATACTAAGATAGTTTGTGTTTGTTTTAGGGAACTAGATGCTATGTTGATGATTTAAAATTGAGTTTGTTTTTATATGTTGTTATAACTAATTTACTTATATGATATACTCTTATATAGTATAAGTTTTATACATTTTTAATGTAACACAAAGATGTCGTATTTTAATTAAGAAATATTAATATGATCTTGGGAATTATTCTCCCGCATAGTATTGGTGGATTTGTATTATCTAATTTTATATAAATACATGTTTTGAAATTTAAATTGACTTATAATATAAGGTATAATTAATTTTTAGAATGGAAAATTCCCAAACCTTATTATTCTTATTAGATGTGGTTAACTCATTAGATGTTTATCGTTTATAAGATGTTAATTTGTTTGTTAACTCATATTGGTGATTGCTGATAAATTAATTTTAGATAGTACTGTTCGAAACTTGACTAAATCTTTTTATAATTTATTTTAAAGAAAATATAAATGGTTCTCACGACAGTTCTCTTAAATGAATTTATTATTTAAAATTATATGTAGAGAGAGATTGGGAAGTATGCACCCAGGTGCATATAATTTTATATGCACCAAGGCCTATATCTTCCATGTTTTTTTTACTTTTTTGGAAAATATCACCATGTATATCCATCCCCTGTATCCCTCCTATATGTTACTCAAATTTTGCTAGAAACAGAGACTCCTATGCCTTTCATCTAGAACATGTAATTTTAACGGTCTTAGAATTGTTGTAATCGACTTGTTCTAGATGGAGGGCATATGAGTGTCTCCGTCTCTGACGAAATTTGAATGACATAATAGAGGAATATATAGATGAATATACATGGTGATATTTTCCAAAAAAGTAAAAAATGTGGAAGATATAGGCCCCAGTGAATGTAAAATTACATACACATGGGTGCATGTAAAAACATGTCGATTACAACAATTCTAAGACTGTTAAAATTACATGTTTTAGATGGAGGGCATGTGAGTCTCCGTTTCTGATGAAATTGGAATGACATATTAGAGGGTTATATATATATGTGAATATACATGGCGGTATTTTTCGAAAAAATAACAAATGAAGATAAGCCCAGGTGCATGTAAAATTACATGCACTTGGGTGCATACATACATGCATACACATACATACATACATACATACATACATACATACATACATACATACATACATACATACATACATACATACATACATACATACATACATACATACATACATACATACATACATACATACATACATACATACATACATACATACATACATACATACATACATACATACATACATACATACATACATACATACATACATACATACATACATACATACATACATACATACATACATACATACATACATACATACATACATACATACATACATACATACATACATACATACATATACTATATATAGGGACCCTTTCAAATGAGGTGGGGGTCTCATAGAGATTATAGTGAGCCAACCATAATTACGGTTGGATTAAGGATGGATGGATGAGATCAAAACCAATATCATTATATGGAATGGTTTTGATGAAGAACTATTTCTATATTTAGAGGATATGAACCTACGATTTTCAGGGGAGAGTAGAGGAAAACGTGGGTCCACAAATTAGGCATAACTATTTTATTAAAAACAAATTTATGACCGGCTATTTTATATATTAAATACCAAAGACTTCAAAAAAGTTTACTTTTTAAGGATACTTTATTGAATAAGGTTTAAACGAATTGCTATTGTAAGATACTTTTTTGAAATAGAGCTAATAAATTTACAAAAATTTGTTCATATTTTATTGGTTTTAATAGCAGCAAATGTACTATATTTATGTCATGATGATTACTTAAATAGTTTAGGAGGAAATAAAACGATATCAAAAGGTTAATGAGGTTTCATTACAAACAATTTCAATTATTGAACACTATAAATATGTATGGTTTAAAAAAACATATGTATTTTACAAAAAAATATAAAAAAATTTCACCAACAATTATTTAAAAGTTGTCACAATTAATTTTAACGTAGAAATTTGAATAGATTGGACAAAATTTGAAATTTGAAGGCATAATTATACAAAAACTTGATTGGTATTCGAAATAGCATATATTACTGAAATTTAAATTTTAAGAAAATTTAATATAAACTGATGGTCTCAACAATGTATACTCCGATGTTTGAAAATAATATTAACATTAAAATATTTATAATTTAATATTTATGTAAATTTTAAATTTAGTTAATTTTCCTTAAATTTGATTTGATTTATACAAATATTTACAGAAGTTTTGAAATAAAAAGATACTATATTACAAAATTCGTTGGATTAAAAAATATATTTCCTATTGGATGGTTTCGACTTTACAATTAAAAATTAACATTGAGTTATAAATGGAAAAAATAAATTGAGTAATCATGAGGAGGTATAAACGGGTGCTTATGATAATAATAAAAGAAGGAAAGTATCAATTTACTTCCGTAAAGGGGAGCTCACGGTCAGCTCCGACATTTCCGCCCAAACAAACGACAGACTGTTATGGCTGGAGGAGGTGAAACAACGATTAGGTCTGGCGATCGACTCAAAACAAATAAGATGAACAAAAGAAAAGATATGGCTACGACATTGAGTGAGGAGGGGAAGGATTCCGCTTCTCGTGTTGCTGGTCGAAGGAGGTTGCGAAGAAGGTAACGATGTAGACTTTATACAGTATAATACGATTTTTTTGTTTAGGGTTACCATATGGTTTCGTAAATTGAAAATATATAATGGAAAACATGATTAGTGAAGGTATTATATGATTTTACAGAATACATCTTTTTTTTAAAAAAAATTAGTTTAAAAGCGTTTTGTAATGGATTTGGGCGAAATAATGAGCGATACAATAACTTTGTGTTGTCTTACTGTACAATGCAATTATAACATTGTGCTAAATTTGTATAATATGATGGACAAATTTTGATTATTAATTTCTGAAATGCATTGAGAATCACTATAAGAGAGGAATGCATGGTGGAAAGGACATTAAGTATTTGTGAAAACTGCATGTGAAGATTGATATTAAACTATGCAGATAATAAATATAAATAAATAAAACATAGAAATTTAGAAAAAATTAGAGGTATGATAAAAATAAAATAGTTTTCCTTGTGATGCAGGTTAGATATGTCATCGTCTGAATCATATTATGATGATTTTGACATAGGATCAAATGCCGAGTTACCTGTATCCACTAGATCAACTGAAGGAAAGAATATACAAGTTCTTGATTTGAAGAAACAAAGAGGTATTTAAAGAACAGAAACATTTGATTTATTTAAATTCCTTTTGAAATCTTTTATTTTTTGGAAATGAAACATGTTACTGTGGTGATTAAATTACAGAGATGAAATACACACGAGATGAATTGAATGTCAAGACCACACAAGACTCAGAGCAGTGTAGAGAAGAAGAGATATTTCAAAAATATGGATGTATGTTTTAAAATCTAATAACCTTATATTGACTTTGAATAACATATTAGATATAATACATATTTCATGATATAATGTTGATTTCAGGCAAAATATACGTGCAACATAGATGTTTCATTGAACACTTCGTCCAGTACATAGATGGACACAAACCTACTCCAAAACAACAATCTCTTATATCAAAGATGGCCTTCTCAAGACTTATAAACATAGGAAATATTGATATAGAGAGAAAAAACTTGCAATTGCTAGTAGAGAAATACCAAGGAGAGGGGATATTCGATTTGGTAATAAGGTGGTGACATTCAACGATGATGATATTGGTATCATTCTTGGATTACCAAGTACATGATTTCTAGTTATATTTAGGGGGAAGCATTTACCTTGGAAAAGCTTGATATCAACAGAGCTTTTTGACAATGGGATGGTTTTCAACAGGAGGAAGCTGATTCATGTTTTGATTGACTACTATGTACGCGATGATGATAACTCTGTAACAATATATGTTGTTTAATTCTATTCATGTTTGCCACGTTCCTTTTTCCAGATTGTGCATTTTTGTTTCCAAAAGAATTACTGCACTATGTTGAGTCATTAGAGGACACAAGATACTTCAATTGGTCAGATGCAGTTGCCAAGATGATCTAGTTCAATATGGACGATGTGTTTCATAGGATTCAACAGAGAAGAAATGGAGCAGCACACATAACACTAGGATATCTAACATGATGCGTAGCTTGTTTATACGTAAGATATTTTAGAATTTTAAACTGTAAAAGATTTTAATATATATTATTCTAACATTGGATTATTTTCAGGTATGGATGCTTGAATACTGTTGCAAGGAGTTAGTTGTAAGTCGTGATTTGAGACCTAGAATAAGGAAGTGGAGTGGAACAATAAAAGGAATGTCGCGGAGATTAGTATCACTAAGCAATGACCAGGTATTTATATTAGATAAAATTATTTGGCCATATTGTAAACAGATGAAATGAAAAAAATATTTAATAAATGAAATCATATGTAAATAATATGCATTGCTTTAGAATAAATAGTTTATTGTACTCTTAAAAAATTTTATTTGATTGATTTACACTAGATCTTGTCGAACATTCATCCAATGGAAAATGAGATAGTGAAGATAGGACATGATGAGTATGTCTTCCCATATGAAAAGTTCCTCTTGAGTGGATTTTCTTGAGTGGATAATTGAAGAGGTCATACCGGTTCCATTGGATAGTCCACTTAGAAGAGGAAGGTTCAAGAAGGGAGTGTTTCATGTAATCATGAATGATGATGGGAAGGAAACCGATGTTGAAAAGAAAATAAAAAAAGCCAAACTGTCAGTGTGAAAGTAGAAGTAAGCGAGTTAAGAAATTTGGTTGAACAGCTTAAGGGGGATTCAAACAACAAAGACACTAATGGTAAGATGGTTCGGTATGAAGTTGAGATAATGAATTTAAAGCAGGAAAATAATGAGCTTAAAGAAGAAATTCTGAAGTTGGTGAATCATATAGAATCTGTACTTCATGAACCAATACCAGAAAATGTAGACAAGCATTTTTCAGGCATGACAATTACTGAAAACATGGTTGAGACAAGTGATCAAAAAACTATGGATGAGAAAGATGCTTGTGAAGAAAACTCCGAAAAAGTTATGCTTGAAAAAGAACAAGAAGACGGTTTTTTTGAAGGAAAACATGCAGATGTGGAAAACATTGAAACTGATCAAGTGGGTGAAGGATGTTTGGAGATGGTTGACGAAGAGTTGCCCAACAATGATGTTGAGAAAGCAGTTGATATGCCTTCATTTGAACTTGTGTTTAATGATGGAAGAAAAGCAAGTTTGCTAATTAGTGAAACATCGACAAAAAGAAAAAGGGAAAAGGCACAAGTTAATCCAAGCTCATTAGCAAAAAGAGTCAAGGAGAGGAGGGAGGCAACAAGATCAAAAACAGAAAATGCATACAAGGATCAAATGAAGAATAATGATCATCAGAATAAGTCAACAAAGAAGTCGTCAAAGAATACATCGAAGCCTTCAGAACTTTATGCTCATGCTGACTCGGGATCAGAGGTAAGAAAATAACTATAATAATATATAAAAAATATATAACGATATAAATTGCTCCTATGCAGTATCTATGCGACGCTCCAACAGATTTCATAGGATACGAATTCATAACAACAGAAGAAAAGGAGATAATTCAGGGATTCCTGAGAGATCCATCTGACAAGTACATTTCTTTTTATGATCTTACTATTGATTGAGTGCTTAATCGATATTATGAAACTAATGGCAGGTTAAATGCAACTTATCATTCATCATACAAGAGTTACTGCAAAGGCAGGGAAATACATAATTTCTTGTACGAAAGAATGATTGAAGACTCGGTATGTTTAAAGCTATTTTTTTACAATTAAAGATATCATGAACAACTATAAATGTGAGTAAGTCACCTATTTAAATTATCATCTGAACCTTTGTAGATAATCGGCATGTATCTTGAAATCGTTTGTCGTAAACACCGGAAGGAGGAATGCATCATTCCATTCATATTCACTTCCATATACAAAATGGTAAGTCAATGTAGAACTTTATATATAAATATATAGACTGCTAACAGACATATTAAATCTAAAACTGCACAACAATACTTCATTAACAATGTTGAGGCGGGAACAGACGAAGAGTTCACCAACTTTGAGCAATTATATGATGACCCTGAAGACCTTATTGGATTATCAAAAGTATTCACGGTCATTCATACAAGAAACCATTGGCACTTGCTTATTGCATATTTGGAAACAAGGAATTTTTACTCGTACAACTCTATGAAAGGAAACAAATTCCACAAGAAAGATCTTTACAAATGGGTATTGATAATATATATACATATAAAATTTTAATTGTATCATTGTATTAAATTTACGTAACTAACTAAGACTGCCCTCAGAAACCTGCACAAAGCTTGGACTGTGGAATTTATGTCATGAAGATGATTGAGTACTTGTGTGAAGGAAAAGCACTAGACTTCAGTTACAATGACATTCCACGATTCAGAGCCGAAATAGCTTGCGAACTATTACGTAGTAGCAGGGTGGAAAATTCAAGTTTCAATTGATACAATGGTTTAATTTAGTATTTATGATAATATAGCTATATGTTATCCGTAGTTGAACAATGGTTACAAACAATGTTACTTTATTTGTTTTTGAGTCTAAACTTAGCATGTAGAACTAGTTATATATTTTGGGCAATTTTTGAGCTGTATGTTGAAAATGATTCTTGATTTCTGCACATTTAATGTGATTGTGATATAGAAACTTGAAATGGATTATAATCTGAAAATTCATATATCATTATGAATTATTGCAATGTTATATATCATTATGAATCATAACCTGATAAAAAAATATTTATATCTCGTTCATTTTTTAAAGTAATTCGTTCGAAGGACCAATGAATTCATTTGTTGTAGTGCAATTGATAGTTTATAGCATCGATAAAAAAATCTTAGTATATTATTAAAATTTGATGTTACTTTTGACAAATAAGGAAGATATATTACTTACTCGAAGTTAATGGCAGCGTGGATCTGTTTAGCGCTTAGCATTGGTATATTGAAATTATATATGAATGTTGACATGTTTCATACACTAATCACTGATAAGAATAGCACATATTAAAAATGTTTGGAATTTAAAATAGAATCAATCATATACATTGATTGCATAAACAAGAAGATGCACGGAAGATATAAAAAATAGTTGATTAAGTATAAAACAAAACATTAAAATTTAAACATTGTGTGATACAATAATATTTTAAAAATTGAATACATGGTGTTCCATTATAAAACATGGTACTATCTTATAAAACCAATCTGTGGTTGCTTGTTGAAGATGCATAGAACTGGAAATTCCTGATAACAGTATCTTCCTGGAAATTGATGCTGCCTCATGTGTCTATTAGACATTGGCTGAAAAAAAACAAGAACAGTACTAGGTGAATAAAATCAAATCCGACTCAGGATAAGTGTATAAAAGTGAAATACAACGAAAAAAATTTACAATAAAACATACCTTATTAGATTCTTGTGAAAATAAAAATAAAATGTAGACTAAAATTTACGAATCACTGTGTCCAGAGCTCAAAGATAAATCATCGAGATGAATGTCATAAAACAAAACAATTAGCTTATTAATGAAAGTTCTAATAAACAAATATATAAAAAATGGAATAGATAAAAAATCACCTATTAGAAGTTTGCAAGTGGTTTGAAGGACAGTTGCGAGAGTCATGGCCAACATTGTACTTGCCACATGATTTGCATTGCCTCCCTTTGTTTCTCCTGAGTTCATTAGTTGGCCTTTGCCGATTACCACTACCCTTTCGCCTTCCACCACGACCACTTCCTTTCGTTCTCGCAGTGTTGGGTTCACGTATAATTGAAGCATTGACATTAGCTGGAGTTGTTGTTATCATTCAAATTATTTTGCTGTGAGAAGTTAATATTGTGGAGCTGTGAAATAAGACTTTGAAGTTTCTTTTGAGCAAGATCGAATGCAGAAGAATCATCAACAGACAAAGCAACTACATTGGAGCATAATCTATTCAATTCACCAGCCCTTTCAAGTTGAACATTCCTATTGTATAGTGGTTAATTTCCAGATTTCTTAACATTTTTTGTCCATCTTTTTAATATGTAGGCACTATCCAACATCTCAATATTTCTTGTTTTGAAAACAACAAACAAATGTCTACACGGTATACCTTCGTATTCCATCTTGCCGCATGAACGAACAACTGAATTTGAGTCAGTATAAAATGAAACCTCCCTACGTTTTTCAGTCCGACCAATCTTGCTGACATGATAGATTATTCTGCTGCTAGAGCTCTCAGATATTACAACATTCATCTCAATACCTTTCTTGAGCTGCTTACGAATGACATAGAAAATAGTCTTTGTATATATTTGCCATAATTGATCTTCCATCTTCCATGTGGTGTCCGTAATTGGTCTCTTCTGATCTGAATCATTATCCAAGTCACTATCGCATTCTCTAAGCCTCTGAAGTGAAGTCTGAAATCTAAAAATGAATTCAAGTAGTGAATTTTGCTTAGTTATGTGGCTTTGGAGAAAAGCATCCATACTATCGCTACATTGGGTGCTCCACATTCCTGAAAAAATTTATCCCTCATGTATATATCAAGCCACTTATGTCTTATGCTGAACTTTTTGGCCAATCATCTATTATCTGATAAACCAAACTGATCAATTGCATCTAGCTATCCATTTTCAAAAAGCTCAATAAAGTGAGTACGCCATACAAGGATAGAAAATGTTTGCAATGCTTAATCAATATCCTGTATAGGACCAAGCTTTGTCTTTAACTTTGACATTATGTGCCAGGCACAGAGCTTATGAATAGTATTTGGAAAGGATACAAGAATAGCTGCATGTATAGCAGGGTCTTCATCTGCAACAATAGATATAGGATGTTTTCCCATTGCCTCAATGAATTTGTCGAACAACCAAACAAAAGATTCAATATTTTCTCTGTGTAAAAATGCATTGCCAAAAAAAGGTCATGTTATGATGATTGACCGTACAAAATGATCCAAAAACATGCCTGTATTCGTTAGTCCTGTAGGTGGTGTCAAATGTAATTGCATCACCAAAAAGTTTGTAGTCGGTAATAGACTCAGAAAAATCCAATTGCAATGTGTAAGCCTGTTTTGCTCGTCAGTTTGGTAGGAATAGTAGAAATCATGAGTATTCCTTTGACAATTGCGTAAGTGTTCAAGGAGCAGATGAGCATCCAATCCATCTTTGGCTTTTTTTCAATTCTATTTAGATTGTATATATCACGAACTATACCACCAGCTTGACTATTAGTGATAAAACCATTGTCGATGAAAGCTGATTGTTTGGAGGTAGATATATTAACATCAGTCATTGATTTCAAAAGCAACTTCGTAGCCCTTGAAAACCTTCTATTAGGTCTCAATTAACGTCGTTTAGAAGGCGTTACAAGGTTGTGGTTATGATCTTCAATGAATTTAACAACATTTCAATCACATTCTTCACGTCTATGACGAATAGCAAGTATTGCATTGCATCCAGTTCTGACTAAACCAACTCTACGTTCTTCTCTTATAAATTCAATATCATCAATGTAATCACTATCCACTGAAACACGTACTTTCCTATTACTCTTGAGAGTAGAGAAACCTTGTTTCCAGCAAACAATTTTCTTAAAAATAACCATTTTTTCCTTTGTTACTCTGTTAACACCATGACGTGTACTACTCTTTCTAACATTAAAGCCAACAATAGTAGCATAAAATTCATATAACTGGTATGCTTGTTCAATAGATCCAAAAGTCATTCCAATGATTGGGGTATATGGATTTGCATTTTCATTGAACCTTTGTGGTATATTGCAGTTTTCTGTAAATATATAAAATTTAATAAGCATATTATTGAATAATTAACTTTTACTGAAATTTGTACAATATGCGATGATTTAATGTATTTGAAATGAGATATTACAGACCCGTAGCTATTGAAAAAAGTATATTAAATTTAAGCTGTTGAGAACTTACTAATATAAAATTCTGATTTTTAAATATATATAAAAAATTAGTAAAATAATGGGAAACAATTTTAAAATATTTATTTTCTTTGTAAAATTATGAATTGAAAATGTAATATATAATCTATTGTCTGTAAAAATATATAAGAAAAAGTAAATATATAATCTTTCACAGTATTTTTTTATATCGTTGTCTGGTGCGAAAACTATAATAAAACATCTAAAGGATATTATATTTTGTGATGTTACTGAATGCAAATAAAATTCAATAATTAAATAATTAGTGTCTTTTATTAAAATATTAACTGCCTAAATTACAATAAGAGTTGTTAATATTAAAAAAAACTGATTATATCAAAATATTCTATGCTTAATATAAAGATGCTTAATAATTTGTAAAATCATATCTTACATTTTCAAATATATATAGAATGTTAGTAAAATAAAGTTGAGTTAATTAGATTAAAGGCTTTTATTTAAATATTCGTAACAGCTTGTACAAAGAAATATTATGCTTGGAATAAGGTATCAGGAATATTAAACACATTGGTTACTATCAGAATAACTACATTGAAAAAGTAAAGAAAATTTTCAATTTCTACAACATATATACATGAATACGTAAAATTGTATTAAATAACTAAGAAATAATGATTGAAATAGTGAAATATGTACAAACCTTCAGATTCATGATTTCCATTACTTCGTTTCGAAGGACCATTAAGTAGAAGTTGCGGCTGTTAAGAACATAAACAAATCAAACTCAGAATTTTAAAAAAAACATGGAAAATAATAATAAGGTATTGATACATATGTAAAAAATTGAAACCCGATGCTGGATGAGATTCAGATCAGGGTATTCGACTAAAGTTTCCGAAGAACCGAGAAGAAGAAGTTGCTGATATCAGAATGAAATTTGATTAAATAAACATAACGATGTATGCACAAGTAAAAAAAATACAAATCATGTGTATAAAATAATATGGAAGAAACATATTTGACTACATTCAAAATACTAAAATGAAAATATGAAATAAATACCTGGAACCCGCCGATATCTACAGATGAAACAGATCTAATACTGGAGAAAAATTCAAAAACATAGAACAATGTGATAGCTTGCATTTAGAAAGAAAAAATAAAAGGAATGTTTACCTCAATAAATCAGTATGAAAAAAATGGATGGAAATAAATCCTTTCAAATCCAAGGAAATACTCGGAATTATGGTTAATAGGTTAAGAATTTCCATAAAAATGGGAGAGAGGGCGGTTTTTGATGGTGGTTTGTATTGCAAATCTGGTTTTAATCATGTCCATCGATCCAAATCCAACGGCTAGAGATTGTGGCTCATCATAATCACAATGAGACCCCGTCTCATTTGAAGTTTCTCATATATATATATATATAGGTATGGGATAAATGGGGCTGCCCCCTAGGGGGAGCTAACTTGGCTCCCCCCGTCCCATTTTCACCATTTTTTTATTTTTTTTGAAAACTTCCTCCATGAATATTCATCACTATATCCCTATATTATGCTATTCAAATTTCGTGCGAAACAGAGACTCCTACGGCCTCCATCCAGACAGTCATTTTTTAACGGTAATAGGATTTTTTAAATCGACCCCGTCTGGATGGAGGTCATAGGAGTCTCTGTTTCGCATGAAATTTGAATGACATAATATAGGGATTTAATAATGAATTTACACGATTTTAGATTTCAAAAAAATAAAAAAATATGTGAAAAAGGGCGGGGGGAGATAAGTTAGCTCCCCGTAGGAGGCATACACATTTTTTCCCATATATATATATATATATATATATATATATATATATATATATATATATATATATGGGGCCCTTCCAATGAGGTGCACCTTTTCTAGATGCGTGGAAACCCCATCATCTCGTCTATTTGATCTCAATCTAACAATTACTTACACAAAAGGGTATTTTAGTCATTGTAATTTCGTTTTTAATTTTAATTTCGTTTTAATTTAATCCCATTTTTACTAGTTTTAGCCTGTTTGCTTTGGCAATTTTTATTGCTATTTATTCGATGATATTTCGCTAACGTGGTGGCATTTTCGTGCTATGCAGAATACTGACCTCTTTGTAAAATATGCATTGACATTGTAAAATTGAAATCCTTCTATGTAAAATAAATTCATAGTTAGTAATACGTTTATTGTTGTAATTATAATTTACGTAATGCATATGTAAATCTTTGTGCTTATTTTGTAATATAGGTGTGGAGATCTGCAAAAAATATAGTAGTTCTCAATTATTAATTAGAAAGAGAAATTGAAAAAAAATTAAGATTTGCGATACTCATGACGTTTATAATATTTCATGATTGATTGTAAAATTTATATTGTGTTCTGTAACAAAACGTAGATGGTTAGATCTTTATAAATGAAGCAATACATGTAAAATATAATCTAAAATTTGTAAAAAAATGATAAGAGATTGTAAAAAACGATGTGAGATTGTGAAAAAAATAACTAAGATTGAAAAATAAGATATCCGATTGTAAAAACTAGGCATGCCCTCCTTCTCCATCATCCTTAGTCTACCCGCACCTCCTCCGCCCTTCTCCTACACGACCACCTCTTCTATGCACGTCCTCCTCCGCCCACACACCTCCTTTCACGCTCTCCTTCAACCTTCTCCTCCACGATCCACCTTCTCCACGCGACGCTGCCTCCATTGCCTACAAGAAACAACCTTGGAAAATGACATCACCAGTCACCGTAGAGCAATACATTGCATCCACCGTCTTGCACGCCATCACCGATAAGCTCCTCCCCTCATGCTGCCATCAAGAGAGAGAGAGAGAAATAGAGGTAGAGGTATCTCGTGCGACCATCGAGAGAGAGAGAGGGAGAGAGAGGAAGAGAGAGAGAGAGAGAAATAGGAGAGAATTGTAGAGATATTTGTAGCATTCTACATATAGAATACGCTAAAATGAACATAATAGATTTTTCAATATTAAGAATATATAAATAACAAGCTATTAATGATAACATCAGATTGATTGCAGATGGTTAAGATGGTGGGCTTTCGTTGTAGCCACGAAAGGTGCACCTTATTGGATATATTTCTCATGTGTGTGTGTAGGGTATGTGGGGAGCTAACTTAGCTCCCCCCGCCCCCATTTCACCCATTTTTTATTTTTTTTGAAAAATTCTTCCGTGGATTTTCATCAATATATCCCTATATTATGTCATTAAAATTTCGTGTGAAACAGAGACTCCTACGGCCTTCATCCAGACGGGGTCATTTTTAGCAATACTATTACCGTTAAAAAATGACTATCTGGATGGAGGTCGTAGGCGTCTCTGTTTCGTACGAAATTTTAACGACATAATATAGGGATATAGTGATGAAATTCTATGAAAGAAATTTTCAAAAAAAAAACCGGGCGAAATTGCGCGGGGGAGCCAAGTTAGCTCCACCAGGGGCAACCCCATTGAACTCATATATATATATATATATATGTATCTCTCTCTCTCTCTCTCTCTCTATATATATATATATATATATATATATATATATATATGGGATATGGAACATGCACCGAGGGCATGCACCCAGGGCACCAACATGGCTGCCCCCACCACATTTTTTGTATTTTTTTATTTTTTTGGAAAAATATCATGTATATTCATCTCTATATCCCTCCTATATGCCATTCGAATTTCGTCAGAAACAGGAACTCCTATGGCCTCCATCCATACGCCATTTTTTTAGCGGTCGTAGGATTTTTTAAATCGACCCTGTCTGGATGGAGGCCGTAGGAATCTCTATTTCTGACAAAATTCAAATGGCATATAGGAGGTATATAGGGATGAATATACATGACGATATTTTTCCAAAAAAATAAAAATATTTGCCCAAAAATGGGGCGGGGCAGCCAACAGGGGCCAACCCAATCAACCACTATTCGCCCATTTTTTTATTTTTTTTGAAAATTTCTTTCGTGGATTTTCATCAATATATCCCTATATTATGTCATTAAAATTTCGTGTGAAACAAAGACTCCTACGACCTCCATCTAGACGGGGTCATTTTTAGCAATTTTGTTACCGTTAAAAAATGACTGTCTGGATGAAGGTTGTAAGAGTCTCTGTTTTGCACGAAATTTTAATGACATAATATAGGGATATAGTGATGAAATTCGATGGAAGAAAATTTCAAAAAAAATAAAAAACTGGGTGAAATTGCGTGGGGGGGGGGCAAGTTAGCTCCCCCAAGGGGCAGCCCCATTGAACTCATTATATATATATATATATATATATATATATATATATATATATATATATATATATATAGGGGGCTTATCCAATGGGCCCTGTGCCCATATGAGATGAGATGAGCCCACTCATATTTTACCAATATTTTCCATCATTTTGAGTTCAATGCTTATTTATTTACAATTGTTATATCATATTCTTACTATTAGTAACTAGTTTCATATAAAGAAAATCTCATATTCACAAGAAATGGTCATTAGTAAGAATAAAAACAAGACTAGTAATACAAATAATAATACAATCATTTTATATGAATTTAAGGTTTTTTTCTTAAAAATAGTTACTATTAGTAAGAATATGATATAACACTTGTAAACAAATACCTATTAAGCTCAAAATGATAGTAAATAATGGTAAAAAATGAGTGGGCTCATCTCATCTCAAATGGGCACAGGGCTCATTGGATAATTTCCCTATATATATATATATATATATATATGGGTAAAATGGGGCTGCCCCCAGGGAGTAGCCAACTTCGCTACTCCCACTCCTATTTTCCCCCCATTTTTTTATTTTTTTGGAAAATAAAAATGTGTATATTCATCATTATATCCCTCTCACATTCTATTAAATTTTCATCAGAAACAGAGACTCTTAAGCCCTCCATCCAGACGTCATTTTTTTAACGGTCGCAGGATTTTTTAAATCGACCATGTTTGGATGGAGGCCGTATGAGTCTCTGTTTCTGACGAAATTTTAATAGAATGTGAGAGGGATATAATGATGAATATACAAATTTTTATTTTCCAAAAAAATAAAAAAAAGAGGGAAAAATAGGGGTGGGAGTACTGGTGGCAGCCCCATTTACCTCTCGCTCTCTCTCTCTCTCTATATATATATATGTGTGTATATATATATATATATGGGTAAAATGTGTATGCCCCCTAGGGGGAGCTAACTTAGCTCCCCCGCCCTTTTTTCACAATTTTTTAATTATTTTTGAAATCTAAAACCGTGTAAATTCAATATTAAATTCCTATATTATGTCATTCAGATTTCATGTGAAATAGAGACTCATACGACCTCCATCCAAACGAGGTCGATTTAAAAAATCCTGTTACCGTTAAAAAAATGTCTGTCTGGATGGAGGTTGTAGGAGTCTCTGTTTCACACAAAATTTTAATGACACAATATAGGGACATTGTGATGAATATTCATGAAAGAAATTTTCAAAAAAAAAATTAAAAACATGGAGAAAATGAGGCGGGAGTAGCTAAGTTAGCTACCCCATGGGGGCAGCCCCATTTTACCCTATATATGTATGTATCTCTCTCTCTCTCTCTCTATCTATCTCTCTCTCTCTCTCTCTCTATATATATATATATATATGAGAAAAATGGGGCTGTCTCCTGGGGGCAGCCAAAAAAATAAAAAAAGCGTCGAAAATGGCACGGGGGCAACCCCATTAATCTCTCTCTCTCTCTCTCTCTCTCTATATATATATATATATATGAGGAAAGGGAAGCTGCATCATGATGTAGCTAATCTTAGCTACATCAGGGGCAATTTCGTCCTCTTCTTTTATTTTTTTTTTCAAGATTTCCATGATGGATTTTCATAAATATATCCTTCTAATATGTCATTCAAATTTCGTCAGAAAAAGAGACTCCTACGCCCTCCATCCAGAACAGGTAAAACACAACAAATCTATGACCGTTAAAAAATGACTGTCTGGATGGAGGGCGTAGGAGTCTCTGTTTTGACAAAATTTGAGTGACATATTAGAGGGATATAGTTATGAAAATCTATTGTGGAAATTTTGAAAAAATAAAATAAAAAAGAGGACGAAATTTCCCCTGATGTAGCTAAGGTTAGCTACATCATGATGTAGCTTCCCTTTCCTCTCTCTCTCTCTCTCTCTCTCTCTCTATATATATATATATATATATATATATATAGGAAATACTTCTAATAAGGTGCACCTTTCCTGGGTGTATGGAAAGTAGTCCACCATCTCAGCCATCCGTAATTAATCAAACGAATCCTATTAATACCTTTTTTTATCTTAATTTATTTAATGTCGAAAACCCATTTATGTCTTTTTATCCCATTTTAAAAATAGAATGCGACAACCCACATTCTATTCTTGGCCATTGCGTGACAATCCCTTGCTAGGGTTTTCCCCTCCCGTAAAAAATGGCGGCGGCGTGACATATGGTGGAGAACGACGACGACGAACTTGGTATGGAGCGCGACAACGGTGGAGGAGGTGGTGACGTTTTTTATTAGTGTTTTTTCTTTGCATTTTCTATTCGCATTTTTATTTACATTTTATATTTTCATTTTCTATTTACATTTTTTATTTGTGTTTTTTATTTGCATTTTTTGATTTGCATTTTTGATTTCAAATCCATTCACAATTTTCTTGGTTGAAATTATCTAACAATAATATCCTTTTAATAATATCGAGTATTTTTTTACAAAATCAGATCATTTTTTACAATCTCAGATCATTTTTTACAATCTCAATTCATTTTTTACAATATCAAATCATTTTTTTACAAATCTCTGATTGTTTCTTTATAATTTTACAATCTTCATACATATTTTACAAAACGTGCATGAACTTTACAATCTTCATATCGATTTTACAATCTTCATACAGATTTTACAATGTAGGATATTCTACAATCTTCTTACAGATTTTACAATCTTCATACAGATTTTAAATTGTGGGTGTAGATTTACAATCTTCATACATATTTTACAAAGCGTGCATGAACTTTTACAACAATGTTATCAAAATTACAATTATAATAATATAACTATTACTAACTGTGATTTTATTTCACAATACAAGATACAGTTCTACAATATCAATGGGAATTTTACAAAAATCTCTGCTATTCTGCATTACGTGAAAATGCTATCACGTCGGCGAAAATTCAATAACTAAAAGACAACAAAAGATACCAAATCAGTCACGCTAAAAATGAAAAAGTATAAGGATGAAATAAATTTCAAATTCAAAATGAAATTCAAATTCAAAACGAAAATGTATGGACTAAAATACCCTTTTGGATGAACATCCATAAGATCGAGATGGAACGGATCTCGTGATGGGCTTTCCATACACCCAGGAAAGGTGCACCTCATTGGAAGGGCCCTCTCTCTCTCTCTCTCTCTATATATATATATATATGATATGGAGCAAGCACCCAGGGCATGTAATTTTACATTCACCGAGGCCTATAAGATTGAATTTTTTTATTTTTTCGAAATTAGCCCTATGTATATTCATCTATATTGCCCTCCTACACGTCATTCCAGTTTTGTCAGAAACAGAGACTCCTATACCTTCCATCTAGAACAGGTCGATTACAACAATTCTAAGACCATCAAAATCACATAGTCTAAATGGAGGGTGTAGAAGCCTCTGTCTCTGACGAAATTGGAATGACATATAGGGGGGGATACATTAATGAACACACATGGTTCTATTTCTGAAAAATAAAAAAGTGGAAGTTATAGGCCCCGATGCATGTAAAATTACATGCACTTGGATGTATACCCCTTATCCGATTCCTATATATATATATAGATATAGACACACACATACACATACCCCTTATCCGATTCCTATATATATATATATATATAGAGAGAGAGAGAGAGAGAGAGAGAGAGGATGGGGAGTATGCACCAAGATGCATGTAATTTTACATGCACCGGGGCCAATATCTTTCACAATTTAATTTTTTCTGGAAAATAACACCATTCATCTATATATCCCTCCAATATGACATTCGAATTTCATCAGAAACAGAGACTCCTATGCCTCCATCTGGAACAAGTAATTTTAATGGTCTTAAAATTATTGTAATTGACTTGTTCTAGATGGAGGGCATATGAGTCTCTATTTCTGAAGAAATTTGAATGACATATTGGAGGGATATATAGATGAATATACATGGTGATATTTTCCAAAAAAAGTAAAAATTGTGGAAGGTACTGGTGCATGTAAGTTTACATATGTCGGGACCTATATCTTTCGCATTTTTTTTACTTTTTTTGGAAAATATCACCATGTATATTCATCTATATATCCCTCCAATATGACATTCGAATTTCATCAGAAACAGAAACTCCTATACCCTCCATCTAGAATAGGCCGATTACAACAATTCTATGATCATGAAAATTACCAGTTCTAGATGGAGGGTACATTAGTCTCTATTTCTGACAAAATTAGATTGATATATTAGATGGATATATAGATGAATATACATGATATTTGATGAACACAAAATCCGCCTCTTTAAGAATCAGGAATTATTGCAGTATAGATGGCGTATTTCGTCAGCAAAAACCACAATATTTGAGTGTTGTGGAGTATTATACTTGGCCAGCCTACCAAGGTCAAACACATGAAAACGAGCTACTTTAATCTATTTATTGAATTTTGGTCAATTATATGCATGTGTGAATAGTTTCCTCATTTTCAGGTATTTGTGCAGATACAGAATAAAATACAAGCAGAGCAATGCAAACAATGATGTATGTATTCTTTTATCTCATTTTTCAATGCAATTATAAAGTGATACTGAAGTATATGGGGAAATCCCTAAGTGCATCATGGAAGTGTGAGGATCGCATCGAATGCGACCGGGAGCGATTAGTCACACTAGTTGTTCCGGACATAGGAGTTTTAAAAAAATTAAAATGATGAAATCACATGATCCAAAAACACTTCTTGGATCGTTTCATCTAAAACACATATAGGTACTAGGGTTACCTCTTGAAACATGCTTGCGATCAAGTCTCTAAAAAAAGAGACCTCCTGTCTCAAGTCCGATCCGATGGAGGAGACGCTTGCGAGCGCGTTGATGAGACGCGTGCTCCTCGTAATCCATGTTGATGATCCAAACAACTGATCTCCTGATCTTATCACATGAGATCCAACTTCTTCTTCACAAGCGGGGCACACCGAAGGAGATGGAGATCCACGAGAAAATACTTCGGCAGCATAAAGAAGATGTTGCAACGATGATGACTCTATCGATGGCTCCATGATGGACGACCACAATGAGAGAGAGGGAGAGAGATGACGTGTAGAGAGGGAGAGAGCACATGTCGTATATCGTGTATCTCGAAGAGCAATGGGTGCCTCTTCTTATATAGGGTTTTGGGAGTCCATGGATCCCAATCCATGGACATCACACAATCAATGGGTGAGACTAATTTGTGTTTCTTTCAATGGCCATGATTTTGTTGTGAAAATACAACAATAATTAATTTAATTTAAATTAATATATATTGATAAATCAATATATTTAAATTCAAATAAAATAAATTAATTATCCTTGGAGATTCTGAGGAGATAAACCATATCCCTTAAAAAAGAGGGACAACTACCAATCATCTCATGAGATCTCATTATCTCAAGATATCTCCAAGATTTGCAACAATATTTGTTGTAAATTATTTCACAAAAATAATTCTTAATTATTTGTGAAATTTACGATCAAGCCATTGGAAAAAGGTGAATCACATTCACATCCCGAAATAAAATGTAAATTATATTTTCAGTTAATTATCCAACGTGAATCTAATTCACATCAATAATTAATCAACAAATATAAATCACAAAGATCTCTCTTTTATATATTATAAATCACATTTATAAAATATATTATTAATATGGATAGTGCTGTCCACATTATTCATATCCAAGATAATTAACTCACATTTAATCATCTTGGATCTCTATTCTTATGTGCCCAAATAATATGAATCACATTCACATTATTTAGATGTTTGATAATTAAATCACATTTAATTATCTCAGATAACTCTCCTTATAATATGAATCAAATTCACATTATTCATGATAACTAAATCACATTTAATTATCAAAGTTCTCAATGCTCAGATACATATATCAACAATGAAATTATCCATGAACTCTTTCAAGGATAATGCGCTTTCTCCGTGGATGCTTGGAGATAAGGACAAAGCGATTGTATTGTTCCACGTATAGTGAGTTGGATATTGAGATCACATCTCAAATCTATATCTTCCGTACCTCCCATAAATGTTTGATTAAATCAAAGCCATAGATCTAATCTTCTCATTGCATCAAAATCACATTGAAATCAAGGTCCAACATTTGGACTAATATTAGATAACTTCTCTCTGAGAGGAGTCCTAAAATCCTGACCTGTTTCATCACTCCCTCGGAATGGAAGCGTCATGGTTATACAATCATTTATGATCACATCACTCTCAGGTATTCCCAATACGTGTACATCTTGCATATAGGAAGACATATATTAAACCCGAAGTTTTAAATCTCTTTTGGATTGTCTCCTTCAGGGTTTTATCATTAAATTTCTCATTTGGTCATTTGGAGCTGGTATCGATCATATACTTTCAAATGCATATATCATACACATGTGTTGTTCATATACTTTCCAAAAGTATAAATCAAACCTACAATTCAGTCAAGCTTCCAAAGCAAGACGATCGTGCACGGAATTTGATTCTTCCTAATATCTCATGAGTGAGTTCATGTTTTCTACTTCAATAATGAACATGTATGATCCCTTTGAGAGATCGCATTAGTTATATCCCCTTGCATGCACACCAGCATGCCAGTGTATAGACCTTGGTTAGGTCAACAACCTGTTGGTCTGTCAAATGTAAATACTCAGACATATAGTAACACATCTATCTATGGTCAGAGAAAGCGTGCGTATATTGTGACAACATACGACATAGGAATTTGGTTATTTCGATCTCGTTAAGTCAACTCTTTGACCTAACTTATCTAACACCTCTGAATCTCTATTCCTATGTAGAGTACATGCATCAAGAGGTCGGTCAGATATCAACCAAACGATAAAGTAATACCATCTCCTACTCAGGCTGGAGATCATCTCTTAACAATCATTTGACGGTGCTTGATGAGTCCTCAATCTAACTCTTTAGATATTCATCCAAGCACCAACCTCTATGACTCAATAATTGAATCAACAACTGTATTGTCATTAAGATGGCCATGGTACATTACCCTAATTGTACTAAGGGACCTATCATGCAAATTAGTTATTCTTCATTTCAGATCGAAGAATGATATTCACGATAACATTTACTGCATAATGGTTTGCCGTGGGCTCGCATGTCCAACAATCTCCCACTAGCCCAAAGAGCCATTAATGGGCTAATCATTTAAACCTGCACTCATGTGACAATCATTGGCTATTTACAAAAATAGCTAGGTAAGCTAATCAATCACTCTGTTCCCAAGAGACTATGCAAGTCCTTTTACGACACATGCACATCCCCAGTAACAGTGCTGGCATCCAATGCGAATGTTGCATCTTGTGCAATCAATATTCGATTTTGTTAGTTATAGTGTCCTTGACACTATAGCTTAATAATTAGTATAACCAATATTTCCATAATCCTTATCAGAATACCTTATTCCCAGAGATCTCTATCTCGTAAGATATCTACAATTAAGACCTTCTAGATCACTATCTATAAAGTCTTAATTACTTAAGATAAGACTTAGAGATCACTATCTCAAAAGTCTTATCATCTTTGAAGATATTGTTATTACTACAATCAAATGTTTTTTTTCCATAGCAGGATTAGCAACACTTTACTACTCCCACTGCATGGTAGACATCTGACTTTAGTACACATCTAGCATACACTCAGCTTCTTGCAACGGATGCACAAGGGCAAGCAGTTCTAGAATTCACTTCCTCAATTCCTTGAGATGCTATCCCTTCATATAGGTCCTTACCATATCTTAAGGAAAAGAACCCTTTCTTGGAATTTTCCAAAAAATGGAAATATCCAAGGTGTTCCACTTAATGCGACATTCCCAATACCCTCTTTTCTTCGCTTCTGAACACCTTTAGAAATAAGAACCAAGAGGTATCCTTGAGATCATATCTCAAGTTATGGAACAACCATTCTAGAAAACACTTATTATTATCCTTATATCATTCCAAATGATCATGATATTATCTATATTTAGCACGATGAACACAATGGCACTCCCACTAAACTTCACATGGTTCATCAAGATTCTATTTGAAATCATAACATTTATAATTTCATCAAATCTTATGTTCCTACTATAAGAAGCTTATTTGAGTCCATATATGGAGTTATTCAACTCACACACTTTGCTTTCCTTAACCATGAATCCCTAGGGCTACTTCATGTGAATATCCTTAGAAAGGTATTCATAGAGGAATGCAATCTTGACTCACACCTTGAAGATGTCATAGTCAATTTGTGTAGCTAAAGTTAGCAATATTATGATGGGTTTAAACATGGTCATTGGAGAGTAAGTCTCATTGCAAACGATGTCTTCTCTTCGGTGTGTATCTTGAGGATACGAGCTGTGCTTTAAAGGTCTCTACCTTCTCATCTGATTCCCTCTTTCTCTTGAAGATCCATTTACATCTTAACAAGTCTTAACCATATAATTGGATCCTCGAGGGTCCATATACAACACTTGTATATGAAGTCTACTTTAGACTTTATTGCTAACATCCATCTTTCCATATCATGATCCTCACAAGGTTCATCATATGAAGTCATGTCATTATCATACTTAAATAACACATGGAATACTTTCTCAACTTATTTGAAGAGGTATGAGTGTTTCATCTTAATTGTCCCTTTCAGTTTCTGATTTCAGGAGCCTCATCATCATCTCAAGATTAAATGAGTTCCTTTACTTCCATTTTCATCTTGATTCCCAAGAGTCTTGTCCTCTAAGAATCACATTCTCAGAGATGAGATCTTTTAAGAATCTCGAGGTCATAAAGTAGGTATCCAATACCATCATTTATTTTCCTAATGAAGTAGCACTCTCTGGTGCTAGATTCCCATCTTACTTGCATGGAACCTTATTAAAGATATATAATGTAGTCTCTACAACATATATACCTTGGATACTAAGAGGTAATTATGCTAAGATTTCATCAACAATCAAATCATGTCACACATGATTCAATTGTCTCTCTCCATAACTCTGTTGAGTTTAGGTGTATCAGGGGGAGTGAGATAGGAATGATAATCCTTTCTCCATAACGTATTCCATGAATTCAATAGTAGGTACTTACTACCTATGTTAGATCAAATTCATTTCAATTTCCTTCAATTCGGTTCTAAACCAAAAATATGAAATCTTTGAACATTTCAAGGTTTCTAGGTGAAAGGAAGAAATCTTATATCACAAAATCATCGAATGATATCACATATCATCATTGTTTATTATGATATAGATGATCCATATACATCCATATGTATGTGATATTAAATACCTTGACATATTACACCATTACCAGAGAAGGGCGTACTGGACATTTTTTCTTTGGACACAAATTTCTAAAGTATGTAAGATTTGAATTTTTAGACATTCTAAAGTTTCATCTCTTACTAGTCTATTGATCAAATCAACAGACAAATGTCCAAGGCTTGATGCTAGATCATTGTCAAATGATCTTCATCCTCCTATTGCTCTTATAAGGTTTAACTTTCAGTATTAGAAATCTTTAATGAACTATTCATTAATTTTCTTATTTAGTAGAGTCTACTAGATGTTAGATTACTATCTGAAATATATCCATCATAACTCTCTATGATAGGTTTATTCCAGAATTCATTTTTATTTCCAACACTTAGAAATAAACTATGAGTGTATTATAATATCCTTGTCATAGAGACATTCTCTAAGACTAAGGGATCTCCCACTGAAAATAAAAGTCTATCTATCCAAGAGATTGTTGCAACAATTGCATCAATATCCATGTAGATGACTATTAAAACTGTATATCAAATTCCAGTCTTCTAAGACATGTGTAACCAATTGCAAGTGTTATTAGAAGAATGAGATACAATTATTAGACTTTGATTTTATCAAATAAGAAAGTCAATTTCAATGATTACATGTAGATGTATATTATTTCAATGCATTATCTAGGTCCTTCTCTAAGTATCCAAGATAGTCTAGATAGTCACACTATCAGTACATCAACTTATTGCAGAATTGGCATTCATCCAACTCTTTGGATGTCATATAGAAGTCAAAATAAGTATAGTCTACTCCTTGATTTTTCATCTAACTTGGATCTAACCCATGCTTCCATTGCGCTCCTTTCATCTATAAACAACAATTGCTTAAGACAAAGGATCTCGTATGTTGAATTCAAAAGATTTCAATATAAGAGTGTTTCAACATTTGTAGATGCTTTATTTAATTCATATGAATATTATAAAGTTTCATGAATGACTTGAGTACAGATAGTAGATCGATGACAATCATCATATCTTCATCCATCTAAACTCTTAAAATTCTTTGGTTCAGGTAGGTATTGAGTACATCATCTCTTATAGAGCCATCATTCTACATCATGTCATTCATGATTAAAGGACGAGAGCACATATGTTTGCCAGAAACATATTCTTAGATTTTACAAGGATTATTTGACAATTACGATCATCATCGACCTATCACTTTCAAAGTACATTCGATGAGATCAAGACTATAGAGACATACAAACCCTAGGATTGTATTGCTATTGTCTATTTAATTGACATTCGTCATTATCATGAGGAAACTTGCATATTGCAACTACAAACATTATGTGTTCAATTGCAAGTACGATATCTTGATCATGGATCCAACACATGATAATTTACTGGTTATTATTAAGTATAGTATTGAGTGGGCTTAATGAAAGATTATCTGAAATAATAAATTTGCATATATAAATATATGTTCTACTGATTTAGGAGTTTTTATATCAAAGTTGTCTTGCCTTATCAACACTGAAAGTTCATTCCCTTAATCACTTTCAATGTAAGAGATATACTTACCATTACATCTCAGCAATATCTGAGATCCCCTTTCTTATCTTTATCACATCCCAATAATATGAGAAACTATGACTCAGATAAAAAGAAGCTGGAACACATTTTGCCTTGCAAGTCAAACTTGCACTCCTAATTTGGTCTCTAACCCCCAGTCCCACCACCCCTAAGGTGATGTTGACCTGTCATTAATTGAACCAACCGTCAATAGGATTAGCACTCGCTATGCGCAATCCAATATCACCACAATAATATGAGAAACCGACATTGGATTCACTACGCATACGGTCTTACTCTTTCGAGAGACAAAGAGCTCGATCCAGATGTGTTTGTAAGCAAGAGATGTCACTTCGGACATGCATCTCCTACTTCTTCTCAAGGGAGGTGCACCAAAGGAGATGGAGATCCACGAGAAAATACTCCGATAGCATAATGACGATGCTGCAACGATGATGACTCTATCGATGGCTCCATGGTGGATGACCCCAATGAGAGAGGGGGAGAGAGATTATGTGTAGAGAGAGAGAGAGGGAGAGATCATATCTTGTAAATCGTGTATCTCGAAGAGCAAGGGGTACCTCTTCTTATATAGGGTTTTGGGAGTCCATGGATCTCAATCCATGGACATCACACAATCAAAGGGTGAGATTGATTTGTGTTTGTTTCAATGGCCATGATTTTGTTTTGAAAACATAACAATAATTAATTTAAATTTAATTAATATATATTGATAAATCATATATTTAAATTCAAATCAAATCAATTAATTATCCTTGGAGATAATGAGGAGATAAAACATATCCCTTAAAAAGGGGGGATGACTACCAATCATCTCATGAGATCTCATTATCTCATGAGATCTCATTATGTCATGATATCTCCAAGATTTACAACAACAGTTGTTGTAAATTATTTCACAAAAATAATTCATAATTATCTTGTGAAATTTACGATGATACCATTGGAAAAATGTGAGTCGCATTCACTTCCCAAAACAAAATGTAAATTATATTTTCAATTAATTATCCAACGTGAATCCAATTCACATCAATAATTAATCAACAAATATAAATCACAAATATCTCTCTCTTATATATTTGTAAATTACATTTATAATATATATGATTAATATGGATAGTGCTGTCCACATTATTCATATCTAAGATAATTAAATCACATTTAACCATCTTGGATCTCTATTCTCATGTGCCCAAAAAATATGAAACATATTCACATTATTTTGACGTTTGATAATTAAATCACATTTAATTATCTCAGATAACTCTCCTTATAATATGAATAAAATTCACATTATTCATCATAACTAAATAGCATTTAATTATCAATTTTCTCAATGCTCGGGTACATATATCAACAATGAAATTATCCATGAACTCTTTCGAGGATAATGCACTTTCTCCACGGATACTTGGAGATAAGTACAAGGCGATTGTATTGTTCCACGCATAGTGGCTTGGATATTGAGATAACATCTCAAATCTAGATCTTGCAGACGTCCCATGAATGTTTGATTAAATCAAAGCCGTAGATCTAATCTTATCATTGCATCCGAATCACATTCAGGTCAAGGTCCAACATTTGGACTAAGATTAGATCACTTATATATGAGAGGAGTCACTAAAATCCAGACCTGTTTCATCACTCCCTTGGAATGGAAGCGTCATGTACAATCATTTATGATCACATCACCCTCACGTATTCCTAATACCTGTACATCCTACATACTGGAAGACCGGGATTAAACACGAAGTTTTAGATCTCTTTTGGATTGTCACCTTCAGGGTTTTATCATTAAGTTTCTCATTTGATCATTTGGAGTTAGTATCAATCATATACTTTCCAGAAGCATATATCATACCCAGGTGTTGATCATATACTTTCCAAAAGTATATATCAAACCTATAAATTCATTAAAGCTTCCAAAGCGAGATGACCGTGCACGGAATTTGATCCTTCCCAATATCTCATGAGTGAGCTTATGTCTTCTGATTAAGTAGTGAACCTGTATGATCCCTTTGAGAGATCGCATTACTCATATACCCTTGCATGCACACTAGCGCGCCAGTGTATAGACCTGGGTTATGTCATCAACCTATTGGTTTACCAAGTGTACATACTCAGACATATAGTAACACATCTGTCTCTGGTCAGAGGATATGTGCCTATATCATGACAACATATGACATAGGACTTTGGTTATCTCGATCTCATTAACACAAATCTTTGAGCTAACTTATCTAACACCTCCGAATCTCTATTCCTATGCAGAGGAACTGCATCAAGAGGTCATTTAGATATCAGCCAAATAAGAAAGAATTGCCATTTCCTACTCAGGGTGGAGACCATCTCTTAAGAATCATTTGATGGTGCTTGATGAGTCCTTAATCTAACTCTTTAGAAATTCATCCAAGCACCAACTTCTATGATTCAATAATTGAATCAACAACTATATGATCATTAAGATGGCCATGGTACATAACCCTAATTGTACTAAGGGACCTATTATTCTTCATTTCAGATTAGGGAATGATATTCGTAATAACATTTATTGCATAATAGCTCATTGTGGGCTCTCATGTCCAATAGATACATGAAAAAAATGAATGCATAAATGCAAGGGTTATGCATGCAAATGACTACTACAAATATGCCCTAGAAATATCACTAAATTGAGTAACAGATTATGGTTTGAAATCCGAATCATTTAGAGCCTAAAATTGCATGCAAACACCTAATTAGTGGTAAATAAATTGAGAACAAGACACTTTATAATAATAGAAATGCATCACATTTAAAACTGTCTTATGAGAAAATTAAATATGCCATTAGATAGATGACAAATAAGGAACAAACAACACTAGAATCAAGTAAATTGGACCTACGATGCTCAAGTTATGAATAAAATAGTGCAAGGACAAAAGTGCAATAAAAATTCATGAAATAAAAGGATAAATAATCACAAATAGGTCTTTGGAGGGACCTATTTGCAATTTACGAAAATCGTCTAGGCCCCTTTGTAATTTTTCCATCGTGTACGAGGGCGTTTTTTGCAAATTTCAGAAATCAGCCTAGCTAGGTATCATTTTGCAATTCAGGATCATCACAGGATGTTCTTACAATTTACCCAGCCCTCACGTGACGTACACGTAAGGGTAGGCTCAGAGGGCGGAGCCATCTCAGAGGTGACGTGGCTGGTGTTGGAGGCTCGGAGGGTTGCTCCGAGGGGTCCGACCTACGGGTTCAGAGCTGCTGACATGGCGTATCCTAGGCCATCGGATGGTCGCCGTGAGGTGCCATCCGACGGCACCTGGGATTCTTCTCTGCCTGGGGAAGCGGTAACGTAATTGGGTCTCCGACGACCTCGCTAGAGCCCCTATGTGTTCCTCAGTGGTCATCGATGGTCCATAGACCATCATGGCCCTCTAGCGAGGGTCGTTGAATGAAGGAGGAGCATCCAAGCTAGCTGAAGGTGGCCAACAGAGTTACAGCGTCGGAGACAGAGGTGAAGATCGAAGAGGGTGTGCAACTTCCAACCAATGTGATCCTGTAGGGGTTTGATGGAAGCCGAAGCATGCAGAGTGTTTACGTGAGTGAAGTGAGTGGAATAAAGGTCCATCGGGGTAGATGGAGCGGAGGACCTAGGCTGCATCTCCAATGAGACGAGATGGGTTAGAGCGGGGGAGGTTATGGAGAAGAGGAAGAGGTGGTTTGAAGGGCTGGCAAACATGAGGGTGATCTGGCGGAAGTGGTAAGATGGTCAATGGTCGATGACCATAATGGTGATGGTTGGGATAAATAGAGAAAAGCAAAGAAAAATAAGGAGAGGAGTGCCTTGTCAGAGCACAACAATTGGAGGAGGAAGCAGCTTGGGCTGAGGATCCTTGAGAGCCTCTGGTCGTCACTCAACGAGGTCAGCTGGGCCTCAGAGATTGGCGGGCTTGGAGGAACCACCAACATGGTCATGTTGATCATGGGTCAACACCTGATCTGAGGGCCATGATGTCTTCTCATCCTCCTCCATATGTCACAGGGAGGAGGAAAGGAGCTAGGTCCTAGACCTTGGGATGGTGGACAAAGTTGAATGATACGGAGGGGGTTGGTTTTATAGGTGGAGGAGGTGACCGTTATGGCGGTGGCAGAGCTTTTGAACTGGGATCTTGATGGTGGATAAGTAATGGAGGAGGGATGATGGAGGTTACACGAGAATGGTGGATCTGGGGGCTATGGGGAGGAGTCGCTAGGAGCGAGGTGGTAACCGGAGGAAGGATTGAAAATGGAAAGAAGTTGAAGGGCTTGGAAGGTGTAACAGATGGGGGAGTCTTGTGTGGGAGAAAGACAATGAGATCCTAGCCATTGGATCAGAGGATCCAACGGCTAAGATCTAGGCATGGTCGAAGGGGTGGGAATCAAGGGTCTGATCGAATAACCGAGGTATAGGAGCTAATGAGCGGTTCAGATCAGAGGTGATTGTGATCGAATGGTTGGGAGAAGATGGGTGACATGGAGAGCAGAGAGTCGTAGAATGAGAAGACCATCGTACGATTATGAGTGAGGTAGAAGGGGACGGTTCAGATCTCATCTGATGGTGGGATCCAATGGTTGTGGGTGCAGCGGAGATGGAGGGTGGAGATGGAGGCGTCTAAAGGAGATCCAGCAGCCTGGAAGGGTGCCGGGTGGCGGAAGATGAGGTTTCATCAAATATGATGTTCCAACTACAAGAAGCTTATTCGAGTCCACAAATGGAGTTATTCATCTTGCACAACTTGCTTTCCTCAACTCTGAAGCCCTGGGGCTACTTCATATGAATATCCTCGGAGAGGTATTCATAGAGGAATGCAATCTTGACTTCCATCTTGAAGATGTAAAAGTCAAGTTGTGTAGCAATAATTAGCATTATTTTGATGGGTATACGCTAGGTCACTGAAGAGCAAGTCTCATCGCAAGCAATGTCTTCTCTTCGATGTGTATATTGTGGATACGAGCCGTGCTTTGAAGGTCTCTACCTTCTCATCAGGTTCCCTCTTTCTTTTGAAGATCCATTTACACCTTAACAGGTGTTACCCATATAGGTGGATCCTCGAGCGTTCATATACAAGATTTGTATATGAAGTCTACTTTAGACTTTATTGCTAAAATTCATCATTCCATGTCATGATCTTTAGAGGGTTCATCACATGAAATTAGATCATTGTCAGATTTCTCTGACACATGGAATACATCTCAAACTCAATTGAAGAAGTATGAGTGTTTCATCTTTAATTGTTCTTTTAGTTTCAATTTTAGGAGCCTCGTTATCTTCTCAAGATTAAATGATATCCTTCAATTGATTTTCATCTTGATTCTCAAGAGTCTCATCCTTTAAGAATCACATTCTCATAGATGAGATCTTTTAAGAATCTCAAGGTCATAAAGTAGGTATCCAATACCATCCTTTATTTTCCAAATGAAGTACTCTCTGGTGCTAGATTCCATCTTACTTGCATGTAACCTTATTAAGGATATGTATTGTAGTCTCTACTACATATATACCTTGAAACTAAGAGGTAATTATGATAATATTTATCATTGACCAAATCATGTCACACATGATCTAATTGTATCTCCCTACAACTCTATTGTGTTTAGGTGTATGAGGAGTGAGATAAGTCATATCTCCATAATATATTCCTTGAATTCATCTAATAGGTATTGACTACCTAGATTAGATAAAATTCATTTTCATGTTCCTTCAACTTTGGTTCTAAACCAATATTGTTAAATCTTTGAACATTTCAAAAGGTTTCTAAGGTGAACGGAAGAAATCTCATATCACAAATAATCATTAATAGCTATCAAATATCCATAATGTTTATTCTGATATAGATAATTCACATACATCAATATGTATGAGATCTTGAATACCTCAGCATCCAACACCATTCCTAGAAAAGGGTGTATGGACATTTTACTTTGAATACAATATTCTTAAGTATGTATGTTTTGAAATTTCAGACATTCTAAAGTTTCATCTCTTACTAGTCTATTAATCAAATCAACTTACAAATGTCCAAGGCTGGATGCTAGATCATTGTCAAATGATCTTCATCCTCCTATTGATATTATGATGAATCCACGATCCGTTAACATTTCTGTCACATTTTGTCTTAAAACCCTTAACAAATACATGTAAATATCCATTAATTCCCATCTCTTATCAAAACCCCATTCATGAATAAGAATGCACTTTTATGCATTAAAAACATGTAAATAAATAAAAGAATAAAAAAACGAAGGTAGATTGTAAATATGTATATATGTACAATATGACTTATAAAATATAAATATAGCTGCATGATATATTTATATACCGTAAACCTCGAGACCAAGTCAGCATGGGTTGGTCGATAAACAAATAAGTAGGGAAGATAAGGAAAGAAAATCATAAAAATAGTTAAAGATACAGTCCACATATTATTCACTATTTATTAAATAAATATCAGATCTTCATTGATTTTTAATTATGTGCATATTTTTCACCAAATTCTTTTCCTAATTATTTCTAAAAATGTATATAAAAATATAAAAATAAGTTAAAAATATTATCTGCTATATATGCCAAGAAATCCAACTTTCAAATTGTCAAATTCTCAATTTCTGATCATCATAACTTTCTCATACGAACTCCAATTTCACTCTAATCACCTTTAAAGTTCATAAAATAATATTCTCTAATTAATGGATGTAATTTTACTAAAATTGGAATCCTTTTTGCAAAAAAGTCGGTTTTGGGACCTAATGACAACGGGTTTCTGAGCTATTTATTTTATTTAGAATACATTATTTATAATTTTATAATTTTTAATATATTTTGTGATCTTATACTTTAACTATGATTTTTTTCATAATTTTTAGAGTTTAATTATTATTTTAATTAAATGCAAAACCCTAATTTATAGATGAAATTGAACTACATAACTTATATATGTATTTATTAATATATCTAAACTAATTTATTAAAATCCACAAAAAATCAAAAATACATTATTTATTATTCATGTATTTAATAAAATATAAAATTAATATGTAAATATTTATTTATTGAATTAAAAATCCAAAACCTATTTATTAAGTATTATATATACTTGTTTATTAATATAATATTTGTATTTCGTACAATATTTGTTACTTATAAAAAGTAATTATCCCATAATTTAGATAATTTAATTATCTATACTTTTCATGTTTATACCTATTTGAAATAACATTATTTATTATTTATGACTTAATTTGTAGTGTATTTATTACATCTGGCGAACCAGGTGCTAACGTGTCAACACCTGATTCTTCTTCCTCAAGAACCAGGTCGTTGGAACCCTGTTCCAACGTCTTCTATTCACCGATTTATTCCGCTTCCATCCTAAATTCTTTAATCAATCCAAACCCTTCATCACCTCCTCCTAACTACCCTAATACACGCCTACCCTTGATCACCACATAACCTCCTATCATTTCACCTATAAAAAGCTCTAAAGTTGCCTCGTCGCAACCAACTCTCCATCCATCTCTGAACCCCCAGTTTGAAAAATATCACTTTGAAAAATAAAAAATTTGAAAAATATAAAACCAAATAAAAACATAAAAACAAAAAATCCATAAAAAAGATCTCACGCTTTCTCGCTCTCTTTAAGAAGAGATAAAAAATCCTAAAAATATAATTTTCCCTCAAAAGTCAAGATACCTCTATTCTGCATCCTTGAGTTCGTCCCAGGCACACTTACCTGGATAAATAAAAAAGTGTAAGGTTTCAAATAGGAGAGAAGCTGATTCACCTTACTTTCTCTCTCTCCTATTTTAAAACCGACTTTTGTTTGACAAACTCAGATCTCTTTCTGGTTCTCTACACCGACAATGCAATCACTTAACTGCAATCGGATCCGACCCAGGAACACTTACCTGGTTAAATAAAATAGTGTAAGATAAAATAGGAGAGAAGCGGTTTTCGCACTTCACTTTTCCCTTTCTCTCCTATTTTATCGATCTTTGTTTGATCAACTAGGGTTTTGGTTCGGAGTGATTTATACACCGACACCGACATCTTATTGCTCCCGAAACCCTAGTAATACTTACCACTATACTAAAAAAATATTTCGATTTTTTATCATATTTTGGGATTTTTTCTTTCTCACTTTTTTTCGTGGTTTTTCTCGATTTTACGGTTTTCTCGAGTCTTATATCAACTATTATTTCCAGCTGCTAACAAGTTTTGCAGGGTCTGCAGGATCAACCTGCTTCTTAGGAAGCCGAATGAGTTGAGAGAGTAGAGATCGACTCCTTCTTTACAAGTCAGTTGTAGAGGGCAGAGCGAGTTAGCGTATTTTTTTGAGAGGAAGAGCTTTTGCACATTTCAAACTTTTGTAGAAGGGGATCCATTAAGGACATCCTGACTTGTAACTGGACTCTATACTTCCTTTGGGGTCTGTTTCGCCAGGTGCCGGTGCACGTGGAGGACCTCACCGTGGGTTTTGGTTTTCATCGATTTTCTTTGTTTCACGCTATTTTGTGCAGCCTTAGGTTTGCATGACTGATTGATTAGACGACTAAAGTAAAACCTACCTCCCTAATCCACACTTAGGCGTAAATCACTGATTTGAAAAACAATTCATTCTCACCCTAAACCGTTGATTAGGACTCGGTTTTTCTCAACTTTGCATGCATTAGCCTATAGGTTTACAATTTATATGCAGATCACTTGCATGTAGACTGCTAGCGTCAGGTATGATTCCTATCTCTGCATGCATCATCATTTCCGCTGCATTCCATGATTCTCCCTCTATGAGACACATTTTAAAAAGTTAAAAAGAACCAACCTTCTGCTAGATATTGTTGAAAATATCCAAAAAATTGAAAACCATAAAAATAAAGAAGTTTCTTTTCTAAAAGCTTGATACAAAATAAAAAATACATGGATTTAACTTGTATTGGGAGAGAAAACCCCTCACTGTTTGCAGGTACACTCCAGAGAGAGTAAGTCACGTATACTTAAGGAATAGAGCCCAAATCCCTAGACTTGTGCCCTAAGCACTTGGACTCACTCTTCAGGTCCTGTTACTTACTGCAAGCACTTGCCTCAGACGTTAGAAGTAGTCTTATTTAGGTTGGTGCGCACCGATGGCTTAAAAATGAAATACCCGAGGAGACTACACATGTGAACTTGCTAATAATTGATTGGTTACCAAAAATAAAATTGAAAAGATAAAAGACCAAACCATTGGTCTTCACCATGTGCAGTTGGTGACTTGGGGTTGTATTGTGTTTGTATGCGAGGAGTGCGTTATACCACGTCTTATACACATTCACACTTGTGTTCTTGACTTGATATCGTATTCTCTCCCGTATTCTTTTGCCATCAAAGATGATGACCAAATGGATTTTGTGCTTAGACTTTGTAAGCTTTCGATCTTCCATCATCTATCGTATGTCTTCATAGATACATGATGACACTCTTCTCAAGTCATTTCCATGTCATGACCAGCCCGAGTTAGATGAGGGATACTATTATGACACGCTAAACATTGATAGTCCCCTAGTTGAGAAACTGGTCATTTTTTTGATGAAATTGATATGTTTTCTGAGGACCAGACATCTATTAGCATTAGTGCAGCTCGACGATCAATTTCAGAAACTTATTCGTCAGCTACATGGTGGGATAGTACTATTTTAGGTTTCCAAATTGTTCAGAGGCAGATTTCAGACAATGTGACACTTTGGTGCGAGGAATGGGTGATCGATAATGATACATATGCCTGGTTAGACTTTGATTTTTCTGTCTTATCCGATGATACGATTTCTTCCCCGAGGGCTATTTGCGGGAGGAAACACGACATTTTAATTACTCGAGTTCATTCCATGTGTGTGTATCCGATCTGTCAGATTAAAACCGAGTCTTCTAATATCGATAATGATTCTGAGTATAAGTTGTCTCACCTTGATGACCCTTGCTAGGTTGAGCCGTATTTTGAGATATTCGATAGTTTCTATGATTTCTCTATATTAGCTATATCATATATCAGTTTTCTTAGAGAGTCTCTCGATCTTGACTTGCTATACATGTTTGAGGTGGTGATTAATGTGGAGGAATCTCTTACTGATCCTTCTTTCTCCACATTCGACTTTCTTGGCTCCACTATTTCACTCTATTCATATCTTGAGCTGATGATATCATTTGAGCTATCGGTTCGCGACTTCATTTTCTCATCTATTTACCCAGTAGTATTCACCCATATGATTGAATGTTCGGGTGTTATCGTATTTACTGTTGACTTTGTTGTTGTTCTCGCATCAAGACAACAACAACAATACGTCATTCGCTTTTCAGATGTTGTCCTAAACCTTGATACTGCTTTGTCCTAGCCTTTGCGCCCAGCTAGGGGCGTAAACTCTAGCGCTTGTTGAGAGTCACCTCAACATTGTTTACTTTGTACATTCGTGATTTATCTTGGTTATTTTCATCTTATTTACTTCCATTCTCTTGCTCGTCTCCCATCTGTTAATATTCTTTTCCATACTTAGGGAAACTTTACCCTAAGTATAGGGGGACAGGACGATTCATTAATTACACCTGAACATTCTTTGTAGACCACAATCGTCCCCATTTTTGCTCGTCTTTTATGCTTAGGATACCGGATCCTAAGTATAGGGGGGACCGATTGCTCGTTGATTAGAGTTTTTGATTTTGTTCTTTTTATTTTTCTCTTGTATATCCTTTCATTTCCACGAATCACTGGTACCCAATTTTTGGTCACATTCTTTTCTATACTTAGGATGCCTTATCCTAAGTATAGGGGGGACCGAGTGATTTCGTTGATCTCATTTTCTCCATTTATCTTGTTCCTTTGTTGTATGTTCTTTTTCCTTAGTCATCTCATTTTTTCTCTTCCATTGTAATTACGATGACCATATCGTAAATATTGGGGGTGACTAACTTCACATTATTTATTCTTTTTCACCAACTTTTACTTAGCACGAGTTATGTCCTCCTTTTTCTCTTTTGACGCTATGAGAACATAGCACAAGCTAAGTATAGGGGATTGTATATATTGTATATATACTTTTATCCATAACTCGTACTTTTATGTATTTTCTATATCTATAAAATCCATAAAAAGTGGATGAGGGTTAATTTAAAACCTATCTATTTATGTATTTATGTGTTATTTATAAAATTCTTGTAAATAAGTAAAATAGGTCTAAAATCTTTATTTAAAATTATTAATTTAAAATATGTATCTAAAATACGTATTTAATATGTATAATACTTATTTAAAATTCTATCTATTAAAATATATATAAATTAATCCTTATAAAATTCTTTGTATAAAAATTTATAAAATACATTAGTTATTCAATCCAAATAAAATATGGGTAAGTTATTTTGTAAAATTCTTGTACATATACTTAATTATAAAAATCAGAAAATCCATAAAAAATACAAAGTCCTAAAATTCATAAAAATTAAAAAATCTTTAAAATTCATAAAAATGTGTAAAATCCAGAAAATGTACTTCACAAAAACATTGCTGCATTTGCATTCGCATTTTTCAGAATAAGTTTGATTTCTAGAACTAAAGATTGGGAATAGTCTAAAGGATGGAGCTTGAGTATGGCCTTTAACTTTCATTGTAAGGAGACTAGTTAGGAACTGGAATTTATACTCTTCAAGTCTTTGACTTAAATCTTTGGGTTCCATAAGACCATATTTGGGAAATCAACTCATATTTGCCTAAGTAGAACATTTCGTGTCATTCGAATAACTCTTCATCTATGAACCAATTTTGGACACATGCACTTTGCACTTAGCTCGACTTGCATGGGGATGCGAAGGGCAATCCATCTTGGTAGTATGTTTTTATCCTTGTCTTTGCAGCATTGACGTCTAAAGACGGGAGAGATTGGGGTTGCGATAGTCACTTCGGATGAGAGAAGGATCTGCTGACACAATTTTTTCTAAGACCTAAAAAAAGGGACAGAATAAAAGAAGCTATATCCGTCGAGGTACAAAAAGATGAATGCAGTGCAAGCAAATTACAAAGACAAATAAAAAAAATCCACCAAATACAAATACAACCACAATGGTCCAAGCTTCCACCAAAAATGCCTGCACATCTTAGTGGAGACTTAGTTACACTGGCTGGCCTTCACAAGGAGATGTGTCTACACTAGTCGCACTCCAGTTCTTTTCTCATTCTTCTACTCTCTCTATATTCGATTGTGGACATAGCACGAACTGACCTCAGAATGGAATACCTCCCTCTCCGAGGAAAGAGTAGCCAAATGAGGAACCAATGGAAGTGTGTAGCTAGGATGGGAAGTTTCTTCGCTTCTTTAAGAAGGAAGAGCTAAAACAATTCACACACAGTACACATTGAATTCAAGGCTGGTAGAGTTAGTGATATAGATAACTGGATCTGAGCTAGAAGTTGAGGAGAAACTAAATAAGGATTTGTTGAACTTGAGGATTTTTGAGATTAAAATCCTAATCATAGTTAAGGCTCTGACAAAATACTTGTTTTAGGACCCAACGAGCTCTGTCCTTTGTCTATTTTCATGAATTGGTTTAAGGAAACAAATTCGCTCTTACATTCTTTATTTTTCCCTTATTTTTAAAATAAGTGTTTGCTAAGGGACTAGCAAAGTTTAAGTATAGGGGGTTGATGAATCCATGATTCATTAACATTTCTATCGCATTTTGTCTTAAAACCCTTAACAAATACATGTAAATATCCATTTATTCCCATCTTTTATAAAAGCCCCATTCATGAATAAGAATGCACTTTTATTCATTAAAAACATGCAAGTAAATAAAAGAATAAAAATAAAAAATAAAATAAGGCACATTGTAAATATGTATATATGTACAATATGACTTATAAAATATAAATATAGCTGCAAGATATATTTATATACCCTAAACTCCAAGACCAATTCAGCATGGGTTGGTCGACAAACAAATAAGTAGGGGGAGATAAGGAAAGAAAATCATAAAAATAGTTAAAGATACACTCCACACATTATTCACTATTTATTCAATAAATATCAAATCTTCATTGTTTTTTTAATTAAATAATATGTACATATTTTTCACCAAATTCTTTACCTAACTATTTCTAAAAATGTATATATAAATTAGTTAAAAATATTATCTTGAATATATGGGAAGAAATCCAACTTTCAAATTGTCAAATTCTCAATTTTCGAACATCATAATTTTTTCATACAAACTCCAATTTCACTCTACTCACCTTCAAAGTTCATAAATAATATTTTCTAATTAATGGAGGTGATTTCACTAAAATAAGAATCCGTTTGAAAAAGTCAGTTTTGGAACCTAACGATAATGGGGTTTCTGGGCTATTTATTTTATTTAAAACACATTATTTATAATTTTATTAATTTTTTAATTTATAATTATTTCATGATCTTGTAATTTAACCATAATTTATTTTAGAATTTTTAGAGTTTAATTATTATTTTAATTAAATCCAGAACCCTAATTTCTAAATGAAATTTAACTGCATAACTTATACCCGTATTTATTAATATATCTAAACTAATTTATTAAAATCCACAAAAAATCACAAAGACTTTATTTATTTTTCTAATAATTCAGAAAATATAAAATTAATATGTAAATATTTATTTATTGAATTAAAAATCCAAAACCTTATTATTAAGTAATATATATACATGTTTATTAATATAATATTTATATTTTGTACAATATTTATTATTTATAAAAATCAATTATACCATAATTTAGATAATTTAATTATCTATACTTTTCATTTTTATAGATATTTTGAAATAACGTTATTTATTATTTATTTTTTAAATTATACTGTATTTATTACATCTGGCCAACCAGGTGCTGACACGTGTCAGCACCTGGTTCTTCTTCCTCAAGAACCAGGTCGTTGGAACTCTATTCGAACGCCTTCTATTCACCGATTTATCCTGTTTCAGTCCTAACTTCTTTAATCAATCCAAACCCTTCATTGCCTCCTCCTAACTACCCTAATATACGCCTACCCTTGATCACCACCTAACCTCCTACCAATTCACTATAAAGAGCTCTAAAGTTGCCTCGTCACAACCAACTCTCAAACCATCTCTGAACCACCAGTTCCAATGGTCGACCTCCTACCTTCCTAGCCTCGTTCTGGCCAACTAAGGTGGTGACAACACCTAAGAGCCGTCCGGCGTGGAAGAAGGAAGATCGGGGAGACGTTCCAAGGTTAAAGCTTGGCCTTGCAACGCCGCTTGGCATGTCTGGAGCTCCGGCCACCGACCGTCGAATGATGACCTGTAGAGTCATACACTCTACAATTCCCAGGTAACTCATCCATCTTCAACTAATTCTTTCTCGATATTCGTGTATCAACTAAATCCTTTAATTGCATCATTAGGGACTCTAATAATCATAATTAGATGCCACTTCTTATATTCTCCTGAAAACTAATTCAATTCAACCCAAGATCATCCTCATATCTCATCCATTCGCACATCTTTCTTATTTTCTGGAAACACTTTTGTAACTTGCAAATCTAATTTTCTTGGCCGATTTCGTTGCAAATCGAGCAACATAACTTCCTTTCCATGTCTATTTGGTCATCTGGAGCAACAAATAACTTCATTTGGAGCTTTGAAGATCCAAGGAATCCAAAGTATTATCATCTTCCAGGTTAGTCGGACCAACATACTTCGTCGACAAATTTCCGTCGCCTACGACCACCTACGGAGGAACTCCACCGCAGGAGAGCTCGAGGCGTGAAGGAGTCACTCCTCTGGCCCTACCGGAGGCCCAAATTCAACCTCAATCACTGCGGATAAATCGTGGAAGGGAGCCTCGTCGCCAGGCACTCGGAGGAATTGAAGAACCACAACACCAGTAGCTACAGTTGTATGACACGTGTCCATCACCGACGGTCCAGATCTTGCCTCGTAATCTAATCTCCGCCGTTAGCTGTGAAATGGTGTGAAAATTGCATCTCAAACCCAACCGAGTTTCAACATTTCAGACACGCTCTAGAAGTTTCCAGACATTACATTTAGGTCCCCATGCAGGGACCAAAATGTAATAATTTTAGTATTCTTCACATTTCAGTCCCTGATTGAGGACCTTTCTGCAGAACTTTTATATTCTTTACTTGCATTTATACCCCTAAACTGTGTAGGCATTTTGGACCTAATCTCGACATTATTCTTTATCAATTTTTCTAGGGTCGTTACACATCTACCCTAGCGAGGTTTCTTTGAAATTTTCGTGTATTTTTATCGCGTCATCGTTGTGTTTTCATTTGTCGCCTTTCAACTCCATCTTATGTTTGTTTCAAGTGCTTTCCGAGCCCGTTGCTTGAGCGATTTTTCTACTATATAGTATCATCTATGTGTTACATATTTCTCACATACCATTTAATAGATAAATCGTTTGAAAAATATTAGTTGTAAAAATAAATAAAAATTACAAAAATAAAATCAAATAAAAAGTTAAAAATAAAAAAAAACTGATAAAAAGGATTTCTCTCTTTCTCACTTCCTTTGAGAAGAAATAAAAAATCACAAAAATATCTTTTACCTCAAAAATCGAAATATTTCTATTCTGCCTCCTTGAGTTCAACCTAGGCACACTTACCTGGCTAAATAAAATAGTGTAAGATAAAATAGGAGAGAAGGTGTTTTCTCACTTCACTTTTCCCTCTCTCCTATTTTATCGATCTTTGTTTGATCAACTAGGGTTTTGGTTTGGAGCAATTTCTACACCGACATCAACATCTTATTGCTTCTGAAACCCTAATTATCATGTTATAAGGTTTAACTTTCAGTATTAGAAATCTTAATTAACTATTCATTAATTTTCTATTTTAGTGGAGTACACTAGATGTTAGATTACTATTTGAAATATATCCATCATAACTCTCTATGATAGGTTTATTCCAGAATTCATGTTTATTTCCAACACTTAGAAATAAACTATGAGTGTATTCTAATATCCAGGTCATAGAGACATTCTCTAAGACTAAGGACTCTCCCACTGAAAATATGAATCTATCTATCCAATAGAGATTGTTGCAACAATGGCATCAACGTCCATGTGGATGACTATTAAACCTTAAGATCAAGTTTCTAGTCTTCTAAAACATATGCAACCAATTACAAATGTTATTAGAAGAATGAGATACAATTATTAGACTTTGATCTTATCAAATAAGAAAGTTAATTTCAATGATTATATGTAGATGGAGATTATTCTGATGTACTATCCGAGTCTTTCTCCAAGGATCCTAGATAATTTAGATAGTCACACTATCAGTACATCGACTTATTGTCGTATTGGCATTCATCCAACTCTTTTTGATGTCATATGTAAGGAAGCCATAGAAGTACAATCAACTCTTTGACTTTCCTTCTAACTAAGGTCAGACCCATGCTCCCACTGCGCTCCTTTCATTTATAAACAACAATTGCTTATGACGAAGGATCTCTCATATTGAATTCAAAAGATTTCAATATAAGAGTATTTCAACGTTTATACGTGCTTTATTTAATTCATACAATATCAATATTATGAAGCTTCATGAATGACTAGAGTATACATAGTAGCATGATGGCACTCATTGTATCTACATACATCTTAACTCTTAAAATCATTGGTTCAGGTAGGTACTCAAACATTTTGAATACATCTTCTCCTATAGAGTCACCATTCTGTATAACGCAGAGAACCATGCCATTCATGATTAAATGTCGAGAGAACGTATGTAAGCCAAAACATTTCTTAGATTTTATAAGGATTATTTGACAATTGCGATCATCATCAACATGTCACTTCCAAGGTACATTCGATGAGATCAAGACTATAGAGACACACAAACCCTAGGGCTGTAGTCCTATTGTCTATTTAATTGTCATTCCTCATTATTATGAGGAAACTTGCACATTGCAACTACATACATTATGTGTCCAACTGTAAGTACAATATCGTGATCATGGATTCAATCCATTGTATTATATTGATTATTATTGAGTATAGTATTGATTGTGTTTAATGAAGGATTATCTGTAATAAGAAATTTGCATAAGTGTATATATTTTATATATACATATTTTATTTTGATTCAGGAGATTTTGTATAAAAGTTGTCTTACCGTGTCGACAGTGAAAGTTCATTCCCTTAATCACTTTCAATGTAAGAGATATACTTACCATTATATCTCAAGCAAGAGCTGGGATCTCCTTTCTTGTCTTTGTCACATCCCAATAATATGAGGACCTACGATTCCGATAACAAGAAGCAAGAATACATTCCACCTTGCAAATCCAACTTGCATTTCCCAATTTGGTGTTTAACACCCGGGCCCACCACTCCTAAGGTGATGTTGACCCGTCCTTAATTGAACCAACTGTCAACAGGAATACAATTGCTACGCGCAATCCAATATCATCCCAATAATATGAGGACCCGATACTGGGGTCATTACACATACATCCTTAGACTTTCTAGAAGAAAAGAGCCCGATCCAAATGGCTTGTACGTAGGAGCTGTCACTTCGGACAGGCATCTTCGACATACGATCTCTGGCGACGGAACCCTTTGTCTTGACGGGAGACCATGGATGTCACCTATGTGATCCTCCATATCATGTTCAAATTTAATTAATTATTATGAATCATATTCATTATGATTAATTCTTCCAAGGGAATTACACATCTATTCATAATAGAGTGTTTTAATTGGATATAATTAATTAAATCTCATTAAATCAATTATCAATCCAATTCAATCAACAAACTTGATTGTTACTTGAAAGAATGGTAATATCTCAAAGTACGTATTATTCAAATTTTAATAATTAGAAAATATATCATGATCGCTCAAGCATTATCCATTCCCTACCCACTGTCATGGCCAGTACTGATAGGAGTTGGATAGACCACACATGGTGCAACCTGCTACCCCAACGCTCCCCGACTAGACACCATATCCGCCTCAGGAGAAAATAATGCCAAGTTAATCACTTTGTACTTGAGACGATCATCGGTTTTTCCACCGAAATTATACCTTAGAGTAATAATCAAAATCATTTTGATTATAACCATACTTGTTGTAAATTATTCTACAAAATTAATTCATAATTATTTTGTGATTTATTCTACAAAATGTATTCATAATTATTTTGTGAATATTTCAATATTGTCGTTACAAAATTGTGAATCACATTCACAATCCAAAATAAAATGTGAATTGCATTTTCAATTAATTGTCTAATGTGATTCCAATTCACATCAACATTTAATTAACAAATGTAAATTACAAATAGCTCTCTCTTATTATTATAAATCACATTTATAATATATATGATTAATATGGATAGTGCTATCCACATTATTCGATTCCATGATAATTAAATCACATTTAATAATCTTGGATCTCTATTCCCATATTCCCAAATAATATGAATCACACTCACATTATTCACATCTTTGATAATTAAATCACATTTAATTATCTTAGATAACGCTACTTATAGTATGAATCAAATTCATATCATTCATGATAATTAAATCACATTTAATTATCAATTTTCTCAATGCTGGATACAGATATCAACATTGAAATTATCCATGAAATCTTTAAAGGATAATGTGCTTTCTTTGCGGATACTTGGAGATAAGGACAGGGCGATTGTATTGTTCCACATATAGTGACTTGGATGTTGAGATCACACCTCAAATCCAGATCTTGCGGACCTCCCATAGATTTTTAATAAATCAAAGTAGTTGATCTAATCTTCTCATTGCATCTAAATCACATTCAGATCAATGTCCAACATTTAGACTAAGATCAGATTTCTTCTCTATGAGAGAAGTCACTAAAATCCAGACCTGTTTCATGACTCCTTTGGAATGGAAGCATCATGGTTATACAATAATTTATGATCACATCACCCTCAGGTATTCCCAATACCTATAAATCCTGCATACTGGAAGACCCAGATTAAACCCGAAGTTATAGATCTCTTTCAGACTGTCTCCTTCAGGGTTTCATCATTAAGTTTTCTCATTCGATTATTAGGAGTCAGTATTGATCATATACTTTCCAAAAGAATATATCATACCTAGGTCTTGATCATATACTTTACAAAAGTATATATCAAATCTACAAATTCAGTCAAGCTTCCAAGTGAGACGATCGTGCATGGAATTTGATTATTCCCAATATCTCATGAGTGAGATCATGTCTTCCGGTTTAGTAATGAACTTGTATGATCCCTTTGAGAGATCATATTACTTATATGCCCTTGCATGTACACCAACACGTCGGTGTATAGGCCTTGGTTAGGTCATCAACCTATTGGTCTGCCAAATGTACATACTCAGACATATAGTGACACATCTGTCTCTGATCAGAGGATGCGTGCATGTATCGTGACAACATACGATATAGGACTTTGGTTATCTCGATCTCGTTATGTCAACTCTTTGACCTAACAAATCTAACACCTCTGAATCTCTATTCCTATCCAGAGGACCTACATCAAGAGGTCGGTCAGATATCAACCTAACTGAGAAAGGATTGCCATCTCCTACTCATGCTGGAGATCATCTCTTAAGAATTATTTAATGGTGCTTGATGAGTCCTCAATCTAACCCTTTAGATATTCATCCAAGCACCAGCCTCTATGACGCAATAGCTGTATGATTATTAAGATGACCATTGTACATAACCCTAATTGTACTAAGGGACCTACTATGAAAATTAGTTATTCTTCATTTCAGATCAGGGAATGATATTCACAATAACATTTATTGCATAATGGCTCCCTGTGGGCTCGCATATCCAACACTTCCAACTCCACGCCTCCATGGAGATCAAGCATCCTCGATCTTCTTGGGCCCGACCACAAAAGAGAAATGTTAGAAAAATAACCAGGAAATTAATTAGCAGAAATGATGCAATAATATGCATGAAAAGAAGACTTGTGAATTTTGAAAATATTCAACAATAATTATCAAAATCCAAAAAATAAATAAAGTTGAGTCGTGTCCCTGGCAACGACCCCATTTGATGAATGCGAAATCCACCTCTTAAATAATTAGGGAATGGTCGTTTTATATGAGGCAGATTTCGATCAGCAAAAACCACAATCTTTGAGTGTTGTGAAGTATTTATACTTGGCAAGTCTACCAAGGTCGAACATAGGACACGAGCTACTTTAATCTATTTATTGAATTTTGGTCAATTAGATGCTTGTGTGAATAGTTTCCTCATTTTCAGGTCTTCGTGCAGATGCATAATAAAATGCAAGTAGAGAAATACAAACAATGATGCATCTATTTTGTTTCTCATTTTGCAATGCAATTATAAGGTGATACATGAGAAAATTGAATGATATGCTAGGGTTAAGCATGTAAACAACTACTACAAATATGGCCTAGAAAGATCACTTTGAACAACAAATTACGGTTTGAAATCCGAGCCATTCTGAGCCTAAAATTACGCGCAAACACCTAATTAGTGGCAAAGAAATTGAGCATGAGACACTTTATAATATTTGAAATGCATCACATTTAAAATGGATTAAGATGATAAAATTAAATATGTCATTGTATAGATGATGAAATAACAAAAAAACGACAATAGAATCAAGTAAATTGGACATACGATGCTCAAGTTATGAGTAAAACAATGAAAGGACATAAATGGAATAAAAATGCAAGAAATAAATGGATGAATAGTTGCAAAAAGGCCATGGAGGACCTATTTGCAATTTACAAAAATCATCTGGGCCGCTTTGTAATTTTGCCATTGTGAGCAGTGAGCTTTTTGCAAATTTCAGAAACCAACCAGGCATAGATGTGAATTTCCCTAGACGTGCACGTGAGGTACATGCTCGGGGACCGTTTTGCAATTCTAGATCATTGTGGGGTGCTCTTGAAATTTACCCAGCCCTTACGTGACGTGCACACAATGGTAGGCTTGAAGGGCGGAACCGGCTCGGAGGTGATGTGGCTGGCGTTGGAGGCTCGGAGGGTGGCTCGGATGGGTCAGATCTGCGGGTTCGGAGCTGGCGACGTGGCGTATCCTAGGCCATCGAATGGCCATCACGAGGCACCATCCGACGACACCTGGGCTTCTCCTCTACATGGGGAAGGGACGGCGTAATTGGGGCTCTAGCGAGCCCGCCAGAGCCCCTCTGTGTTACTCAGTGGCCATCGATGGTACATGGAACATCATAGCCCTCTGGAGAGGGTCGTCGATGGGAGGCGTAGCGTCCAGGCTTGCTGAAGGTGGTTGACGGAGTTGCAGTTCCAGAGACAAAGGTGGAGATCGGAGTGTACGTGCAACTTATGACCAATGCGATCCAACTGGGGTTAGATGGAAGCCAAAGTGTGCGGAGTGTTTTCATGAGTGAAGTGAGTGGAATGAAGGTCCATCGGGGCAGATGGAGTGGAGGACCTGGGCTCCATCTTCGGTGACACGGAGGAGGAGATGGGTCGGAGCGAGGGAGGTTACGGAGAAGGGGAAGAGGTGGTTTGAGGGGCTTGCGAACATGAGGGTCATCTGTCAGAAGTTGTAAGATGGTCAATGGTTGGTGAAGATAATTGTAAAGGTTGGGATAAATAGGAGAAAAACAAAGAGAAATAAGGAGAGGAGAACCTTGCCGGAGCATGGCGATTGGAGGAGGAAGCAACTTCGGTTGAGGCTTCTTGAGAGGATCTGGTCATCGATCGACGAGGTCAGTTGTCAATCTTGGTGGGACATGAAGCACTGCCAGCATGTTCGTGTTGACCATGGGTCAACAACCGATCTGAGGGCCATGATGGCCCCTTGTCCTCCTCCGTCTGTCACAGGGAGGACACGAGGAGCTAGGTCCTAGACCTTGGAATGGTGGACAAAGGTAAAGGAGGCAGGGGGTTGGTTTTATAGGTGGAGGAGGCAGAAGTTATTGCAGTGGCAGAGCGTTTTGATCTGGGGTCTTGATGGTGGATGAGTAATGGAGGAGGGATCCAGGAGGTTATGTGAGAATGGTGGATTTGGAGGCTATAGGGAGGAGCCGTTAGGAGCGAGGTGGTGACCGGAGGAAGGAGCAAAAATGGAAAGGGTTTGAGGGGCTCGCAAGGTGTAATGAACGGGGGAGGCTTGCGTAGGAGGAAAACGATGAGCTCCTAGCCGTTGGATCAGAGGATCCAATAGCTAAGAGCTAGGCATGGTCGATGGGGTGCGATTAGATCAAGGATCTGATCGAACGACTGAGGCATAGGCGCTAATGGGTGGTTAAGATGGAGAGGTGAGCATGATCGAATGGTTGGGAAAAGATGGGTGATGTGGAGAGCAGAGAGTCGTAGGATGAGAAAACCATTGTACGATTATGAGTGAGGTGGAAGGGGATTGTTCAGATCTCATCAGATGGTGAAATCCAATTGCTGTGGGTGCAACAGAGATGGAGGGTGGAGATGGAGGCGTATGGAGGAGATCTAGTGGCCTGGAAGGGCATTGGGTGGCAGAAGATGAGGCAGCCATGTGGGCGGCCCAGAGGGCGCCATGTGTTTGCATTAGAAAATTGAAAAATGATAAATTAAACAAAAGTATGGAATAATTAGTGAGAGGAAAAATTAGGAAAAAATCAAAACTTGAAAGTTGTAGATCTCGATGAGGTCTACTAGTTTTATGTTAAACAAAAAGCCAAATGAGGTCATTTGTAAAAAAGTATTTTTGGGGATTTTTAAAGGGTTAAAAACGCCAATTTTTAGTTTTTATATTTTTTTGTAAATTTTAGTTCTGGTTAAGGAAATTATCGACAATTGTTTATCCCAATTTTTATGGGTTTTTTAAAATAATTAATAGTAATTAATTAAATACAATAATTATAAATTAATTATACACAATATAATATAAGATAATAATGAGGAATTATTGGTGGTTTTTATTGGTTTATTTAAGATAGGGGATTAATAATAGCATTTTAGCATGACGAATGCGAGATTCATCAATATTATCGAAAAAAGTAAAAAATGTGGAAATACAGGGTCCGGCGCATGTAAAATTACATGCACCTTGGTGCATACTCCCCATCCTCATATATATATATATATATGTTTGTATATATGTGTGTATCTATACACACACACACACATACATACACACACACACACACACCCACACCCCACACCCACCCACCCCCCCCCCCCCCCCCCCCCCACACACACACACATGGGAAAAAGGGGCCACCTTAGGGGAGCTAGCATGGCTCCCCACCATAATTTTCCACATATTTTTTATTTTTTGAATATTCTTCCCTAAAAATTCGCCACTACATCCATACATCATGTCATTTGAATTTTGTGAGAAGTAGAGACTCCTACGACCTCCATCTAGACAGTCATTTTTTAATGGTTGCAGAATTGTTGAAATCGACCTCATTTAGATGGAGGTCATAGGAGTCTCTGTTTCGCACAAAATCTTAATTCACAGAAGTATTTTTCAAAAAAATAAAAAAATATATGGGATAATGAGGCTAGGGGATCCAACTTACCTCCCCTATGGGGCGACCCCATTCTACCCTATATATATATTGCATATCAATTACTAAAGTTCTCTAGATTTGATACAAGAAACAAATTATTTTAATTTTTAAATTGTTTAAATAGTTATCTTATTATAATTATAATAATGAATAACACTTATGGGAGATTACTTGGGGTTATGTTAGTGGTGAATTCATGATTCGATCAACTTATTAGTCATTCTTAGTTTAAATATCATTAATAAATCATTAAATAAACTCACTAATAAAATCAAATAGATAATGCACACTTTGTATATAATTAAGGTTAATTAATGTGTATTAATTTCTCAATAAAACCCAAATAATTATCATCTATATATTGCATATATTGTATTTATTTTCCTTTATACCTATTCTTATAAAAATCTAAATAGATTAGTTTTTGTATATACTTGTACATAAATAGAGTTCTTATCAATATATATATATATATCACAAAATTGGTATTCAATATATATATTAAGTGCCTACAAACACAAAAGTTTATAAAAGTGAGGCCTCTTGTATTTTTATCCTTCGTGAAAGTTGTAGATCTCATAGAGATGAACAACTTTTATGTTGATTAGAGATTTGACTCCATTTATTATTTATTTTCAATTATTTTATTTATTTTCTTATTATATATATTTTCTATTTTTCCACGTGGTTGCATTTGAGCGAGCCATGTACATGGCCCTTCTTCAACTCGCACCCTCGAACCTTGACCATTGGATCTCTAGAGATACTATTGGATCTCATTTGTTACAACGACTCTCTAATTACATTCGCCTTGCCTACAAGGATGCCCCTCATCCCTAAATCTCATACCAATCCAATGGTTAAGGGTGGCGGTGTCTTCATCCAACGCTCCTCTCTCCCCATTCTTCATTGCGGAGCCAAAATTTTCCACCTTTTCTCCATCAGCCTCCATGTGTCGTATTGTCATTTTGACAGCACAAACAACTTTCACAGTCATCCATCTCCTTTGCCAATCGCTCGCATTCAATCCTCAATGCACACCTCACCCCACTCACTCGAAACTTCGCCTCCACTTACTATTTACCTACTTAGCTCTACGATCCTCCATCATGACTTAGTTGATCCACCTTCATGTGAGAGTTACTGATACACCTGAGATCTCTAGGTGACAACTAAGGCCTCCAAGGTTGAGAGACGACTAATATTCTATGGCAAGGAGATATGGAGGACCACCTCCGACACTGTAGCACCCCTCCGTAGTGTTTCTCGAGCTCAGGAATCGCTGCACCTTCAAGCTAAGACCTAGAGAATCCCAACTCTAGCCCAAGCATTCAGTCCAACCCGTCCTTCATCTTCTTACCTCCTCATGTAACCCTGGACTGCGCTACTTCTTATTTTCTTTATTTTTATTCACTACATACATGCATGCTTCAACCAATCTACCTACATCTACACCTTCTCCGCACATCATTGCTCCTCACTATCCTTTCAAGGCACCACCTCTCTTTCTCTAGATCTCTGACCATTACTCTCTTCCTTCCTCCTTACATAAAAGGAAGAACACTAGGTCCACTTCCACTACCCACCTCATCAGACTTCCATTTCACCCCATACCCTCTCCCTTTTGCTCTCCTAACATCTATAGGTCCGCCCGCTTCACTGAGTGGATGAGATGAAGCCGCTCTAGTCTCTCCCTTTTCTCCGACAGAGCTGCACTACCAAGATGACCCGTACAAGCATAATAGGTCCCTAAGTACAATTAGAGTTATGTACCATTGCTATCTCAATAATCATCAACTGTTGACTAGATTATTGAATCTTAAAAGCTGGTGCTTGGATGAATATCTAAAGAGTTATATTGTGGACTCATCAAGCACCGTCAAATGATTATTAAGAGATGATATCTACCTAAGTAGGAGATGACAATCCTTTCACTAATGGGTTGATATCTAACCGACCACTTGATGTAGGTCCTCTTCATAGGAATAGATATTCAGAGGTGTTGGATAAGTTCGGTCAAAAAGTTGACCTAACGAGATCAAGATAACTAAGACGTGTCATATGCTATCATGATATAGGTACGCATTCTTTGACCGGAGACAAATGTATTATTATATGTTTGAGTATGTGCACTTGACAAACTGATATATTGAAGGCCTAATGAAGGTCTATACATTGGTGCACTAGTGTGCATAAAAAGGCATATGAGTAATACGATCTCTCAAAGGGATCATATATGTTCAATACTAAACCGGAAGACATGAGCTCACTTATGAGATATTGGGATCAAAATCTGTGCACGGTCGTCTCGCTTTGGAAGTTTGATTAAGTTTACAGGTTTAATGTATTCTTTAGAAAAGTATATGATCAATACTTGGGCATGATATATGCTTTATATGATCGGTACTAATTCCCAACGATCAAATGAGAAAGTTAATGATAAAAACATGAAGGAGACATTCTAAATAAGATCTAAAACTTTAGGTTTATTTAAGTCTTCTAGTATGAAGGATATACATGTATTAGGAATACCTGAGGTGATGTGATCATAAACAAATGTATAACCATGACGCTTCCATTTTGAGGGAGTGATGAAACGAGTCTCTATTTTTGTGACTCCTCTCAATAGAGAAGTAATATGATCTTAGTACGAATGTTGGACATTGATCTGAAAATGATTCAGATGTAATAAGAATATTATATTTATGACTTCTATTTAATCAAATATCTTACAAAGGTCCCCTTGATCTGGATTTGAGATATGATTCCAATATTAAAGTTATTATATGTGGAATGTGCAATTACCCCATCCTTATTTCCAAGTATCCATTGAGAAAGGGCATTATTCTTGTACAAGTTCAGAATAATTACATTGTTTATATTGTATTTGAGAATTGAGCAAAATAGATAATTAAATGTGATTTAATTATCATGAATAATATGAATGTGACTCATATTATTTGGACACATGAGAATGGACACCCGAGATGATTAAAATGCGATTTAATTATCAAATATATGAATAATGTTGATAACACTATACATATTATTCGTTGATGTTATAAATGTGATTTATAATATATTAGAGAGAGCTAATTGTAATTTGTATTTATGAATTAAATGTTTGTGTGAATTGAATTCATTGGGAAATTAATTGTAAATGCAATTTACATTTTATTTTGGATGTGTGAATATGATTCATAATTTATCACTAGCATGATTTAATTTATCAGAAAATAATTTTAAATTAATTTGGTCAATAATTATGCAACAAATCTTGTCACACATGTGGAAATTATGGAGAGATGTGATATTTCACCTAAAAGGAAAAATGATACCACCTTCCATTTATATAGGGTGGACGACCATGGATTCCAAATCCACATGTGGTCGTCCACTCTATCAAGGGAAGGAGGCTTCTCCTCTTTCCCTTATTGCTACATGGAATTGATTTATAATTAAATTAGTTTATATTGAAGATTCTTTAATGTATTTAATTTCTTTTGAATTAATTATTTGTTGTTGCAAATTTATGCATCAAAATCATGGCCATTGATTGAAAGCACGAATTAATCTCAATTATTGGATTTGTGTGCACATAGATTGTGATCCATGGACATCCAAAATAGTATGAATATAAAGGTAACCCTAGCCTTTTAGTTTTACACACAATATGAGATACAATTATCTCTCTACATGTCTATTCTCTCTCTCTCATTGTAATCGTCAACCTTGGTGCCCTAGAGTCACTATCATCGTCACTACGCCGTCATGCTGCCACTTCGACTAGGTGTGGATCTCCATCTCCTTAGATGTTCCTCACTTGTAAAGAATATGTCAGATCTTATGAGACGAGATCAGGAGATCCACTGCTTGGATTATCAACTTGAATTGCGAGAAGTACGTGTTTCATCAACGCGCTCGCAAGTGTCTCCTCCATTGGATCGGGAAACAAGAGGTCTCTTACTTTAGAGACATGATCACAACCACGCATCAAGAGGTAAACCTAATACTTGCATGTGGTTTTGATGAAATGATTCGAGAAGTATTCTTGGATCAAGTGGTTTCATCATTCATTTTTTTTAAAATTCCACTACCTCGAGCGATTAGTACGACTAGTCGCTCTTGATCGCACATGATGCGATCTTCATGCTTCCGTGATGTGCTTAGGGTTGTCTCAATAACCTTCATATATTGATGAAAGAGAGAGAGATCCTATTCAACTACTATAAAAAAGAAGAGCTAGGGTTGCCTATTCTTATAATAATTTGGGAGTTCATGGATCTCAATCCATCGACAACACAAATCCAATGGTTGAGATGATTTGTATTCCATTCAGTGACCATGATTTTGTTGTAAAATATACAACAATAGTTAATGTAGTTTAATTAATAATTATTAATATAAATTAAATCAATTAAATAAAAAAGTATTAAAGGATTAGTAAAGGAGGTAATCTCCTTCCTATTAAGAGGGGGACTGCCACTAAGATTTAGGACTAGGAATGTTGTCCACCCTCTTCTTATGGTAGGAGGGACTCATTTTACAATTTAATGAGATCATGTATCTTACATTATCCTTTAATTATTTACAACAACTTTTTATTGTGAATTATTTAACAAAAATAATTCCAATTTAATTTGTGAAATATCAATCATGTCATTAGAAATTTGTGAATCATATTCACAACCTAAAACAAAATGTAAATCATATTTTCAATTAAATGTCTAATGTGAATCCCGTTTACAGTAACATTTAATTTACAAATTTCTCTCTCGTATATATTATAAATCACACTTATAATCTATATATATATATATGATTACTCTATAGTAGTATCCACCTTCTTCATATCTATGACAATTAAATCATATTTAGTTATCTTGGATCTCTTTTCCCATGTGCCCACATAATATGAATCACATTCACTTTATTCACAACTTTGATAATTAGATCATATTTAATTATCTAAGATAATTCTCCTTATATGGCCAAATAATATGAATCGAATTCGTATTATTCATGATAAATAATCATATTCAATTATCACTTTCTCCTCAATGCTCATATACATTATCAAAAATGTCAAGAATAGTACGTTTTCTCCGTGGATGCTTGAAGATAAGGACGTAGTGATTGCACGTTCCTCTTTTAGTGACTTGATATTGAGATTATATCTCAAATACCGATCTCAAGGGCCTCCCATAGATGTTTTATTAAATCAAAACCGTAAATCTAATCTTCTCATTGCATCCTTATCACATTCAGATCATTGTCCAATATTCAGACCAAGATTAGATTCCTTCTCCACTTAGAGGAGTCATTAAAATCCAAACCTGTTACATCACTCCCTAGAAATGGAAGCGTTATGGTTGTATAATAATTTATGATTACATCACCCTCAGATATTCCTAAGACCTGTGCATCCTGCACATGGGAAGACCTGGAATGAACCGAAAGATTTAGATTAATTTAAATTATCTTCTTCAGGATTTTGTCATTAAGTTTCTCATTTGACTATTGGGAGTTTGTATCGATCATATCCTTTGCAAAATCATATATTATAACTATGCTATACTAGTTCGGGTGACTAGGGTTAAGTTAGTGAAATAATAGTGTCATTGTCCCCAAATCAACCCAGCTGATATCGAGAAAAAAATATTCAACCTCAATATGAATCAAGCAAGTAAAAGTGAGTGGTCTAAGCTACTTTTATTAACCTGCTATAGTGACATGGTCAAATGATAATGCGGCTTTTGCTAGCGGATAGAGATTTCGGTTGTAGAAAATCGCTAAAGTAGAAGCCGCATTGATCAAACAAAAATCAATGAAATAAGAGACAAAGAGAATGGGAATATGTAGTTTCTCTCTCATATTCCATCTACACTATGTTATTTATCTAAGTAAGTATGCTTGGGTCGAACTCGAGGAGGCAGAATATTAATACTTTGGTTTTCAATAAAAGAAATAAATCTCGAAAATATTCACTTTATTATGGATTTTACAAGAGATTCAATAAAAGACTCGAAACTAAATCTATCTTACAAAAAATCAAATCAATAAAACTAAGCATTGGAAATCATGAAAAATAGCTTGAAAGGTTGTTGGGGTAGTTGTGCAACTACCCTAGAAAATTCAAAGAAAAATACAACAAAAATAGGGCCCAAAATACCCCTACAAGCCAAGGGCACAACTACAAAGAAAAGTTAAATGTTCTGTTACAATCTGGTCCCTGATAAGGACTAAAATGCAAAGAAAAGAAGTTTTATTCCATTTAGGTCCCTGCACAGGGATCTAAATGCAATTTATGGAAAGTCTTGGAGCGAGCTAGAATTCTGGAACTTTGGCGGGTTTAAGATGCAAATCTTTTACCGTTCTACGATCAAGGGTAGATATTAGAACACGGTGCACGATCTGGACTATTTGAATGGGATAGATGTCGGGAGCCTGTATCTCGCGTGTTCTTGAGTCGTTCCTCTCCTTTCTTGCATAGAGGGCAAATGTGCTGACTTCACTGATTTATCGCCGACGAAGGGATGATTGGATCAACCTCCTGTATGGACAGAGGGGTGTCTCCTACACTCCTCGATCTCGCCTGCAGTGGACAAGGCTTCAAGGATAGTGGAGATTGCCGTGAAATGTCGATGAAGATGGCTCTTGTGCTCAATGGTTAAACTGAAGTTGTGAAGTCACCTTTTGATTACGTGAAGATGAAGTATCACCAGATTGTTGTGTCTTGATGCTCCAAATGAGTGAATGAACCTACAAATGAATGTTGTATGCTCGATTCACAAAACAATCGACCAAAATATGAACATTTGCATATTTTAAAATAATTTCCAGGAAGTATATAACAGTGAAAATGGAAGAAAGATGGAGCATGATTTTGATGGAATTCGAGTGAGATTTGAAGGGTGTATTGGTTTTGCGTCTAAGATGGAGGATTAAAGATCCTAATTATGCACTTACGAATGCTAATGGGGGGACAAATATCAAAAAAATAAAATGTCAAAGATGAATGAATACCTCTGGTTGCATGATGTAGGACCTCTGCTGGTCTTCGCTCGACATGGCAGTACTCCAGAGCTCGACGCGAAGACGATGGTTGCGATGCAAGGTGGAGAAGCCTTGGAATCTCCTCGGACAAGCCCTTGTCAAAGCTAGAGGGCCACGAAGCTCTGTCACAGCCGGAGGTGACTGGGAAGCAGTGGAGAAGTTAGGTTGTCGGCCAGGGGTAAACTGGAAGCCGTAGCTTAGAATTGATTAGTTGGGAATGGTGAACTTGGAGAGGATTTTATAAGGTTTGTTAGCAGATCAACGATGGGTGTCGATCTTGGTTGTTAGAGGAAGAGTACAGACAGAGTGGATAGGAGGAAGAGGTTAAGAAGTTGCATGGAGAGGAAGGCAAAGATGGGTGGTTGAAACAGAATCCGGTCGACCTTCTTGAAGAAGAAGGTCCCAGGTGCTGACACGTCGATATTGGTTGTTAGAGGAAGAGGATGGACAGAGTGGATAGGAGGAAGAGGTTAAGAAGTTGCATGGAGAGGAAGGCAAAGATGGGTGGTTGAAACAGAATCTGATCGGCCTTCTTGAAGAAGGTCCCAGGTGCTGACACGTGTCAGCACCTGGTTGGCCAGATTCAAGAAATCCTTTATTAAATAGGGATTAAATAATAAGTAGCATTATTTTAAATTGGTATAAAAAATGTACATAATTAAATTATATAAATTATGATATAATTAATTTTAGTAAACAATAATTATTTTATAAAATATAAATATTACATCACTAAATAAATATAATTTATAATTTTTAAAGAGGTTTTGGATTTTTAATTTAATAAGTTAATAAATAGTATATTAATTTTATATTTTCTTAATTATCATATTAACAAATAAAGTATATATTTATTTTTGTGGATTTTAATAAATTCATTTAGATATATTAATAAATACAAGTATAAGTTATACAATTCATTTATACCTATAAATTAGGGATTTGATTTATTTAAAATAATAAATAATATCCAAAAATTATGAAATTATTTAGGATTAAAATAAAAGATCAATAAAATAATTTAAAATTATAAAATAATTAAAATAATAAATAATGTGTCTTAAATTAGATAGCCTAGAAACCCATATGTGGTTAGGTCCCAAAACTGACTTTTTGCAAACTGACTCCTAATTTAGTGAAATTGCCTTCATTAATTAGAGAATATTATTTTATGAACTTTGAATGTGATCAAAGTGAAACTGGAGCTCATATGAACAAGTTATGATGTTCGAAATTTTGGATTTTGAGAATTTACAAGTTGGATTTCTCGGCATATATACAAGGTAATATTGCTAACTTATTTTTATATTTTTCTACACATTCTTATAAACAATTAAGAAAAGAGTTTGGTGAAAATATTTTCATACGAATAAATTAAATTTTTTAAAGTTTTGATATTTATTAGATAATTAATGTAGAATGTATGAAACGTGAAATTAATTATTTTTATTTGTTTTCTTCCTTATCTCCCCCTACTTATTATTTTTTTGACAAATCCATATTGACTTGGTCTCGGGGATTAGGTTATAAATAAATCTTTTAGCTATATTTATTTTACAAGTCACATTGTACATATATACATATCTACAATTTTCCTTTATTTTTATTTTATTTTATTTTTATTATTTTATTTATTCGCATGCATAAAATGCATTTTTATTCATGACTAAGGTTTGTTTAAAAAGTGAAATTTAGTGTATATTTACATATATTTGTTAAGGGTTTTAAGACAGAATGCAAACAGAATGTTAATGAATCATGGATTCATCAACCCTATATACTTAAACTTTGCTAGTCCCTTAGCAAACACTAATTTGAAAAATAAGAAAGAAAGAATAAATTTATTTTCCTAAACTAATTCATGAGAACAGGTAAAGGACAGAGCTCGATCGTGCCTGAAATAAGAATTTTGTCGGAGCCTTAACTAGGATTAATATTTTATCCTCAACAGTCCTCAAGTTCCACAAAATCCTTGTTTAAGTTCACCTCAATAGCCAATTCAAATCCACTGATAATCGAGCAAATTAGCCCGAAGTCATGTCAATCCACAAGGCGGACGGACTATCGCTGATATGACCTCGGATGAAATCTCCTAGTTAATCAACAATTAACACATAATATGAATAAAGTAATAAATAGAAAAAATGTGGAGTTAAAATTTATTATAACTTTATAGTAAAAGTTTATAGGTGTAGGTACGCATAGAGGTTGAACACTGGGAGCAAATGGTAAAAGGTGGCAAAAAGAAGCACAAAACTTTATCCTTTATCTCTTGTCCATTTTATTGTTTTGTGGGTTTTAAATTTTATTTTTTTTATTTTATTTTCGGTTTTATAATTTTATATTATATTTTTATATATTTAGTTTTTTATATTTCTTTTTGATTTAAATATAATATATATATATATATAGATGTATATATCTATATATAAATACAATATAAGATATATATAGATTCTATGAATACATAAATATGTAAAAATAGGTGGAATATAGTAAATACCATGTTTATGCGATTTTTTATATTTTTTAATTTTTTGTTATTTTTCTGGAATTTGTACAAATTTTATGTATATTTAAAGCTAAAAATAGACCAAATAATGGATTAATAAAATAACCTAAATTGATTTGGATATTAAAATAATAAATAGTTCCCAAAATTACCCAAAACAATTTTAATATATAAATATTTATATAAATAAAATTATAAAATAGAAAAACATTTTTTAAAAACATTTTTTAGATTTCTATAAGAGTTTTTGGGGTTTTTCAATTTCTAGTGTTCTTTGTTTTTCAAATTTTAGTGATTTTTGTTTTGTAATTAAAATAGGTCAAAATATAGTGTATATAATGTTTTTGGTATTTTTAAAGATATTTTTAATTTTTTGGTATTTTATATCATAAACGATACATAAATAGGCTCCATTTCATTTTTAATAAATAGAATAAATGCAAAAAATGAAATTAAAGATAATGGCGTGAATGTACATGACATAAAATATTTAACCCTATTTTTGCACTTTTTTTGGAGCACATTAAATATATTTAATAAATAGATAAAAGCTATGAAAATGCATGTCTTAGTGGGGGAAAATGCAAATAAAAAATATGTCAGGGGCTCTATGTATATTTGGATAAAGAAAACCACATTTATTTAATCTTTAAAGACCATTTATCAAATGCAAATCCCTCCAGGGTAACATACAATTTACCCATCACATGGGACTACATGTGACGCAGCCTGAGAGGGACCAATATGCAAATATAATAAAATACATGGGTCTTCGAGCAATTTTCAAAAAAATGTACAATGCTATTTTTATTTTATTGGACTAAATCGAAATAAAAAAAATCGTAGGGGTCTCCCTGCAATTTGCCTAGCTCACATGGGATGGCACGTGAGCTGAGCTGAATAAGACTAAAATGTAATTCAAATAAATACATGGGCCTATTTGCAAAATGTCAAAATTATTTATAACGATAACTTCTATTTACAGGACTAAATAAAAAAATAAAAAAATGGGGGACAGGGTATGCAATTTGCCCCATCTAAGGCTCTAATGGATATTTCGATGTGCACCATTGTTGAAGCGTAATTCGAGGGGTCTTATGTTCCACACAATGCGGGAACACAATCATTGAATTGACCGCACGAAATCTGGACTTCAGACAACAATTGACCCACAACAATGATCAAACAATGAAAATAAATTGCGGAATTAAAATTTTTTATAACTTTAAAACAAAGATGTGTATAGTTGCAAGTAGGTATAGAGTGTCAAACACATGGAACAATCAGGTAGATCTGGGCAAAAATGCACAAAATGTGAATGTGATGTATTTGTCTATAGGCTATTTTTGTGGATTTTTAATTTTATATTATTTTATTTGATTTTTTATTTTTTATTTTTATATTTTTATATTTTTATATTTTGATATTTAATTTTTTGAATTTATCTTTTCTTTTTATATTTTATATTCTTATATTTTCTTTTACTTTTAAAAAATTTATATAGCTATACATAAGATATATACAATATAGGTAAGAGAGAGAGAGAGAGAGAGTATATATATAAATAGGTAAAAACAATCAAAATACAGGAAATAAAATATTTTTGATTTTTAGAATAATTTTTACAGTTTTTATATTTTTTAGATATATTTGCTAATTTTTATAGATTTCTAAAGACAGAAATACTCTAAAACAAGGAATAGAATAAGTAGCTAATATTAAAATGGAGACTAAAATTACAAAATAATATAAAAACTTTATAAATTATCGTTAAAATAATAATAATAATAGTATAAAGAAAATTCATGAATAGAAACTATATTTTTTGAATTTTTAAGGATTTTTTATAATTTTATAAATGTTTTAGGGGTTTTTCAATTTTTATGAGTTTTATTTTATATGTTTTAGTTATTTTTGGATTGGATATGCAAAATACTTCAATAAATTCGAAATATATTTTTTAGATTTTTTTAAAAATGTTTTATATTTTTTATGTATTTTCTTTTGCAAATAAGGACAAAAAGTGACATTTTTATTTTTTATAAATACTAAAATGCTTGAAATCGTAAAATAAAAATATGAACGTGAATGTATATGCAATCATAAAGCTACATCTATTTTTTGGGTTTTTTAGAGCAATATAGATGTACGAAATAAATACAAGAAACAAGAGAAACTACACTACTAGCAGGGGTGTTTTTGTAAATATCATAGAGATTAGGGCCAAAGTGTAATTTTTCCCAAAAATATGTAAGACAATTTAAAAATTAGAGGATCAATCAGAAATAGCCAAGGTCCGAGGCCCTTGCTTGCAAAAACACCAAAGCTCATGTGTACAAACACATGAGCATAAACTGTACCTACTTAGATTTTATCGTTAGATTGGGTTCAATCTGAGCTAGAATGGCGGCCTTACCATTTATTATATCCCTCATTTCTTGCGGGAACTTGTCCATTTCCTGCCGAAAGGATGCCTGCTGATTAAAGAGAAAACGGGCGAGGTCATCAAGGGTTGGGTTCTCATAGACTGGTGCATGAGAACCCGATGGGTTGCCTCGCTGGAAGTGAGGCTGAGATTGTTTCTAGCATTGAGGAGGAGGCCGAGAGTACTACTAAGGATGTTGCTGCTGCCCCCACTATTGTCCCTAATAGTGGGGAAGGGGACCCTGTTGCTGGTATTGGTGGGTGATGAATACCCATTCATCACTCTTTATTCTTATATTTTAGCTACAAAAACCTTTGCAAATACATGTATATTCATGTAAATACAAATAATTATCAAGAGCATGCATTGTATAAAGTTTAATAATTAGCATGTTTTTGTGCAAAAATAAAAGAATAAAGAGACAAAAGAAAAAGAGGGAAATATTTAGAACAAATATTGAGCAACCTAATTCCAAGGGAGGGCTCAGCATGGGCCTGACCGCATAAAAGCCAAAGTAGAGAGAGCTAGGGTGCTCAGGTGTGTAAATAAACCTATAAATAAAATAAATATATTTTCCTCTAAAAATAGAATAAACGTGGTTTGTATATATGGTATATATTTGCAAATACAAAAATAAAAACAAAAATAGAAAAAAATTAAAAAGAAAACAAAAACATAACTTGTGCATATTCACCATGTATATAGTCCACTCACTTATATTTATTTCACCTTATAAATAAATAAAATTGATTTCCATAAAATTTGTAAATATTCTATCTTTTATGGTGTAAATAAATAAAATAAAAACAACAAAGATAAAAACAAAATAAAAAGAACAAAATTAAAAACCAAAAATAATATTGTAAATATACCATGTATATAGATGTATATATCTATTTATTTCACCCTTGTCTATAAATGATAAAAATAAAACAAAAATATTTCTTATTCTTAATTTTATAAAAAAAAATAAATAAAATATAAAATGGGAATAAAAATGTATAAAAATAACAAATTAAAAATTAAAAATTAAAAAATTCATATATTGTATATATACCTATATATAGCCCTATTATGTAAATACCTTATTTTTATTTTGAAAATTTTATTAAAAATCACAAAAAATATAAAAAATTAAATCAAACATTTTTCATGTTTTAAGTTTTTAATAATTCGGCCATTTGCTATTTTTAAATTAATTTTTAAATCATTTCCAGGTGGCTGACTCTCATTGGTCCACGGGGACGTTGACCGCCCGGTCAACTCCCCCCTGTGGACCACTTCCCACCGGTTTTCGACGCCCGACCCGACTTCTCCATTTTCTAGCGCCCAAACCCGATCACCTCGCACCTAAACCCTGGGTCCTACTTGTTCATGACAGATCCGACACCCTCGCCGAGGTGCCCGCCTCGGGGTCCGCGCTCTGAGCAGACCTACCCGATCAAACCTAGCCGGACCCCTGGGAGTATAAATCCCGAGCTCCGCCACCCATTTCCTCGTCTTTGGCTCCTTCATTCTTCACCCAAGGACCTCCATCACATTGGCGAGAGTGACAGCTCGCTCCCCGTGGTGTTGCAGCGAGGAGGGAGTGAGAGACCATCGATCCGGTGTCCTAGCGCCGCCGTGCTCCGCCCAAAGCAGGAGCTCGAGCCTCGGGCCACGACGACCCGCGAGGCAACGACCCAGAGCTAGCCCAGCTCATCCACAGTCGATTCGTACACCCAGGTAGCTTTAGATTCCTTGCCTTTTCTTTGATTTTATATTACTCCCAAATCGACCCATTTTCGTTCTGCTTCGATTCCGTCCATCCTCATCGATTACCCGATCATCGGAGCATCCCATCACGTTCGCCTTCTCCCCACGCACGTTCTCTGCCCCTCCATTCAACCCAGCTCGCACAGGAGCTGGGGTTTCGAGTTCCTCCGCCATCGCATCGCCGGAGCTCGACCGCCCCGCCTCACCGATCACCGTCACCCCCTCTCACAGGGTCGAGGAACTTTGCCTCGACCCGTGAGTCTTCTGGTGCCTTTTGCAGGTACAAAGAGGACTGTCTGAGGTCCTCTAACTCGAGCCCCAGGAGCTTCCCCTCCGCCGGAGTCGACCGAGCTCCTCAGAGCTCCGTTGCTCCGTCGGAGACCGCCATTCGACGCGGAAGGCCAGCATGCATCTTCTCCGATCTTTAGTGGCCTTTGAGGAGGAGTCCAGCGCCTGCACGAGCCCGGCGAAGCTCGCCGGTCGTCAGTTCCTCCAGGACCCTCGCGAGCCGTCAGATCATCCTCACGCTCCAGATTTGATCCCAGCCATCCCTTTTAGGAGCTTCGCCACCGTCCGATCCTTCTGAGGATCGATCTGAGCCGCACGATCAGATGAAGAGGCACCCGTGATTCCTGAGCCGTCCGATCTCCACGTGTCATCTTCTCAGCCGTCAATTTACCAAGGGTTTAGCCACAGCGTACGAGGACCGTCAGATCTACCACGTGGTGGACCCTCATCCGTTTCGATCAGGCCCGTGCTTCTTGGTTAAAGGCGCCCCTTATTCCCAGCCGTTAGATCTGCTACGTGGCGTTACATCAACCGTAGACATTTAATAAAGGGGTAAATAGCTCTTAGGCCCCTCTAGTTCTTGCTTTTATTATTTAGTCCTGTAAATATTTTTTGTATTTTATTTGCGTTAGGTAAATTGCATTTTTGGACCTTGTATTTTCTGCTATTCGCATATATACCCCTGCCTGTAGTGTGTCACGTGCATGGACACGTGTTTTATTTGGGATATTTGCATTGATAGCCTTGTGTTTCTAGGGTGTTACTGATTGAATGAAACTTTTCAAGTAATTGCATATATACCCCTGTGCGTGGTTTATTTGTGCATGTGCATATATTTTTGGGTATTTTACAATAAGGCCCTCGGACTTTTGGTACCTGTTACCAATTAGTCCAAGGACCTTATTTTTATTACAATTAGGTCCCTGAGTGTCCAGGTCTCGCACCTCGCGCATGCAACCTTGGAAATTTTGCACCGGACGCCCTAGAACTTTCACTAATTGCATATAGGTCCCTGTGCACTGTACCTTGGTTTTGATTTTGAATAAAATATCAAACTCACTCCAAATTCAATGAAAATTGGACTCATGGCTCCTACCATGGTCTAAAATTTTCTAGAATTTTTGGGGACATTTTTTATTTCATTCACTATTTTTTAAAATTCAAAAACACGCATTTTCTTTACTGTCTGACTTAAAAATTCACAAAAAATATTAAAACTCATCTAAAAATTATAAAAAAAATTAGCTACTGTGTATTATGTCTTGTTTAATTTTCTGACCAATTTTCGTCATTTTTCGGTATATAAAACTCATAAAAATTGAAAAACACCTAAAAACATATAAAAAATCTAATAAACATTTTAAAAATTCAAAAATAATAATTCGAGTGGCCAAATTTTCTTTGTAGTTTCTACTATACAGGAAAATTACCTCTAGGCTTTTTAGGGACTTTAGATATTTTATCCATGTCCCTCAAGCTCGGCTGGACATTGTTGTTGTTTTCTTGCATTGTTTGATTTTTAGAAAATTAAATAAAAATCATAAAAATACCAAAAATTCACTAAAAATAGTAAAAAACATAAAATACATAAAAACATTTTTATTTGAATTTTTGGTTGAGTTTTGAATGCTTTAATAATTGTTTGTATTTGACTTATTCACTTGTTTTCTTATTTTCCTTATTAATCAAAAATCCAAAAAAATCTATAAAAATTAAAAATCCACCAAAAACACTTGTATTTTATTTTATTCATTCCTTAGACCTCTTCGTAGGCCGCACGGCCATCACGTGCTCCCTGAGTCCGACCCTGGTCGCTATACTAGGCTAATCTAATAGCCCGGACTTCTATTGTGTTTATTTGATTTTTATCTTATTTTGGTGATCTGAACCTCATTTTTCTTGTTAATCCAGATTTCTCAAGCGACCAAGGTCGCAACGACCTTTGTTTATATTTCTCTACCTTAATTGCTTGGGGTTTTTGCGGTCATCAAAATGGCGCCGTTGCCGGGGAGCACGGCTTAGTAGTCAGTTTCGATTTTTCCCGCGGTTTTCTTTTCACGGCTTTTTGTATAGATTTTTGCATATATATTTTTCTGACATTGTTTATAAAATAATTTGGTCTGATCACTCTTGTTTACTTTCTTGCGAGGGACCGAGGTGGCGACTTTCAAGGAGCCGGCGCAACTGCGGGATTCAGAGGCGGCTCCCTTCTGCACGGAGCCGCAGGAGAAAGAGCGAGAGAGTAGCTGAGTGAGAGAGGAGTAGTTTAGGATTATTTCCCGCTCATTTGATTATGTAATAATACAGGTACACTCAGACAGACACTAGGACTAAGACTTTTCTCGGGTCTGTTTCGCCGAGCACCGGTGTGCTCGGGGGACCCTTAGACTTTTTCGCGGCTTTTTCGCTGCTTCTTGATTTTTCGCTGCCTTTTACAGTTTTACGCGGTTTTTCCTCGAGCCCCTAGCCTTAGGAATTTCTGGTTGATTATGTCGTACTGAGTAGGATCCACGCACTCAATTATCTGCATGCACCTATAGTTCGTTAATTGGACCTACTAATAAAACATTAATAAAAATAGCTGATTCACCACCTTCAAGCCTACGCACCGCGAGCCTGTCCCGTCAAGCGCTACTCCTGAACTCGACCTGTCGGGAAGAGGAGGGGTGGGTCTAGACCGGACTCTCTGGATCGAAGGCTAGTGACCAGCTAGACGGTTCTTTCGAGTAGAAGTTTCCTGCTTAGGACTCAGTTTTTCCCGCTGCACCATATAGGTAGTTTATTTTCTGTCTTTCAATTCTGCGCAGATCATATTGCATGTAGAGTGTTGGAGATAGGTACGCATTTCTATCTTTGCATGCATCATTGATTTATCGCGCATCGGCTTTTTCGTCTTCTCCCCCTGTTTTGGACTTAATAACCAGGAGAACCGAAAAATTCGTTAGGCATTTTTGCTTATATTAAAAATATCTAAAAAAGAAAAAACAATAAAATTGGGACTGCTAAAACTACTGACCCTAAAAGACACTTGACTTAAAAATTTGTCTTGGGGAGAGCAACCCCCTCATTGCTTGGTTTGATTGTGTGAGAGAGTGACCCATACACTAGGTAAAGCCCTCCGGTACTCATCTCGACTGATTACCGACTCTTCTGTGCGGGACAGTCGGTTGAGAGAGTATCGGGTATCCCAGCAGGTCACGTAATCGCTCTGATATTTTGATTGTTCACCAAAATAAAATTGACAAGATAAATTGACCGAACCATCACGGTCTTCAGCTCGCGTTGCGTTGGTGAAATAGGGGTTTGCTTGTGATCATAGGTTTTCCAGATCTCATCCGCCTTACTCGCCAGATCACGATGATGGGCAGGAGGTCTCTTAGGCAGCCTCTGGCTGCACCGCTTTTTAGCACTCCGGCCCATTCATCTAGGTCGGTTCGTGGGAGCTCAGACCCGCTCTCCGAACCCGAGTATGACTCCGCCCTGTTCCCCCTCGACCACCCTTCTTCTGATACCGAGATACCAGTGTCAGAGGAGAGACAGACAGATAATTTATCGGCACCTGAGTGCGGTTGTTTTGATTTTTCAAAGACAATGGCCGGCAGTTCTGATGATCGCCCGAGAGGTCCGCATGAGGAGCATTTCGTTCTGGACCAGGGTTCGATCAACTCCCACCTGATCGCCTCCTCGAGTCAGTGCAGTAGCAGTTGAGGGATCAGGGAGCGTTTATGGTCGAGATGAGGAGAGAGCTTGAGCAGTTGAGAGCCGACCGCGAGAATCGCGGAGAAAGGACCCGACGATGCGGCAGCCGCTGCAGCAGCCGCAACCGCGGCAGCAGCAGCCGCAGCCGCACCAGCAGCAGCCGCAGCAGGAGGAGCAGCACCACCGAGAATGATGCGGGAGAACTACAATCCCGATCGACTCTGACGCACCGTTGGGTGGTGCTACCAGCCATCGTGGGGACTTCAAGGTCCCCCCGAACACTTTGCAGCTCCTACCCCGGTTTCATGGGTTGGCCACAGAGGAGCCTCATCTCCACCTACATGAGTTTGAGATGATTTGCAGTATTGTCCACGACCATCAGGGGGACCAGGATACCATCAGGATGATTGCCTGCCCCTTTTTCTTGGCAGATAGAGTAGCACCTGGCTGAAACATCTGGGGAAGTTTGTATACACTTGGGAGCAGTCTGCGCCGAGTACTTGCATAAGTACTATCCACTCGGGCGGACCAATGCCGCGAGAGCCCTGATCAGCAACTTCTCCATGCTCCCCAACGAGCAGTTCCATGAGGCATGGGAGAGGTTCAGAGAGCTGACTGATAGATGCCCGCACCACGACATTTCCAAGCCAAACCTCGTGCAGAGCTTTTTCAGCGGGCTGACACCAAAGCTCCAGGGCTTGGTGAACGCTTCTTCTGGCGGGTCTTACTTCGCCAAGGATCACGACCAGGTCTGGGCCATCTACGAGGAGATGACCGAGAACTACATGGTGATGTCCCAGGCCCGGTTGTACACTCAGGGAAGACCCCAGCAGCCAGGACCCGTGCAGTACTAGAGGATAGCACGGGTCGACGCCGGTCCTTCCAGTTCGTCCGCAGTAGCAGCAGCACAGGTAGAGTCAGCAGCTGCGGACATGGGCATCATTAGCGAGAAGTTGGATCGGATGGAGCTGATTGAGAAGAAGCAGTGCCAGGGCATCACTCAGATGGAGCAGATGGCACAGACTCTGAGCGACATGAAGACCCAGCTCTTGTGTCTCCAGGAGGCACAGACGGCTTCCCAGCCCCATCTTCAGTCGCGAGGCGATCACGGCAGCAGCAGCAGCTCGTCCCAGCGCTCCTGCTCACACCAGCAGCGTAGACAGGTTCACCTTGTACAGGCGGAGCTGTACCAGCAGCCGCAACCCACCTACCAGTCACCACCATCTCCAGACTTGCAGATGGTGGTATATGAGCCGGATCAGCCTCTGGCAGTACTCCCGCCAGCCCAGGTACGATGCAGAGCCATTGATGGATGTCAACGGGATTTGGTATGATCGCCCTCAGCCTGGTATCCGAAGAGACCATCCCAAATTCCGATGGGGGACCGGAGGTACCCGCCCCAGCAGCAGTCGTCAGGACAGGGTGGCCAGTACAGCCATCAGAGAGAGCACCAGCCGCAGCAGTAGCACCCAATGTACCCACCACAACAGCAGCAGCAGTCATCCTATGGTCCTCGTCCCTATCAGCAGGGACAGTCGTGGAGGCGTGAGCAGCCTCACCAGCAGCAGCATCACCCATACCCCTCTCAGCCACAGCAGCAGATCCAGCTGCCTCACTTCCAGAGAAGCTACCCGTCGGGTTCCCATGAGAACCCTGTCTTGGATGACATAGCCCGCCTTCTCACAGATCAGCAGGCTACTTTTCGATGGGAGATGGACGAGTTCTGCCAGGAGATGCGGGACATTGTGAGAGGGAAGGCCGCCATCCCTGCCCAGATAGAGCCGAACCCCAACAGCCTGAAGCGGAAATCTGAGCAGGTAGCTTGTACTAAGTATACCACTCCTAGTGATGCATTTAGTGATATGACTGGATATCTGTTTGATACTGATTTTGTCACACTTTGGAACGGTAGGATGCCAGTAGGCGGCGCCTCATCTGAGCTACATCATGAGGATCCACCTAGAGCGCCCAACGAGGAGGATGACGACGGTGGTACCGATGCCACCTAGGATGCTGATTCCACCGGCAGAGCTGAGGCCGACGTTTCACCAGTTCGAGGAGGTGGTACTGAGGCCACCCATTTTGCCGAGCCAGATCACGGTACTGAGGCCGCGAGTCTTCCAGCCGATCCAGCCGATGGTGGTACTGAGGCCACCCGTGTTCATTCTGAGAGACCTGTTGTTTTTCCTACTTCTGATGTATCTCGGAACTCCGTTGTGAATAAAGGAAAAGGTTTGGTTTTTTTCTGGTCCCACTGTGGTGCTTGATGTATGTGCGGATCCGGCCGTCGAGCCATCTAGACCTTTTCCTAGTCCTTCATCTGAGAAGGACCCAGTGATCCCCTTCCCTAGAGCCCTTCAGATGGGGAAGGGGAAGAAAACAGAAAATCCCAAAAAGAGAGATCAGGAAGAGTTCAGCCAGCAGATGATAGATCGTTTTCACATACAGCTGACTCTTCAGGAGGCTTTGCAGCACATCCCCCTTCTTCAGCGTTCGTTGAGAGACAGGACCACAGTTAGGAGGAAGAGGAGGAACCACCACTCTGAGATCCATGTGCTGAAGAAAGCCACGTGTTTCGCGATCCAGAACCGTCTGTCGGCCAAGAGGCCAGATTCAGGAGCCCCTTATGTCAGATGCCATATCAGTGAGCAGGTTCGACCGTACTCTATTAGATAGAGGATCGTCGATCAACCTCCTTCCGGCAGCCCTTCTCGACCGCTTCGAGTTGGGCACTCTTAGACAGAGCAGGACAGTCCTTCAGTTTGCTGATAGATCTGTCAAGAGGCCAAAGGGGTTGTTGCGAGACGTTAGTCGTCACTATTCAGGGCCTGCAATTCCCCGTGGACTTCGTAGTGA